>JAESVK010000924.1:1140005-1166393 GCA_017140935.1 Hamamelis virginiana
TACCATTGGAATTGAGACAATGTTTTGCTTACTGCGCCATATTTCCAAAGGATACTATTATTAAGAAAAATGATATTATTAATCTTTGGACGGCTAATGGATTTATCTCCTCCAACGGGAAATTGGAGTCAGAAGATGTTGGGAATGAAATATGGAATGAGCTATGTTGGAGATCCTTTTTCGAACATGTGGATGAAGATCTTTTTGACAATACTTTAGATTTCAAAATGCATGATCTCATTCACGATTTGGCCCAGTCTGTGGTGGTAGATGAATGCTGTATTATGGAGGCTGAAAAGTCGACTAATATTTCAAAAAGAACTCGCCATGTTTCATTGTTGGCTGATTCAAGGCAATTTTCAATTTCCATTCCTGAAGCCTTATCCAAAGCTGAATCGTTGCGGACACTCCTACGGCAACAACCGAGTTTAAAGATTTATTCTAATGCAAGTTTTACATTTGAGTTATCCTCTGACTACTTTAAATTTGCTTTTTTACGAGTATTTGTCGCGAGGGGTGCCAAAATATCTAAGGTGCCATCTTCAATTGGTAAGCTAAAACATTTAAGGTATTTGGATCTTTCTTGGACAAATATCAGAATGCTTCCAAAGTCAATTGGCAGCTTGTGGAATTTGCAGACTCTTAACATTGATTCGTGTGTAGATCTTCAAAGGTTACCCGAACAAATGAATCATCTGAGAAATCTTCGACATCTTTACATGGACGATTGTAATTCCGTAACTCAGATGCCCCCCAAAATTGGGCAGTTAACTTGTCTTAAAAGTTTAGGCTTATTCATTGTGGATGAGAGGAGAGGTTTTCAGCTAAGTGAACTGCAATTCTTGAATCTCAGTGGACGACTGTGCATCAAACACCTTGAGAGAGTTAAAAATGTGAAGGATGCAAAAGAAGCCAATTTGGTTGGAAAAAAGAACCTGCGCAACTTATCATTATGTTGGGAAAGTGAAGGAGAATCTAAATTGCAAGAGAATGCCGAACAAGTACTTGAAGCCCTCGAACCTTCCCCAAGTTCTCTTCTAAGTTTGGCCATTGAAGGGTATATGGGTATTCATTTCCCACTTTGGATGAGCAATCAAATTCTGGAAAATGTAATCCTCATTGAGATCTCTAACTGCAAAAACTGTTCACAACTTCCACCGTTTGGGAAACTACCTTCTCTGGAGACTTTTATAATAGAGGGAATGAATTGTGTGGAGTGCATTGACAATGAATCCCATGGTGAGGTTACGGGAGGATTTATGTCTTTGGAAGAACTGAGGATTGAAGATATGCAGAATTTGAAAAGGTGGTCAATAGAGGAAGGAAGAGTGGAGCTCTATCGTCTTACCAGCTTAAGCATTCAGAATTGCCCGAAATTAGGCTGGAGATCCAACGAGGAGCTCCCAAGTTTGATCTCAAATCTTCATACTCTTACTTCCCTTACGGTGGGTAATATCAAAGAGGTAACTTGTTTTCCAGATGGGATGCTGCGAAACCTCACTGCTCTTCAAAATTTGCGTATTCTAAAGTGCGATGAGCTTGAGTGTTTGCCAGAGCAAGGGCTACGAGGCCTCACCTCTCTCCAACATTTGGAGATATTTCGCTGTGAGAAGTTCAAATCTTTGTCTGAGGGGTTCCAACACCTGACTGCCCTTCAGAGTTTGCGAGTTTATATGTGCCCGATGCTTGTGGATTTGCCAGGAGGCATTAAACACCTCAATTCCCTTCGACATCTGGAGATTTCAACTGTCTTTGATTCTCTGCCTGAGGCCTTACTACATATCCCTTCCCTGGAATCTCTAGAAATATGGCATATCCATGGTCTAGCATCATTGCCTGACTGTCTGGGAAACCTCACGACTCTAAAATCCTTATCCATTGGTTTTTGCTCTAAGCTTGCATCACTTCCAGCAAGCATTCAAAGCCTAACTAACCTCCAAACTTTTGTCATTGAGGACTGTTCTTCTGAACTGGAGAGGCGATGTGAGAAGGAAAGAGGGGAGGATTGGTACAAGATATCTCACATACCACACCTCAACCTCAAACGCGACTTCGATCAAAGACCAGAAGTGCCGAATACCAATCTTTGCATGAAATTGAAAAAAAAGTTCGAGCGATTTTTGTAGATCCTTAATTTACTTGTGCTTATTATATTCAACATTTATGTCTTGTTTCGTTTTTATTTTAATATTTTGAGTGGAGGAGATGTAAGATTTATATATGGGCGGGCTACCCGATCTTTATTATGTTTGTTTTGTATAAGAGTTTTTACTTGTATGATTCATATGTATGATTTATATATCTGTCCTGTTTTCCCTCAATTTGGCAACATATATTGTCTAATTAACATGCTTTTTCTTTTTCTTTTTTTAACATAATTTACTTACTAGTTGGGAATTCATATGTTAGATTAGCAAACACAATAAAGACAATAAAGAAATTTGATGAATTAAAATATTTATAAAATTGTAGAAATACATTTATAGATAGATATATAGTCTCATAAAATTCCACCAAACACAATAAAGACTTCTAATTACTTAATATTTTATACAAATACCAGTGCATTTTTATTTAATTACAATAGAAGGCTTTTTAATTAAATTAATACTTTGGGAGTGAGGGAAGAAGGCTACTTTTTGAGAGAATATAGAATTAGCTAGTATAAGTACTAATTAGCTTGCTGCTAAGCACTGCAAGCTTAGGGTCTCATGATAGGTGGGGGGGGGGGGGATCCCACGCCCAATAAGGTTCCAAGCTTAGGGTCTCATGATAAGTGTAACTGAACCCTTGACTCCTTATCAAGTGCTGTTTTTGGCACGAAGGATGCCAGTGGCAACACATATACGGAGCCCTAAATTCAGCCGAGTAAATGCTGGATTTTTCCCTCAAATAAACATAAAGCTAGATTGCCATCTTCTTGTGAACTTCCTTATTAAAATTATATAAAAAGAAATATCAATATGGTATCCATCTTTTAGTTTGCAAATAGAACCATTTTCCGGATCCACCTCACTCTAATTTCAAATTAGGCCTTAGCCTCCAACTGCCAGTTCTTAGTTCTTTCTTCTCTACATTGTACAATCAGAACTGGTGAAGAACACAGCCAAGTGAAGTAGGAAGCAACAATCCTGCAATACTGGTGCTCGATCTTTTTGGATGAATCATGACACCCACCCAACAAAATGCATAGCCTGATCGAGAATTTGAGATAGATTCACAAGCTGGCCAGTTACTGCTTGGGTCCTTCAAAACCTCAAGAGTTACAATCTCTTGGATTACTCGATTGTTGCATTTGATTGGGGGTTTCTATAGGGTTTTCTAGCAGAAAGGAAACACGTTCCTCTTGCACATAGTAAACAGTTTGGGAGCAGCTACTGGAAATAGCATCGGAGATAAATGCGAGAAATATGCCCTGACAATGTTATTGGAAGTGTGACATGGGTAATAGTTTAGAGTTGAAGTGAAAAACTGTCAACCTCCTCAGCAACCTCTCAATTAAAGTACATCTCAAGGGGCTTACAAAGTCACGAGCTGCTTTGCCTAAATTATCAACGGTGATAAACAGATTTAATTGTAACACAAACAACGTGGAAGGAAAAAATCCAGAGATAGTTCTAACTGGTCAAGAAATAATCTCTAGACCGAAACCCAGTGCATGGTGTTATATTTTGCCTCTTTGAACCCATAAAAGGATCCTTCATGATCTATCTGCCATTATCAAACATAATGTTCACTTCCTTTAGCATTTTAGCAATTTGCCAACCTATAACTGTAAAACATTCATAAAAAATGCCACAAATGCAGCTGCTACTGTCACCAAAAGGAGCTCAAAGGCCTTACTTCTCTCAGACATGTTCAGCTCCCCTACCTGTGTTACTGATATTTGGGAATGGTAGAAAATGATCAGGTTATCATGGCCTATATTGATTACGCGCAATTTGAGGTGGTTGAGACTAGCCCATCTTAGCCTAAAGGAAAATAAATACTTAATGGAAACTAATAAAAGTAAACAAATAGTTAGCTCGGCTGAACTCTATGATGATGTGCTGTCCTATATCCAGTAGGCAGGAATTGAGTGGTATGTTCACTCATCTATACTATATTGACTCTCTATTTCAATGTTTTCAAAATTTTGAAGTAAAATTTAACTTTCCATAATAGTGAAATAAATTTACTACATAAGGACATGTTTACAGAAATGGCAACGATACGACAAACTTCAGCAGCCTTCTATATGCTATGAAGGGATTGAAAGTTTAGTATGCAAGAGAATCTAGTAAGTTTCTTTTCTCAAGATGGCAAAGAACACTAAAATCTAAGTTGTATGGATAAGCTGTCCAAAGCTGTGATTCATGCAGTTTGATCTCCCTATATTACACTTGAGTGGAGAGGCTCAGTATAAACTGGTAATCGATCTCTTTAATAGGTAAAACAAAACAGCAAAATATCTATGAAAAACCATGAGTTCCTCTGATACACAAACTAATGTACAATGTTAGAATCATATGCTATCAAAGTAGAGTGTATATAATTGAAGTTTTAAGAACCTAATATGTTTTTAACCTCAAAGTATCAGAACTTTCAACTTTCTTTCTTTTCTTGCTCGCAATAAACTCAAAGCAATTCAATCTAGAAATTCAAATTCCACACTATGAGGTAAGGCAATGCAGCCCATAATACAAAACCCAGAACAAGATTGAGCACTTAAACAAGTCTGAAGTCGCACAACCCTTAACAGTAACAAATTTAACAAGAACAAGAAATTAAGCAGGCTTGAAGTAACACAGCGTCCTAGATCATCCCTGGGATATTGAAAATGTAAAACAATCTCAAAATATGTCTACAGACTCTTAAGAAATTGGAGATGGGACTTTTGAAGAACAAACATTTTAAAAATCAAATTCCAGGGCAACCAGTAAATACTATCCGCTAAAATTCATCTAATCAGGTTTTTCTTCACATTCATATTCAAAATCGACTACCTACTATTTAGATATAAATCAATATAAACTATGAATTTCTTATTCATAATCAACGCGAATTTGCCATCAAATTATACTGATAATAAACAATAGAATTTCGGTACAACAAATCAACATCAAAAGCTGAGAATCTTGAAACTTAATTCAATTACCTATCAAACAAGACTTGAAATTCATCATTGTTTACTCACTATGCCAGCTTACCCATCCGAAACACCTCGAATTTCGACGCCTCCGAATACGAATAACTTATCCCATTATCCTCCAAAAACCCTTCAAGCAACTTCTTGGCTCCCTCTGGATCAGCACATTCACACTCAATCTCATAACAAATCCCAAAATCATAATGCGTCTCATCGAGCTCCAATTTCAATCCTTTCCAATCATAAACTGCCCTCACATTCCTAAATCCACCCAAACAAACAAATCCCTTTTCTCCAACCCTAAATTCCTCTCTCACCCTCCGCAAGATTCTCGAATCGACGGCGGACGCCAGCCTCCACGGCTCGGCGACGCAGGCGCGGCCGACGGCGGGATCAATGGCTTCCTCGTCCTCCTCGACGCGGCTAATGCCGTCGGAGATTGAGGGTTTGGCTTTGAGAGAGATGACGCATTGAGAATCGATGTTGTAGAAGCGGAGGCGGAGGACGGCGAGGTTCGAGGAGAGCTCGGCGTTGACGCCATCGAAGAAGATGTTTTCTTGCAGTAGGGTTTTGGTGTGGAAGGGAGAGAGAAGGTTGGAGAGTTTCTGGTGAGAGGAGGAATCTGGGAGGCGGAGCTTCACCTCTACTTCCATTGGAAATGAGGGTGGTTTGGCTCCCGGGATTCTGCATTTTAAGTGGTTTTTCCTGTTATTTTGAGTGGTGGGGTGAGGGGTGAACGAGATTGGGTTCTTTGGACTTTATACAATATACAATAAGACAATATTTACTTAATTGGACCCATTTTAATTGGGCCATTTTAAGGTAGTTCAAATGCTAGAATTTTGATTTTTGAGTTTTGGACTATTAGATGAAGGAAATTTGCTCATCTTGTCATTAAAAGTAGGAAAACATTTCATCATACCACAATTAAAAATTCAGATTTCATATTTTTTATTCGAAAAATGCTAACCTTTCCGTATGATGTTCCCGTATATTTTTTCCGTATCTTTATCTGATAAAGATGAGATAAAAGCGCTGAAAAGATAAAAATGAGATAAAAAATGGTAAAGCGTAAGAGAGGAGGGAGAGAAAGAAGAGAGAAAAAGAGAGAAAGTGTAACCATGCCTAAAATGTCGTCGGTGAGAAAGAGAACCATTGATCAGATCTAACGTCATTTCTTCCTTTTAGGATCACGATCACAACTATTTCTCTCTATTCATTATCTTCGATTACAACCATCGATCGTCACTTAAGAAACAATAAGGACCATTAATCAGATCAATTGCCATCTCCTCATTTTCTTTTTCCTCTTCCTAATGTTTTTACTGTGTATATTTTGTGTTTTCTGTGTTTTTTCAGGTTTTCACTGTGTTTTCGGGTTTCCATTTCTTTTTTGGTGTTTTACTGTATTTTTTGTGTTTTCATTGTGTTTTTTGCATTTTTATTGTATTTTTCGAATTTTCACTATGTGTTTCAGGTTTTCACTGTATCTTTTTTTTTTAATATTTATTTTCACTGTGAAAACTTAAAAAATACAATGAAAATATAGTGAAAACCCAAAAACAAAAACAAAAAACATAGTGAAAATATATATTTAAAAAAAAAAGCACAGTGAAAAATCAAAAAACATGTTTTAACTGTGGATGGACGTTTTCACTATAATCCTGCCACATAAGATGAGAATAAAAAAGGGGAAAGTTGAACAGTATTTGCAGTACCCCTCTTTTTATTTTATTTTTAGTACGTTAAAGTATTGTAGCCCCATAGTCACCTTCTAACTAACATACATAGTGGAAAAGATGAGATAAGATTATAATAGAAAGGAGAGAAGAATTAGAATGTCCAAAGAGAATATTGGACATTCAAACTTTAATTATGCAATTAGAAATTACTTTTCTCTAAATTCAACTAATAAATCCCCTTATAAAATGAGGTATTGGATTCAATTCCTCATATATGTAAATTGACCCATTTATTATCTCCCTTCCCAACTAATAATTAACCACTAACTCTATCTATATCACTTGACCAAAAAAAAAAAAACAAAACTCTATTAATAGAGTGAAGGGAGAAACCAAAAGATAGTAATTTACTTTTAGAATAATAATATAAGATTAAGGCTTTGTTTGGATCTCAAAAAAAAAAAAAATGATTAAAAGGAAAGAAAAATGATAACAATTGTTAACAAATAGATTTCTTATTTAGTACATTTAAACCTCTTTTTTTTATTGCCTTCTTTGTTTTTTTATATCCAAATAGAGGTTTGAAATTTCTTTCCTTTTCATAGGTTTTTCCAAAGTATCAAACACCTAAATTACACCGATTATGATGAAGGTGATGTGATTATCAGCCTTTAATATAAACAATAGAACTAGACTAGATAGATTTTTTAAGCTATGCTTATTTGTTAAGAGAAGGATCTTTTTTAAACATGGGAGGAGGAGCTGAATAGAGAGTGAAATGTCTAAAATAAAGGTAAATGAAAGTAAAAGGAAAAAAAAAATTTGTTGTTTTTCTAGTAATTATTTGATTCCCAAGAAAAGTTGCATATAGACTTTTTTATGATACTTTTTATTTAAAAATGTACAAGAGATTTGAGAAAAAATAATTTCATGTTATAATATTTATCTAGTGATAGACTCGAGATAAATTCATTAGCTTATTACTAGTATGTATTCTTACTATCGGAGAAAAATAAAATCTCAAAAACTAAATAAGAAAAAAATCATTTGCCTTTTTTCATTTTCAAAAATTACTGCAGCTAAAAGTTTGTAAATCTAATTTGGATCTGTCAAATAACATGTAACAATTGGATAGTTGTAATAATAATAAATAAATAAAATTATCCAGAAGTTTATAAATTTAGAATTTTATATTACGAAATTCTTGTAATTTTTAATTTTTTTATCTATTTATTATATATTAAAAAAATTTGATCATATAAAATACTTATATTAGGATTTAGGAGTCATGGCCTTGTGCTTATATAACCTAATAATTGGAAAATTTTGGATTTGGGTAAATCCGCGGCCAGAATTTAGAACCCAAAGTCCACGGATTTGAAGTACTCCGCAACACCTTACGGGCATTACTTCACAAATCCACCCTCAAGCTCCACACTCGATCTTCGATCCCCGACCTACTCACTGCCGACGACGCAGGTGCTCTTTCTCTCTTTCTAACTCTATCTCCTCTTTCACTGTACATACTCTATCCTCTTTATTTCTCTCATAGTTTTGCTTTCTAAACCCTAAGCCTATCCCTTACCCTTGTTGATTTTTGCAGGGTTTTTTTTTTACCTGCGGGGGCCTGCTTTTGGAATTGATTTTGAATTCTCAAAGCTTATGATTTTTGAGTTGGATTTGTTCGTTTTTCTTTTGCTTTTAACAGTTTGATATAAACTTTGTTTCCTATACTTTGTTCAACTTTGAGCCTATATAGATCGTTAATAGTTTGAATTTTATAAAATTTTGAGCTTGTATTGATGATGCATGCTAGTTGTTTGATGAAAAACCTAAACCAAAGCTTATGTGAAAGAACCAATGTTGCTGGCTTCACAAGCACGCTAACTTGCTCTAATTCCTTGCAATTGATATAGTAGCATGCCCACATGTCGCCTTTGCCATAGAAGCTGTCCCTATTGTTGAGGCCATGTAATGGCTGCCTTGCTCTTAACTAATTGATGAAGCAGTAATTTCTTTGAAAAAGCCATTTTTATTTTAACAACATGGCCCAGGTTTAGTTTAGTATGCTCTAATCTCTATATTATACTAGCAAAATGTTTTTGTTTCTAAGTGTTCTATTTATAAGTTCATCAATTATTTTCTTCATTAATGAACGAAGTCAGTGGCAATAAATGATGTATTATGATTGTTTGTATTGATTTTATAATATGGACATGGATGTGGTGTAGATGATTCTCTTTTTCACGTTATGAGAGGTGGAATGTTTTTTTTTTTTTTTTTAAGTTTTTGGGGGTTAATAGATACACTGATCTGTCCAAATGTCATTTTAGCTTTGTTATTAGGCATACCTCTTAGAGAGAGAAAGTGAGAAAGAAATTTCAAGTCCATATTCTTGATCTTTTCTAGCATTTGAACAATAGATTTAGAAATTCTTAATCTTTCCAAGTCCATATTCTTAATCTTTTTCCTGGCTATGGTTCCATATACTTATTTGCTTTTCAAATTTAGGCTTGAATGGACACTTGTTGGTTTATTGTTCTTTCCTTAATTTATTCTGTTCAATATGCACATTTGTGAGTTTGCTTAGACCTTATTGTTTGTCCTTTAGGTGCTGGAAACTTCAATAAATATAGGGTTTAACTTTTAGCCATTATAGATTCAGTTCTAGGGTATCTAAATTTTTTGGGTTTACAGGTACTTTCATCATGGAAGAAGAAGATGATTATGCTGAATATATCCCTGTGAAGAAGCGTAGAGCAATGGAAGCACAGAAAATTCTTCAGCGCAAGGGGAAATCTTCTGCCCTTGAAGATGAAGCTGAGAAATCAAAACTTGCTGAGGCCAAACCTAGTCTTCTTGTAAAGGCATCACAGCTCAAGCGTGATCTCCCTGAGATCACTCCCACTGAGCAAATTGTGCAACAAGAGAAAGAGATGATTGAGCACTTATCAGATCGAAAAACCCTTATGTCTGTTCGTGAACTGGCAAAGGGAATTACTTACACGGAGCCTCTATTTACGGGGTGGAAGCCGCCATTGCCCATTAGAAGGATGTCAAAAAAGGAGTGTGAATCTATCCGAAAACAGTGGCATATTATAGTTGATGGTGAAGACATCCCCCCTCCAATCAAGAACTTCAAGGATATGAGATTTCCTGAACCAGTATTGAAGAAGTTGAAAGCCAAGGGGATTGTGCAACCGACACCTATTCAGGTGCAAGGGCTTCCTGTTATTTTATCTGGAAGGGATATGATTGGAATCGCATTTACTGGCTCAGGAAAGACGCTGGTTTTTGTGCTGCCATTGATTATGCTTGCATTGCAGGAGGAGATCACGATGCCTATTGTTCCTGGAGAAGGACCATTTGGGTTGGTGATTTGCCCATCAAGGGAGCTTGCTCGGCAGACTTTTGAGGTTGTGGAGCAGTTCTTGATTCCCATGAGGGAGCACGGGTATCCAGAATTGAGGCCCTTGCTTTGTATTGGTGGGGTTGATATGCGGTCACAGTTGGAAGTTGTGAAGAGGGGTGTACATATTGTTGTCGCTACGCCTGGGAGATTGAAGGATATGCTTGCAAAGAAGAAGATGAATCTCGACAATTGTAGGTAAGCACTAAGCACATTCCTTCCTATATATTAAGGAAAATGTTCCCTTCACAAATGGAATATTGAACCTTGTATTAATTTGTGTTTTTCATTAAGGACATGTGAATTGTGTCAAGGTTTGCCGATCACTACAGTCAGTAGCGATCAGCACCATTTCTTTTATTAATTATTATTTAAAAAGTGATGACACCTGGGGCTTATACAAAGATGTATAATTGGGATGCCATTATCTTCAGTTTTGCTTCAAGTGATTTTATGTGACCTTGCATTTATTGAAGTGTTTATGAGTAAAGCTTGTGTAGCTATTTATACTCTATTTCCACCTGCCTTTTGTTCATCTTTCCAGTAATTATCATCAGGATAATGACTTATGCACTACTGTTATTTCTACAGGTATCTAACTTTAGATGAGGCAGATAGATTGGTGGATTTGGGCTTTGAAGACGACATAAGAGAAGTCTTTGACCACTTCAAAGCTCAAAGGCAAACTCTTCTATTTTCTGCCACCATGCCAGCAAAGATTCAGAACTTTGCTCGAAGTGCTTTGGTAAAGCCCGTCACTGTTAATGTGGGAAGAGCAGGAGCAGCAAATCTTGATGTGATTCAAGAAGTTGAATATGTGAAGCAAGAGGCAAAAATTGTTTACCTTCTCGAATGCCTACAAAAAACTCCACCTCCTGTTCTAATATTTTGTGAGAACAAGGCTGATGTTGACGACATTCATGAATATCTCCTTTTGAAAGGAGTGGAAGCAGTGGCAATTCATGGAGGCAAGGATCAGGAAGAGAGGGAGTATGCCATTTCATCCTTCAAAGCAGGCAAGAAAGATGTCTTGGTTGCAACTGATGTTGCCTCGAAGGGTTTGGATTTTCCTGACATTCAGCATGTTATAAATTATGACATGCCAGCAGAAATTGAAAACTATGTTCACAGGATTGGAAGAACTGGAAGATGTGGCAAAACGGGAATAGCGACAACATTTATAAACAAGAATCAAAGCGAGACGACACTTCTTGATTTGAAGCACCTTTTACAGGAAGCAAAACAGAGGATTCCACCCGTGTTGGCTGAGCTCAATGATCCAATGGAAGATGTGGATGCAATTACCGATGCAAGTGGGGTTAAGGGCTGTGCATATTGTGGTGGGCTTGGTCACCGGATCCGTGATTGCCCCAAGTTAGAGCATCAGAAAAGCATGCAAATTGCCAGTTCCAGAAGGGATTACTTTGGTTCTGGGGGTTATAGAGGAGAAATCTGATACATACCCCACTACATATGTGCTTTGTTGTTTTCACTTGATGAATCTGGTATGTGGTTTTTTCATGCCTTGTAGATTGTATTTATTGAAAGAATGAAGTTTTCGTATCCTTGTTTGTAATGGGACTCAAAAGTTAGGACTAGCTGATGTTCGCCATGTTCTCATCAACATTGATGCAGTTCAGGTCTATGAATTATGTGTTCCAGGCCCGCCAATATCGGAACATCTTGTATTTTTCCGAACACCTCAAGGGATTGGATCCTCCGACTTCACTCCATCGAGGCACCTCCAACTCGTGCTATGTACTATTTACTAGAAAGTAACATGCGTGATGCGCGTGGGAGCAGTTAGCAAGGCCGGGTTGATGTGTGGAAGATAAAAGAAACATGGGTACAACAGTTTTTTTTTTCTCTTTTTCTGTTCAAACTGATCTAATATTTACAAGTTTGTTCCAGTTATAAAGTGGTTTACATTGACCAATATATGTAAAAGGAAAATCTGCCATGTAACCTGCAGAACCCAATTTGATGTTTTGTTCATAAAATATCCCTCATGGCCTGTTTGTTACGAGGGAAAAGTGGGAGGAGGGAAAAGTGGAGGGAAGAGAGATTTGGGACATGTATGGTATGGAGGGAAGGGAAAAGTGGACGGAAAAATGGGGGGAAAAGCGGGGGGAAAAAGGGAGGTATTCAATCCGCCCAATTTCGGGCGGAAAAGTTGAAGGAAAACTGGAGATCAGCTTATGTGGGCTTTGAAAAGACCATTTTAACATCAGTTTTTTGGTTTAAACTCATCAGCCTTTCCAAGGAAGGAGCTGAGAAAGAGAATTTCATAAATATTAGAATTTGTTTTTCTGACAAAAAGTAATTTAAAAAAAATTATCATCGAAGACCCACTTATAAAATTATCATTTATCAATTATGAATATATAATTGAATCTTTTTAATGGTTATTAGAATTTAGTAGTATAATGTTATTTTGGTTAAATATATGTGGAGGTATAATTGTAATTTAGGTGTTTTACTTCCTTTCCCTCCTCCCAATTTACCGAACACATGGAAGGAAGGAAATCACTTTTCCATTCATCATACCAAACACACAGGAAGGAAAAAGGGTTTCCTTCCCCTAAGGAAGGAAAGCCCATCTCTCCTACTTTCATTCCTTCTATTTTTCCACCCCTCCTACCAAACGGAGCATCAATGAACTGGAACCCAATAAGACGACTTGCTTAGGTGTAAGGTTTGGCATATGACGACCATAGGCAACTAGCTTGCTAAGAATTGTGAACATGGTGATGATTTATAAATATGTGAATTTGGTTGTCACATGTTTAAAAAACAATGTACGCTGAACATACAAATTTTACCAGGCTTGAAATATGAGGGAACCAGCAAGCAGAGAGATAGTAAGCTAGGCTCCATTGATGGGGATAATTATCCTCTCTCATTTGTTGTAATGTTGGTGAACTGTATTTTGCATTGCATTATATATCCATACTACATATAAAAATCCCAATCCTAGAAAATTTTTTGATTTTCTAAAACAGTACCCTTACTAATTTATATATTGAGATAAATACTCTTAATTTTAATTGGTTAGAAGACCACTCCCCTAATTCTTCTTCTGTTTCCCTCTCATTGAATTAACCTCAGTACCTCACCATTAATTCGGTGAGTCTTTAGTGATTCCTTTACTTCCATCCATCCATCAATGTTTCTCTTCTAATTCTTCTCCTTCTCTTTTTTCATTCAACATCTCACAAATGGAAATATATATATATATATATTATCATGGTTTGTTTTGCTTAAGGCTACTATTTCTCTTGACATGTATATTATTTCCAACAGCCAACAGCCATGACTAACCATATTCATCTTATCCATTACTCTTGGACAATTTATCAATTCTTTAAAAAAGGAAATTAAAGTTTCTTTTATAACTTTTGTAAAAAATTAAAAATTAAAAACAAATTGCCATTATTTAAGGCATTTTTATTTTCTTTCCTCCTTTGTAGTTGGGAAATTATATTTTAGTATTTGTAGTACAAAAAATGAAGAAGAAAATAATAGGTAAATGCAATTTCGATTTTGTTGGTCCAAGTCCTAGCATGGGTAAAAACCTCGATCCTCATGTAAATGAAACATATATATGTGTATGAAAAAATATAATTAATTAAGTCATACCAATTATATTATTTATGGGAATGAGGTAGCTGGTTGAGCCATGGCTTCTTTTCAAACTTATCCTCTCAGTTTTACTTATAATTATATTTTCTTAAATTTTTACTATAGTGATGGGAAAAAAACATTCATATTCTCGATATGATTAAGCAAAAAAAAAAAACATGAACGAACAACGATGTGAATAGTTACACAAGACATTGAAGAAATTAAACATTTTGAACCAAAATTGATTAAAGATAATAACCACATTTAGGAGTCCAAAGAGAAAAGTTGATAATCTCAAGTATACAAAAACTGGGCAATTGTCATAATCTCAATAAAATTTAATGAGAAATTCATGTTACAATTTCACCTAACAGAATATTCCATTTAGAATTTTGGATTCATTGTTTATCAAATAATGGCAGTAACTATTGAATTGAATGATGGAAGTAGATTCTCTAGCCTCTAGCACTAAAGAAAAATAAGGTAGATTCTCTAAAGAGAAAAGGAAGAACAATAGGATCCATGATATTTAAGATGGAAGCTAGAAATCATCTATGTGAAAATTCATGCATGAGTTCATCAGGTTCCTGGAATGCCAACATATTAGCTCTAAGATCTCTGGTGATGAGAGATGGATTTGAATCTCCGCATAGAACTTGCGACAGGCCAGTCTCCATTCGTCCATCCTGTTTATACGCAGTATGCATCACAATTGTTTAGCCAACAGAGGAAGAATCGTAAAAAATGATAAGAGCAAATGTCATATAAACTAAGTATGCTAAATACCCATTTCAATTCACCAACTAGTTTGGAGTTTTGAATGATGTCTCCAAGAGGGAATTCAGGACCTTAACGTCTACAAGAATTTCAGGAAGATTAGGGTAAATTTCCATATGCATGCTGCTCAGGTGAGGGTATCTTCACTGCTTGCTAAGGTGACAGCAATTTTTTGGGTCTAGTAGGGTTGTAAGACATATCAAATTACTTGAATTAGGTTCGAAATTGGCTTAATAAAAAACTTATTCGAGTTCGCTCATAATATAAAGGAGTCAAACTCTACCGCCTCTATTTGCTCATAATATAAACAAGTCAAGTTCTAACTTTATTTTCGAGCTCATTGATTTGTCGAGCCAAGCTCAAGTAGAGTTTTACATAACTCAATAAGCTTATCAATATTTTTTTCCTATTTTAAACGATCAAACTATTAGAACTCGTCCCACAAAAGATTCATTGTAGACTCAGCTTGATTCGTTTGCAGTCCTAATCTCAAGCCCGTGTAAAGGGGGGCTGGCAGCTCGGTGTCGCCACACTTGAATAGTTTGCCCCTTCAAAGAGACTTTCCTGGCTCCGGCCTCCACTGACGGCCATAGATACCAATTAAGCAAATTGACACAACAAACCAACGGGGAATGTTAAAATCTCTCTTCAAAGCAAGCACATAAAATCCAAACTATTACATTTAAAATCAAGCTGTTGTAACACAATCAAACCAAATATAAACGACACGAACTACCAAGAACACTCAGAATTCTATATTCAATTTCAAGAACAAGAAGAAAAAAAAAATGGTGATCAGAGTGAAAATTATTACCTTACAAGTCTTGACAAAGGAAGTTCCATCATGGGACTCCTCTCCTTTTGATTTGTTTCTAAGCTGACCATATATAATCTGAAACTGTTGGTATATCTCCTTCGTCAACATTTTTCTTTCTTGCACACTCCCAAGGAACGTTTGAGCTTCTTCTTCAAGAATCTGCAATCTCTTATTAATCTTTTCGACTTCCCCTGCTTTACCCTCATAAGAATTAATGCAAAATTTTCCTTTCAAACAATTCACCTGTGACTTTTCAGCCAGCTGATTGGAACAGGACCCTCTTTCCTTTTCTGTCTTACAATACAGAGTATCATGTTTTCCTTCAAAATTCTCTGGGACTTTGTTAGTTAATAATCCAGAGCAAGAATTAGCCAAATGTTCACTGCTACTTTCAGTCCCAAATTTGATGATCTTTGAAGGCTTCCTTCTTGAGGAATAAATTTCTAACTCAAGTGTAGCGATTTCCATTTCCTTCCTATGCAGAAGTTCTTCAAACTTTTGCAAAGAGTTCAAATTTTCTGCACCATGTGATCTGTTGCAATACCGAGCTTCCATTGTCTATTATATGTAAAGAATAAAGAAAACCAAATAAACCCATGTCAGGAAACACTTATTAAACTATCTAAAAGAAGAAAGAAAAAAAATCCAGTAAGCATGGAACAGAACCAAAAATCCCAAAAGACTGAAAACCAAAAAAGAAAGGAATACCGAAGGACATGTTCTTAGTATTTGTAAGAATTTAATCTTTAAATACATGATTGATGCTCTGCCAATGAAAGGGTAGTCCTTAGAGGTAATTACTGTTGATGTGCAAGTTTTTTATATCAACAATTACAAAAGGAGAGATTAAAGACACATTTAATGGGAAACTAGAAAAATTGGTTGAAGAACATGATAGTGAATGATGGTTACTTGCCTCATAGAGTTGCAGAGAATTGAAGCACACAGAGAAGTGAAGTTGTTGAGAGCTCTTTGCTTTCTTTGCAAGAGAGCAGAGGGGTTTTGGGGTTGTTGGTGTATGAGAAATTGCTAAGCACTTTCAAAGGGAAATGTCTTTACTCTAAGTTTGTCCGCAGTTATTATTGGTATGAAAAGCAATTTCAGCTACATGTACGCAGAAGTTATATAGAAAGGCGGTTTATGAGGAAGTGATAAAGAGCTTTCGAGCCTTCACTCTGAAAATTGGGCTCATTAGTTATTTGGCAGGCAAATTTTGGCTGTATTTAAGCAGATGCTTTGGCCTTATGTTCGAAATTGCGACTATTGAAAGTAAGCACAAAACCTTAAAACTTCAGCTAAATTACCATTAACTCCTCTCTCTCTCTCTCTCTCTCTCTCTCATACAATTTACAAGGCTATTCCTGCATCATCATTAGAAAACTATTGGAACCCACAAACATAGTGGATCCTACTAAACACATCTTGTAAAAATCATCCAGTTTATTGATTTTAGCCATTCGATTAATGGAACTTCATCAAATTGTTTTAACAGTTCTCCAATCATATGACCAAAATTATTTAAATAAATTGATCTGTCAAGGGCAAAACACAATTGGCAAGATCCACCATCAAGCATGTTCCAAATGATTTTTTGTGATGGTACATGATCCAATAATATAAAGAAGGCATTATAGAGGAGGCAGGGATCTCCATTTCCTTTACTCCCTCCATTGGCTGTACGATCATGAGCACCCACCATCATTCCTTGCCACGTGATATACAGAAAATTAGTCAAATTTCTATCTTGAACCTTTGCCGTTCATATCCTGAAACTACTTCCATCTCCCCTCCACCCTTTTTTTTTTTTTGGCAAAAAGATCTATACTCTTTAAATATATCAATTTCCTCAATTGTCCGATTGAATGTGATAAAGCAAATGGTATTTGATATATCAAGGGGAAGCCAACATGACAGTACTGCCAATATGTATCACAACCTTGAAACAAAGATCTGCAGCAACATGTAATAAGTATGACAGCTGACTCGCATATCTGAGAAGGTCAACATTGGAAAATAGGCTATGAAATATTTACAAAGCCTGGAATTGTTTTATTTATTTATTTATTTTACTATAATTCACAGATTGGTTATCGCTATTGTAGACCAAGACCAAAAAGGGGAGGGGGGAGAAAAGAAAAGAAAAAAATAAAGAGGACAATGATACAGGTTCTAGCTTAATTTTAACTGTTCTACAATGGTGCAGCTGAGTGTTCTACTCCACGGTTCATCTTCAATTGAAAAAGGGATGGACAACTGGATTTCCTTAGTCCACTGGGACTTCAACCTCCATTTTCAAGCCAGAGTTGCCAAGAACCTGAAACAGAAGCAAAAACAATGATAAGAAACAAAATATAAAAATAGGATGAAGAATCACTAACCCAAATAAACAAGTGAAAACATGAAAAGCTATTTTTGATTTTCAAAGTTATGCCTAGAAGAAAGGTGCAAAAAGAGTGGTGTTTTTTTTGGGTAAATCTAAAAGAGTTGTTGTTTGCAGTTTAATGCTAATTTTCACCTCTTCAACATTTCCCCCCTCCTTTACCCCCTACACACACACACACACACACACACACACACACACACAAAAAAAACCAACACCCCAAAAAATCATATGAAATTATTTCACTTAAATCTTCATTTCAGCCTAGGAAAGTGCTAAGAGAGATGTTATCTTGGGGGCCCATGTTTTCATCTCTTCCTTTACCTTTCTTCTTCTTCTTTTTTCCTCTCTATATTTTATGGAAAAAAAAAATAGTTGTTACCAGAAAATAAAAGGTTAAGTGAAGTACCTTAATAAAGTCATCCAACAATAGATAAGATTCCCTTGAGTAGCCAGCCTCCTTCAAAACATGGCTCAAGACTTCCTACAAAACACAAAAGAGAGAACGAAATAATTATACTACTGTATCATCTAAAGCAACTGTATGGTTTTTATCAATATGCAGGAGCACACAGATAATGAACTCGTGCAATGTTGTAAACCATAATTTAGTGATATAAATAAAATAATAAATAGAATATAGCACACTGTAGTGTTTCAATAAAAAATAAAGGCTGGGAAGAGAACGCAGAACTTGTAATTCAAGTTTTAATAATTCATCTTATTACAGTCTTTTTTTTATAATAAGAAAGTTTCTGTACATTGCATGAATGAAATTAAAATTAATAGCCTTCTGATTTTATTAATTAAAGAATAAATATTAAATGCATATACTGTTTGCAAAACAAAAGAAAAAGGTAGGAAGATTTAATTAATCCCAACTAGTCCTTAACTCTATATACTTATAGGATTGGAAGGTTCACTCTTTGTTTTCCAATGTTGTAATCCTGTTCCCTCACTTCTTTTTGTCTCTTTTTTCTTAGTGATTTAGAAATAGAGTAGATGTAGGGTCGGTAATAGAGATTTTTTTTCATTTGCATATAATATGCTGTGTTTTGTAATTAAGTATGGTATTTTCCAAAAAAAAAAATTGAAATTTTTTTTTTTTCTATTTTTCTTCCTCACAAATACTTTAGGAAAATTTTGGATAATATGGTTTTTGTCTTGCATTCCAATACAAAGCCTGCATAATTTACTCATTTCATTAGAGGAATAAATAATAAAGCTCTCGTTTGGCGATGCCAAAGGTAATAAATGCAGGCCTATTTATGGACAACTGAGTGATTGAGAAATGAAAGAAAACAGTCGAATATGTCGATCATTAGTAATACCTCTCTTTGCTCATCAGACATGAATGAACCTGACAAATCACGCAGCACCTCTAATATGTCATTGAAAGACACCTTCCCATTACAGTCTGAGTCATAAACCTTGAAAATGACTGAGTTACAGAAACAATCAGTACTTTTATACAAATTTTATTGCATACTATTACTAACAAATGCCAAAACTACTGAAAACAACAAATGAATAATTCACAAAATTCCCTAGTTGTTTGGAATAATATTAAATAATACCCTACATACACAGCTTCCCCCATTCCTTATTTTAGCAGATGCTATCCCACGAATACCCAAATCCCAAGTTACTTCCAATGCAAAATAAATCTTAAATCCTGATTTTTCACCTATTTTTTGAACCAACTGAATGCAAGATATGTGAGATTTCCATTTCTATTTGAACAACATTTAGCATCAGAGAATCTCCCAGGAAAGCCCTTGATATAACTTTTCCAATCTCATGTAACATTTCAATGAACATGCATTTAATACAATGCTCATGGTTTTTCTATCTTCAAGCATCTACATTGGCACTGAAATAACAGCTACTTTTTCCCCTGAACGAGAACCAAGTATACAGATTGATGAACATGAACAAGCAGCAGTCAAACTGTGAAATAGTGTAAAGCTGTGGCATGTAACACCTACGTTCAATTTTCTGTTGCATATTTGCTTTAGCACTAAATGCTGACAAGAAAGCCACAAAGTCCTTAAAATTCAAACCATCCACCATCTTAAGCAGTCTCTGCAAAAATCCACAATGCCGATATGTAAATTAATCAAACATTTGGAGTGCATCATAACAAAACCGCACCAACTTGACAAGAACCCAAATTCAACCCACACACACACACAAATATTTAACTCATTCCAATAGACTACCTGAGTAAGTGGGTTCATTGCAAACTCTGGCACCGACAAGAACTCATCAGCAGAGATGAAACCCTTCGCATTTCTATCGAGTTGGCAAAACCTTTGATACAATGAGACTATTTCTTGCTGAGAGACTGAATTTCACACCAAAAGATATGGAATTGAGAACAAAACAATAACATCAAAGAAACCCACATAAGAAAGAGAAATATAAAGTAAACTCACACAGATTGTTGCAGTGCTCTTGAACTTCCTCGATGTCGTATTGAGTGAGCAAAGATGATGCATTCCCCATTGGTTCTCACTGTAAAGCAACAAGTTTGAACAAATAAACTAATACCCATCAAAGATCAAAATACATAAAGCTTTTCAACTCAAGCTCAAAGAGAAGGAAAAGAAAAGAATAAAGTGCAAAGAAAAGGAAAGAAGAAAAGAATCCCGTCGATTCTCACTATGAAACAATAAATTTGAACAAAACAACAAATATCAATTAATCAAAACCTAAATTACACATAGATTTGCAGATGAACAAAAAAATGAAGGAAGAGAAAGGAAGCAAAAATGAAAAAGAAAAAGAAAAGAACCCCCTTTTATTCTCATAGTAAAACAACTAATACTCAATAATCAAAACCCAGACTACCCTAAGATTTGTTGTTCTGGAAATTCAAAAAGAAAATAAATGAACCCATTGATTCTAACTGTAAGAAATTCAACAAAATCAATAATACCCATTAATCAAAACCCAAATTCAATAGAAAATGGCAGTCCTGAAAGTTCAAAAGAAAACAGAAGACTGAAAGCCAAAAAAACAAAAAAACAAAATTCATTCACCCTGTAGAATAGAGCTGCCCATTAATTAAGATTTGCTGTTCAGAAAGTTCAGAAGTACGGAAAAAAAAAAGAGAAAACAAACCTGAATAACTGAGCAGATCTGAAGATGGGTTGAGAGAGAGAGAGCGAAGGATAAGAATGAGAAGAAGAAGATTCTCTGTGGCTTATTGGGAGGGGTGCGCAACTGCTTGTATATATATATATATTAATCCTCGTCATCATCGACGCAACAAGAAACGACATTGTTTTTGGCTTATTGGGAGGTGACGAAGAATTTAATTCTTATCAGAATTCATGATCCCATGCATCTCTAGTATATTGTTTTTATGGTCTACCGGTTTCTCTGTGGTTGATCTCATGATTTCTTGCTGTTTGACTTTTCTCGAGGCTTCCTCTAATACAATCTACGGCCGTAAGTTCAGGTCGGTTGAGCAGAGAAAGTAAGAGCCTAGCCCACTTTACATATATTTTTTTGGTAGAAACACTGGATACTTTCCTTCCCTTTTTTTTATTTTTTATTTTCCAATCACTGGACAAAATATGAGCCCATGTGAAAATCTCGGCGCGATGTTGTCTAAACTATTTTGAAAACATAATTAACTGCAAGCCGCAACGAGTCTGATCAAATTTCATTTAACTATTGTTAGTTCATACTTGTTACCTAATAACTGTCAAATTAATGGGAAAAATTAAGAAAAAATTATCTAAAAATCCTTGTATTTGGAACTCCAATTTTAAAATTTTTTTGGATTTGGTGGTATAAAAAGCTTACGTGGGTGACTTATGAGGTATGTCATCCAAAAATTAATGCTCCGTTTGGTAGGAGGGATGGACTTTCATTCCTCAAGGGAGGAAACTCTTTTTCCTTCCATGTGTTTGGTAAACAAGGGAGAGGGAAATGATGTATTGTATTGAATTACAATTTTATCCTCTCATATTCAAATATATTTTAAATGCTTTTAATAATTTATAAAAATATTAAAAATGATTTGGAAGCCTTCACGTGTGTGCGCGCACATGTGTGTGTGTGTGTATATATATATAAAACAGTGGACGTGGGCATATATGTATAGGTGCTTGCTTGGAGAAGAAAGGGGGACAATTGTGGGTTTTCAAAATGTTAAAAGGGAAAAAAAGTCATTTGACCCCATAAAATTGGCTTCCCTCCACTTTTCCGCCCAACTTTGGGCGGATGGCAAAGTAGCTCTTTTCCCTCCCCTTTTCCTCCCCCTTTTCCCTCCCCTCCTCCCCCCTCTCATACCAAACAAGCCTTCCATCCCTTTTCCCACCCCTTTTCCCTCCTCTCCCTTCCCTCCTCCCACTCTTCCCTCATACCAAACAGATTGTACCTCCCCATATGGAATCTTATCGCTTGGACTCGGTGATAATAAAATTTGTTTTAGAAAATAAGCTTTTCAATGAGCCAATTTCGAGTGAACTCATATCAAGAGATTGACAAATATACCTTTTTCATATTTTTAACTAGTATTTAAATATCTTATTTATTTCATATTTAATGTCCATAATATTAGGAAAAAAATCCAATATATATGAAAGGTGTTTTGAATTTGAATTATTTCCTATATGAAATCAACTTTTCACAATTACATTGCACATCCATCAGTGTATGTTTTGAACTATATAATGCCTTATAAAATAAAAAAGAATTATTTAATGCCTTTGTCCTTTTCTCGATTACATTCCACATGTGTCCATCAGTGCATGCTATTCCACTTTCTCTTATTTTTTTCTTTCTTTCTTTTTCCATGGTGGAGCCACTTTCTTCTTTTTGAGTCTTGCATTATGCCCCCAATGATGGGCCTTTGTGCCCCCATGTTTGGGACTACTCAGCCAAATAAGGAGTCACTTCAGTGATTACACACCAAAGCAGGGAAGGGACTGAATGCATCCTTCCAAGCATTGTCTCCAAGATTTTTTAAATGTATACATGAAACTTGACTCTGATTTTTTGTATATTTTCATTCATAAAATTTTTTTGTATATGATCAGAGCTAAATATGATTACTTCTTTTGGAAAATGATTTTACTATCAAAAACTCTTGTATAGATAGCAAAATCTAATTTTGAAATTTCAAAATTATTGAAATAGGGGTGAGATTTTAGGAATTTAATTATAGATATTCATAAAGTATTTTGGTAACTGCCAAATATGGAACAAATCCATATTTGGGCAATTGTGTATTTTTACGCACTAAAATTACATCTTCATGTATCACCAAAAACCGTAGAGACCTACTGGTATAAGCATCTTATATCAAGATTCTATTGGTATAAAACCCTTTCTTTTTTTTTTTTCGGTGAAGATAAATTAGTCAAGCTCGATAAGATAAATTAGTCAAGCTTAAATCTTATTTTTTTAATTTGTTAATTTGTTAAATCAATATTAATTGGAGTATTATTCGATTCGATAAGCTCTATAATATTTTAAACGGTCAAATTATTCAAACTTACGTCGAGATGGACTCGATAAAAATTAAGCTCAAGCTTCATTTTTGAGCTTATTAATTAATCACAGCAAGCCTAAACAGCATATTACTAGGCTTGGCTCAACTTAAAAGTTGGACTTTTACAAAAACTAATAGCATTTAGGAAGTGATTCCAACTATTATAGCTTTATACATTTAATGTGCTTTTAGTGTTTTTAAAATTAATTAAAGGTTTAAAAGTGACTGATTCTTGATATCAATTCTTCAATTTTCTATACCAATTAAGTAAAGGTGAGGATAGAGAAACTATTTAAGCCACTATTTCCAGTTTTTTTCAAAGTCATTTTTCTCTGAAACCAACCGTCGGATTACTGTGATTTTTTGCAGGCATGACATACAGAAGATGAGCATCTAATCCAACGGTCAGTTTTACGAACTGTCATATAAAATTGGCCATATGGAGGGGACCTTACGCAACCTTGCGTAAGGTGGGCCTCATAATAGAATGATTATCAGAAATGCTATTATGAGGCCCACCATATGGCCAATTTTATATGACAGTTCGTAAAATTGACTGTTGGATTAGATATCCATCTTCTGTATGTTATGCCTGCAAAAAATCACAGTGATCCGACGGTTGGTTTTTGAAAAAAGTCGTTGTGAAGATTTGCAACTCATTTGTTCTTCAAAATATCACCATTTTGTGCACTTAGATTTTTTCAAAAACCAACCATCGGATCACTGTGATTTTTTGCAAGCATGACATACAGAAGATGAGCATCTAATCCAACGATCAGTTTTACGAACTGTTATATAAAATTGGCCATATGGAGGAGGTCCTGGTTCGCCCTAAGTTAACTTGGTTTTGAGAATAATATTAGATTTCATACCCATTTTAAGGTAACTGAAATAGTGAAATGGGTGAGGGGAAATTGAGAATAATAACAGTACTTACAAAAGCTTCTACATATAATTCCATATTCTCTGCCTTCTACTATCACTACAATTATTCATAAATTTTATAAATTTTCCAAATGTAAAAACAAATCAAAACACAAAATAAAAATTGAAACCATCCACACTCAATTGCTCACCATCCATATTAATCCAAAATGAAACCATAGATACATGACCTTGTCATATATTCTTCAAAATCAAACATGTGAAGTAGAGATACATGGCTCATACAAACAAAAACCCCCAATTACATTCGGCATCTACACAATTTTTGCTCCAAGAACATGCTGGATGATTCATGTATAATAGAAAATCTACACAAATTTTTTTTTTTTTTTTTGTCACAGTCACTTTTCTTAATTAGTTATGCACGGTTACGTATCTCTAAAAAGTACAAGGACCTCTTAGTATATGCATCTTATACCAAGATTCTATTGGTAAAAAATCCAAAAAAAAAATTATAACTCATATGTGAATTCACTTAAAATGAAATTATACTTATCCAAAGAATGATAAAATAAAATCACATCAGTGTTATTTTTTTTCCTACAAACCATGACAGCAATAAAGAATCTCTTTTTTAATTATTAATTCATGGACCAAAGTAATGAAACCAATGATCAAAACTGTCCAAAAAATGAGCTATCAAATTCAAAAGGATAAAGGTATACTTGACAGCAACTTTACTAAAGATACATGACTCTATTCATCTAAAATACACACAGGTCCATACCCATTTCAAATCAAATAACCAAAAAAATAAAAAATAAAAAACCAGAGATACATTACTCTACCAACTAGATTTCGTACCAAACCAAAAAAAAAAAAAAAAGCTAGAAATACATGACTATCCATCTAAAAAAACACGTGCCCATGTCCATTTTAAAAAAATAATAATAAATAAATAAAAGATATACATAACTCTACCCACCTAAAAAAAAAAAACATGCCCCGCACTTTTTAAAAAAAAAAAAAAAAATCAGACATACATGATCCTGCTTACCTAAATAAAATACATGTCCATGCCCTTTTCAAACCAAACAACCAAAAAAAAAAAAAATTTTGAGATAAAACAAAATCTTATATACATGACTTTCCAAAACCAAAAAAACAAATTTTATAAAAATCCAAATGTAAAAACAAATCAAAAAAAAAAAACCATATATCCACACTGGATTGCTCATCATCCATATTAACCCAAAATGAAACCAGAGATACGTCACCCTGTCATATATTCTTCAAATTGATTCAAATAATCAAATATGCGACCTAGAGATACATGACTCGTACAAACAAAAACCCCCCAATTACATTCGGCATCTACACAAATTTTGCTCGAAGAACATGCTGGATGATTCATGTATAACAGAAAAAAAAAAATATATATATATATATATATAGAGAGAGAGAGAGAGAGAGAGAGAGAGAGATGATTCATTAAGGTCCGGACCTTAAGCTTAATTTAAGGTCCACTTTCCACTGAGATTGGTATTTTGAAAAACCGACAGTTGGATTAGATAATCTTCTAATGTATGTCATGTTTGCCAAAAATCAGAATGATCCAACGATCGGTTTTCAAGATACAGACTGTTAAACACTTGTTACAGCATCTGATGGTAAATACTGTTAGGGTGTTTCGTGGACTGTATTTTGAAAACCGATTGTTGGATCACTCTAATTTTGACAGACATAACATACATAAGAATATTATTTAATGCAACGACTGTTTTTTCAAAATGGTTGTGTGAGAAATGGTGAGTGGACCCCAAATCAATTTAAGGTCCGAACCTTAATGGATCAAGTTTATATATATATATATATATATATAACCGATCCTGTAAGGACGTCCTACGCTTTTATCGTAAGGACATTTTTTCTGGGAGATGTATTTTTGAAAAATCAACCGTTGGATTAGATAATCTTTATATGTATGTCATGTCTGCCAAAAATCACAGTGATCCAACAATTGGTTTTTAAAATACAGGCATTTAAACAACTTTGACAGCATCCAACGGTAAATACTGTCAAAGTATTTCACGAACTGTATTTTGAAAACCGATTGTCGGATCAATGTGATTTTTGGCATACATGGTATTCATAAGAAGATTATCTAATCCAACGGT
>JAESVK010000924.1:1166403-1184886 GCA_017140935.1 Hamamelis virginiana
TATATATATATATATATATATATATATATATATATATATATATGGAATTGGCAAGTGATAAGGTGTCATGTAAATTCCCATCAAGTGGTTGGTATATTTTGGCCTCAAGCAAGAGTCCAAATATGGTCCCAAACATATGACCGACCTTGAGGCACCAAGTAACATTAACAAGTTCTCAGTCAAGTCTTAAAGCCTGAATCCTAGTAGACAGCTGAACAACATGGCCGGAGTTTCCCTTCTCCCGGTGGAAGTATTGCTATCGAAGCGTGTGCAGGAAATGGTCCTCAACGGCGAGGAACCGCCACCACCATATATTTGCAGAGATGGTGATAGTACTGAAGATGTTTCTCCACCATCATCTCTGATTCCCCTCATTGACCTCAGTCTCCTCTCATCTTCAACACCAAGCACTAAAGAAGAAGAATTAGAGAAACTTAGAGCAGCACTCTGTTCATGGGGCTGCTTCCAGGTATGAACTCAAGTACTCAAGCATTCTATTGATCAAAAGATCTTACTCAAAAACTTAAAATTTAAAATTATCAAATTATCAAATACTCAAAACTTGAAATTTAACTTTTATCTTTTTTTTTTTTTTTTTCTTGTATTGGTTTCTTCATGTGATAGAAAGAAATATGAATTGATGACCAATTGAGGTAAAGGAAAAAAAAAAAAAATAGAGTGGGTGGATCATGATCTTGATGATCACCATTCATTTGTTGACTCTTTATTTATTTATTTATTTATTAAAGTTGTTCATATGCTAATGTTATGTATTCAAAACTCTCTCCCAGTAAGGATTTGTTTTCAATTTCTAGGCAATAGGTCATGGGATTTCGAGTTCATTCCTAGACAAAATTCGTCAAGTTGGAAGAGAATTCTTCGAACAGCCGATGGAAAGGAAGAAGAAGCATGCTAAAGGAGTTGAAGAGTTTGAAGGGTATGGGGCTGATCCTGTCCCTGCAGAAGGGCAGCCACTTGACTGGTCTGATCGCCTGTTTGTCGATGTATATCCAGAAGATCGAAAAAAGCTCAAGTATTGGCCAGAAAGCCCAGAATCTTTCAGGTGCTGCCCCTCTCTTTTATTTTGGAATATCAGGGTATTTGAAAATAATTTTAGCCTTCTCTTAAGTTTTAAGTTCTTCCAATAAATTTGTATTAACTAAAATTCTTTTAAGGTACTTACACCATAGCACACATGATCCCTTTCCCACTTTCTTTATTAAGTTTTATGTTCAAGTGGATGATCTATTTCTTTGATTAATGCAGAGAAGTTTTAGAGGAATACACTAAGAAGGTGAAAATCTTTACAGAGCATGTTTCTAAGGCCATGGCAAAGTCATTGAATTTAGAAGAAAATTGCTTCTTGAATCAATTTGGCGAACGGGGGCCATTGCAAGCAAGGTTTAACTACTACTCTCGTTGTCCGAGGCCTGATCTCGTTCTTGGCCTAAAACCCCACGCAGATGGATCAGGATACACCGTAATCTTGCAAGACGAAGTAGAGGGTCTTCAAGTCCTCAAAAATGACCAATGGGTTACCGTTCCTTCAATTCCTGATGCTCTACTAGTCCTCATGGGCGATCAAATGGAGGTATATAAGTACTGTTACAACTGTTGGTCTAAGAGTAATGCTACAGGAATAAATTTGGGACCAAATTTTTTGAGATGCATGAAAACAGAGGTTCCATCATGCTGCCACGTCAAATAGTTCAAAAATTTTGGTCTCAAATTTAGTCTGTTCAGTATTTTTCTTGGTCTAAATGGCATATTCATAATTTCGTCTATGGAGGATTCCCATTTAAGAGACCCATTTCTTTTAAACTTTAGACTTAATCATATGATCTTAACTACCGGATTGTCAATGGCATGTTGCTTGAGCCCCTGTTGAATGCCATATACATGCATAATGCCATAATAAGCAATATCACAGCTTGCCAGTATCCAGTGGCATCATAGATTTTGACTAACAAATTAAGCAGAGTTGAGTAGTTTAAAATGATAATCAGTTAAATAAAATGGTAAGTAATTTGAATACAAAGGCCTCTATATATAGAAGAGCTGATCGACATATTTTTCTTTTCTTTTTTTGCTACTCTGTTCTGATAATTAAAATGATAAGGTGTAATTTGCATAATGGAAAATGCATACTGCAACTGGATATAATAGAGAGGGTTATATATTGTAAATTTGTAATTGGGGTCTGTATGATACTAACAGATAATGACTAATGGAGTGTTCAAGAGCCCAGTGCATAGAGTACTGGCTAACTCAGAAAGGGAGAGGGTTTCTGTGGCTGTGTTCTATACACCTGAAGCAAACAAAGAGATTGGACCAGAAGATGACTTAGTCGACGAGGAAAGACCAATGGTATTCAAAAAGGTGAAAGATTATGCTGATATACACTGGGACTACTACCAGAAAGGATTGAGAGCAATCCATACTGCAAAAGTTTAAAATTGTATGATCCTGGTTTCTTGTGGTTTGTGTGAATGCATAATTATGGTTCTTCATGACTATTCTCAGCTAGTGCTCTTTCTCAAAGTAAAGAGACTTCTTTTCCTTTCTATTTTTTGTTCTCTTGGATTGTTGTCTGTATGTTTGGCTGCAGGAGATGCTTCATCTTAGTGTTTCAAACACTAACAGTAATTTAAAAGCTGCAATGAAGCTCCTTTTTACCATCATCTGCAATTTTTGCTTTTGTTTGCGTTTTTCTTTGAATTTTTATTTATTTATTTTTCTTATTGGTTATTGCTTTCTGAAGTTCCTTTTAAGTCCCACGACACTAAACCTTGTTATACTCATCTCTCAACTGAAACTTTATTCCATATGTTCAAGGTTGAGTACAAGAATCAATTCCATCTACAGTCATATCTGCAATAATAGAAAGGCCACTATGTTTTTACAACCAAAACCTTGGCCTTCCCCTTGTTTTTGTGACACTTGACCCGTACCAGGGCAGCATCTCACACGTGACCATACCATCTGAACCAAAAAAATATTAAGTTTTCAACATCCTCTACTCTCTTCTGGGTACTTCTTTCAGGTCCACACCATGCATTTCATACCACTGCCTCTAAGAAGAATGAGGTCTAGGCTAATATTGCATTTGGTGGTTTGTTTAGACCCCACGCATACCAACACAGAATTTGAACACGACCACATTTAAGGAATATATAGGG
Source organism: Hamamelis virginiana (assembly GCA_017140935.1). NCBI lineage: Eukaryota > Viridiplantae > Streptophyta > Magnoliopsida > Saxifragales > Hamamelidaceae > Hamamelis > Hamamelis virginiana. Next base: position 1,169,583 of record JAESVK010000924.1, read on the forward strand.
CCTAAGGATACAGTACAGAATTAAAGAGCAATGCCACACGCATAACTACTCTCAAGAGTCGAGATTTGTGCAAAATGATAAGGACGCCAAACAAAGCATTATTCCAAAACTGGAGGGAGTGCCCCAGTCTCACCCTCCAATTTATGATAGCAATGAACAGCCCGCACAAAACTCTGCTTCCAAACACATCAAGGTATTTATAACCTCCGCAGAGCTAGATTCCAGTAAAAACAATTAAAAAATAAAAATAAAAAACAAAACAAAAACAAAGAAATGCAGTGAATACAAGGGAATCAAAAAATCCACCTAGAGGACTACAGGACACCAATCACAGCATAGATCTGCTGTATCCCCAGGATTTGGACTCAACAAATCAGAGAACTAAGCAACTCGTTCTGTCCAAAATGCTCTGGCTTGATTTAATGGAAAAGATACGGTACAACAAGATTAGGAACCAAGCTGTTCTAAATGGGTATAAAGTACCACAGCAACCGGCTCTCCTCGATATAATGACCATTTTCATCATCGTTCTTACCGTCACTATTATCATCATCATCATCAGCCCATCAAAAATAATATTTCACTAACTATGAAAACTATCTTAAAAATCTGACACTACAGGGTAAAGATGGAGGTGAAGAGTAGACTTGTTAACAGAGATGAGGGTGGATAAAGTGACAAGATGCAAGGGGAAACAAAGTTATTAACCCTCTTTCCCCCATGTCCCATCATCCCCTCCCTTAGAAGATCTTGAAAAGAAGACCACCATGAGTGGCGAAAAAGGGAGCAAACACAAGCGACTCCACTGCCATGAGCTTGATAAGGATGTTGAGCGATGGCCCTGAGGTGTCCTTGAGAGGGTCCCCAATGGTGTCACCAATCACAGCTGCCTTGTGGGGATCAGACCCCTTCGGTCCAAGAGTTCTTGCATGCTCTGAAGCACCAGCCTAGAAAAATCCCAAACAATAAATCACACATCAGTAATAATATATCTTCATGCTATTAGTACGCAAGCCCTAAAGCAATACCATCTTGACACATCTGACCAGATGCTTACCTCAATATACTTCTTGGCATTATCCCATGCACCACCAGTGTTGGATGCAGATATTGCTACCTGTTAAAACAAATCCAGAAGAATGCCATAGAATGTTTAGCAAGTACTTCAAGGCATTGTAACAAAATTAAATTTTTGTTTGGGGAGAAGATAATAAGGAACAGTTTTTCTTTCTTTTCTTTTCCCTTTTTTATTTATTTTATTTATTTATTTTTATTTTTATTTTGGGGGGGAGTTGTTCATGGCATTTCAATTTACTAAAACCTCGGCTACCTAATATATTGCCTGTAGTCGATAACTCAAGGATCATTCAAAAATGTCCCAAACATTTTAAAGGTTTACAAAACAGTGTTGAGTAAATTCTTGAAAAATCCAGAAGGAAATTCAGAATGACAATAAAAATGCATTCTTGTTACTGAGATGCATCATATTCCCACATTCAAATATAATATCCTGTTTTCATAACTTTATTCATAAAATTTTCCTAACTAATTCCTGAAGTTCAAATTTTAGCATACCTGGACACCAGAAACAAGGGCGCCAGCAAGAACACCAGACAGAGTCTCCACCCCAAAGAAGATTCCAACAATGAGGGGTGTAAGCATGACAAGGGCACCAGGTGGAATCATCTCCTTGATGGATGCATCAGTAGAGATCTTGACACAAGTAGCATAGTCTGGCTTGGCAAGGCCCTCCATAAGACCAGGAATGGTGTTGAACTGCCTGCGAACCTCCTCAACCATTTTCAAAGCTGCACTTCCCACGCTCTTCATAGTCATGGCAGAGAACCAGTAAGGGAGCATTGCACCAACAAGCAGACCAATGAAAACTTTTGGAGTCAAGACGTCAACTGTTGAGATTCCTGCACGACTCACAAAGGCACCAAATAGTGCCAGAGACACCAATGCCGCAGAGCCAATGGCAAAGCCCTGAAAATAAATGTAAATGTAAGTCAATAAGATATTATAAACAGACAAACACGGTAAAAGGAAACAAATGTATATTTAAACTCAATGGCCTAACAAGCTACAAAAAAAGCCTCATCATATTAAAAGGGAAGCAACAGGATGCATTAGTTTTGTGAATGATAAAATTATATGAGGCCCTTCAATAATTTCAGAAATGTATTAGGGGCAATTTATCCAGAAACACCTAAGACCATATAAGAAATTAGGGTCTCATCAGCTTCCAAAACCAGTCAGAAGCCATGTGTGGTGGTGTTTCTATGGATTTTAAGATATTTTGCTTAGTATTAACCATTTATGGATAAGGAATTTGCACAACCAGACAAAGGGTAATAAACTACATCTCAACCACCTCCAAATGCAGCCTAATTATCATAATACCTTTCCAATGGCAGCAGTAGTATTTCCTGCAGCGTCAAGGGCATCAGTTCTCTCACGGATTCTGTGGCTCATGCCAGCCATCTCAGCAATGCCTCCAGCATTGTCACTGATGGGACCGTAAGCATCGATGGCCAATCCAGTAGCAATGGTGCTCAGCATTCCAAGGGCAGCCACAGCAACACCATACATGGCTGCAAAGCTGAAACTAACATAAATACTGATTGCAATGGCAAAAATTGGAATGATGACCGATTTGTAACCCAAAGCAAGGCCAAATATAACATTAGTGGCTGCTCCAGTCCTGCAGGAATCAGCAACATCTTGCACGGGGCTGCAAATTAAGAAAATATAAAGATTAATTAGGAATGTCAAAACAATATTAAAGATGGAAATTATAAAGTTTATTATGTCGGATACCTGTAAGCATTGCTAGTGTAATACTCAGTTACAAAACCAATAATAAGTCCAGCCCAAAGACCAACACACACACACAAGAACAACTGCCTGCAAAACCCAAATCATGTCAGTAAATCTACATTAATACTCTTCTACACACACAAAAACACATGCAAAGCTTCCATTGTGCCCATGTTAACTATCCATAGATATCCAAATGCATAGGCCACCCAACCAATGGGACTTTCTGATTGCTTAGGTCTATTGAGCCTAACCAGTTGAGTTCACACAATCTCTGGTAAGTACCTAGACGACAGAATTGATAAGTAACCTTACATTTGATTATTCTACTTTTATCTTGTTCATACTATGGTATTGATGCCCAAACCATTTTAAAAGACTGATATGCATGCACCTATCAAGAAACAAGTAAATATGGGGAATCTGGAGCCCAACCACAAGAAGCATGAGGCTATCTCTGACTAGAAAAACTCAATTGGTAGGAGACCTGGCTGAATAATTTTGGTTCAAGAAACAGTTCCAATTCTCACCGCTCACACCATTTGAAGAACATTGTAGTGCGTGCAATAGTCAAGAAAGTGAACACAATCTATATATTTGGGACCCAACCACCAAGAGTTCACCTAAGACATCTCTCAGACTTAAATAGAATGGATTTAGACCACAAGTATGATATTAATAGTCTATAAATTAAATGGTTTATAGAAAACATTTAATTGTGTTAATATCAATCTCAGTCAATTGGGAAGGTTCATTTAAGACATTGGACCATAGTTTCATGTATACTGTCGTTACACCCAGGAGGGCGGGAACCCAGGTTCAAGGTATCAAGTCTAATACCCATGCCTTGAAACAAATTGCATTCTGTACTCAATAAAAGCCAAGCTGAAAATGTTAATAGGATTTGCTTGGTCACCTAGATGCATGCCATAAAAGTCAAATAAAAGCATACCAAGATCTCATTTGGGCACCCTATCACTAAGGCCTTAAAATTCTAGGTACTGAAGCAAATGTTTAGTACAGCCATTATGTTAAAGTTAACACAAATTATAAAAAAAGGAACAACCACTAGAAGAGTACCATAGAACTTACCAGTTCTTCACAACTTTCTGAGAGCCAAAATTGAAAATTGTGAAGGACGATGGTAGGGCAATCCAACTCACAACTGCAATTCCCACAGTCATAAGAACAGTGGAGATAATCAGCTGCTTCTTCAATGCTGGTTCAATTTCCTTGACCGACTTGATTTCAAAGAAATCAGTGGCAAAGAGGGTGGTGATCAAACAAACAAGGATACCCACGGAACTGATGAGCAGGGGATAACACATAGCAGTGAAATCATGATTAATTCCAAAAGAGGATATGGAAGCAACAACAAGTGCAGCACAAGATGATTCTGCATATGAACCGAAAAGATCGGACCCCATCCCAGCAATATCCCCGACATTATCTCCAACATTGTCTGCAATCACCTGATACAGCAAAGTTGCTACCAAATTCATTACCTACACCTCTAAGAAACTGTGTTAAAGAACAAGACTTAAAATATATTACGATAGCTTACAGCAGGGTTTCTCGGGTCATCTTCTGGAATGTTCCTTTCAACCTTACCCACGAGATCAGCACCAACATCAGCAGCCTTAGTATAGATACCACCGCCAACTCTCCCAAAGAGAGCCATAGAAGAGCCACCAAGTCCATAACCAGTAATAGCCTCAAAAAGACCTTCCCAGTCATCACCATAGTACAACTTGAAGAGGTTGATGGCAATGTAAAGCACCAATAGACCATTTGCAGCAAGAAGAAAACCCATTACTGCACCAGACCTGAATGCAGTAATAAAAGCCTTCCCAACACCCTTTCTCGCTTCTAAGGTTGTCCTTGCATTTGCATAGGTAGCAATTTTCATCCCAAGGAAACCAGACAGGATTGAGGTGATAGCACCAAGCAAGAAGGACACAGTGCTGAAGATAGCAGTGGCAAGTGCAGGCTTGCACATGTTCTTCTCGTCATAAGTGCAGGGTCGGCTCTTCGTGCTGAAGCCCTCAACAGAGCCCAGGAACAGGAAGATCAAAATTGCAAAAGCAACCATGAAGACACCAACATACTGATACTCAGTAAAAAGAAAGGATGTTGCACCTGTTACATTCCAATATGACATAAATTTGATAAATATTAATATGTTAACTGAAAAAACAAAGCACTGCTTGCAAATTAAAAATATATACAAAGAGGTTACAAACTGAATTGTGAAGCAAAAGGAGTATACACAGAGAGATTATACAATAATTCAAAAATTCATCACAAATCTTTAACGGTCATCATATGATAAAGAATTGACACTGTTACAAGAAATGGAAGTAGGGATCATTCTGCAGACTCAGATATATCAAGATGCTGATTATTACCTAGAGTGTTACAGCACAGGTTATTGAGCAAATATGAAGACGAAAGAAAAACCTGGATCAAAGCTTGCAAGATGAAATCCAAGGGCTTGGATTTCTTAGCAGATTTTAGTTAAAGTAAGGTATACCTAACTAGAACATTTCAATATATATATATATATAAACATGACTGGCACAAAGAATTAGTAATACTGTCATTCTCAATTTGGAATTCATTAGTTTCATGGTATCCCAGACTCGTAATCCAGCTTAGCATGTACACCAACGACAAATCTATTATAAAGCATACAACCATAGTCGACTTTGATCTTGAACACCAGAGAAGTTCAGTTACACAACTGCCCTATAAACTGATGATTAAGCAACAGGAAAATTCCTTAATATCCTGATATTGGTGTTAAGAAATGGGAGCTCCAGAAGTAACTGGTTGTGCAGACTACAATTTTACAAACTACATTACCTCCTCCGTCATCTTAAGGGAAGCCAAAACATTATGACAAGATTAATCAACCACGAAATATAAAAGGCGAAAGTATTAATCAATTATAAGAAATAAAAAAAAAAAAAAATGTATAAATCACATATGTTTGAATATAAGAATAATTTATATTATTGCTCTTACTTGGCAATTTAAATAATTAGATTGCATTTTTATTTGCAGGTACACATGCTAAACCACTAGCACCGCTGGTAGAAGTATAAGTAATAGCGGTAATCATAAATTCTATAAAATCCTAGAAGGCACAGGGCTTGTGGTCTATCAATTAGTCTGTTTCCTATTAAATACCAAAATTAACCCCTATCAATTCTTTATAACCAGAAAATTTAAAAAGAGCGAAAGAATAATATTATATCAATTAGAATATTAAAGAGAGGCAAAACAGTAGTTTACATATAGTGCAAAGACATGACTTCACTGCCACACACCATACACATTCAATTGCATTCTTTATTCTCTCCAGGTGATGACGATACCCAGAAAAAAGAAAGCTACATAACTTTATTTGGGCGTGATTAAAACAATAACTTCAATTTACCCAATAAATAAATGAATAATTTCAAGACTAATTGCCACTAACACACTAAGATATACCTGCACCAGTTAAAACTGCCCAAAAGCAGAAACATTAAAATATCACAAAAACAGAGCAAACTAGATGTCTCATGTTTAATGCCATAACTTGGCTACCCCACATGCCACGTATCTAAAATTACATTCTTCACGTGCACGCCACGTGCAAACTAGTCGCAATAATTTACAAAGAGCTAGATAACTTTATTTAGATGGGACGAAAATATTAACCCCGGTCTTCTGTTCCCAAAAACAAAACAAGATCGAAACAGCGAAATAAAATAAAGCTAAATTAATTAAAAAATGTAAAACAAAAGGCGAAAAAAAAAGAGGCAGAATTATCAGAAGAGCCAGCTCACATATGTTCTTCGTACTGAACAGTTCTTACTCGAGCTAAGTTAAACCCTAAAAGTGAAAACTTCGCGCATAGGTATTCATCAAAACACAGAAAAAATGAAGAGATGACAGATATCTCCATCATAAAAAAACCTACCATCCGCTAGGAGGCAGAGAAAATTTAGAAAACAAAAGGAAATAAATTTGAATCTCAGATCTTTCCTCGTTTAAAACCAAAGAAAACAAAAACCGCCACTCAGCTAAGCCTAATACAATTCAGTTGAAGTTTCTACATTTTTCTTCCAAAACAGAGTTCAGTTTTTTACCCTCCGTTATCAAAGGAAACAAACAAAGCGTTAAACCTCGAAAAGAAAAAACAAAGAAAGCAATATTGAAATTTTCACTTCCTTCTGTTTTTCTCCACTTCCTCGGCAACCGAAACGGAAACCAAACTCACTTTTCACTGATTCATACAAAGATCTACAAAAACAGACTTATTAACGACAGCTACTACAAACACCACCAGATCTAAAAACACATCAGAAAGATCTAGAGCTGAACCTCACCTTCAGAGATAGCACTCTGTATCTCGGCGCACTTAAGAACGACGTTCTGGTCGTTGAGTCCTTCCTCCTCTTCAATCAGGTAGTCACTGTAGCCGTTCTTTTTATTGTTCGCCGCAGCGTGACGGTCGGGAGTGACCTTCACGCGGGAGACGATGAACCACTGGACCAGAGAGAACACGATTCCGACAATGGCACACACCGGAATAACGATCTCTGTTGCGAGATCCGACAGCACGTGTGATCCCATCGTCGCCGGAACCCTAAAAATTGCCGGAATCCTAAAAATTGCCGGAATCCGTACGCCGGAGAATGCAGAGAGACACGGAGAAATAAATAGCAAGAGAAACGAGAGAGGAAGCAGTTAAACCTTCTCGGCGAGGGTTGGGAAGTGTTGTGCTCCTTAAGGATTTATACTGAAGATGTTTATCATGTCTTATGATGAGAGGGAAAATTAAAGTGCGGTTCTCCCTTGGAGATTATGATGCTACACTTGAATTGTCCGTATGATTAAACGATGATTTGTATGGCATTAAGATTTAGAATGATCCAACGGTGTGTGGCTAAGGATTAGGTGTTACTACGTGGGACAGTGCTACATGATGGACAATATTCGTACAGGTTTGGCTTGTTGTAGATAGAGCGGGAATTGTGGATAACATAGCGCGTATTTTCGACGCAAAAATGTTGGAATCGTTTTGCTTTTTTTCGTTTTTCTCACTTTTTTCAGCTTTTTTAATTTTTTTACATTTTAGAGGAATTTATACTGTGCACTGCACGACCAATACATACATACTCTCTAAAAATACAAAAAATTCATGTGACAGTCCATTCGGTGAGCCGTGCTTTATGCAGTAGTAATGTCTATCTAAATGAGCTAATGTTTCAATCCTGCACTCCGAATAAGATTTTAGAAATAAGACTTGCGTCTTGTAGTCCGTGGCTCCGAATATTAGCTAGTGGAAGTACATGGGATCAATAGAATTTGTACGCCATTAGTCGTGCTTGCTTTGCCACTGAGCTATCCACCCTGAAGTTAAAGTACTATATTTATCACAATAGTTTTATCAGTTATCAGTTAATTAAAGTACTGATCAATTTAGCAAATAGAATAATATTCTATTTAAGTTTGCGTTAAATTAATAAATTTAAATTTAACTAATTTATCTTATGAGTAAACTCGAACTAACCATTTAGCTAGTTAATTTAAAGCCAAGTTCAAATGGCCTCATTCATCTTATAATCCTACATTTAAATTGAAATTATACGCTTTACATAAATTGTGGAATAATGCCATAGGTTCTAAATCTTTTGTGTGTCATGTATCCTAATTAATTCACATTAATATTTGTACAGGCTAGTCTCACTTCATGTAATAAGTTTGAATACAGAAGAATTAAGACAAAGTATTACTCTAGAACTTACCAAAACTACAGACATCGCAGCTCACTTACCATTACTAAAAAATGACAATAAAACATTTTGTTTTCATTTATTACCATACTATACAAATCATTACCATATAAACCAATGAAATTATAGAGGCCAAATTGAGTAACTCATAAATTTATATGGTCTTAATTTGTTAAATATTATAATAAAATAATAACAGAGTAGTGTGTTAGTAGGTAAGGTCTTAAAACAATCCAAACCACTCGAAATTGATTCGAGATTAGTTCGGTAAAAAATACAAATTAAGACAGGCTCAAATCTTATTTTTGAGTTCATTAATTCGTTGAAGCAACCTCGAGTAAATTATTATTTTGATTAATAAACTCATTGATAGTTTAAATTATCAAACAATTCGAGCTTGGTTCTATAGAAAAAAAGTTATTTCGAACATGCTTTTAAAATAAATAAACCTGGCTCAAACTTAAAAAGCCTTTTATTTTACTAGAATCGAGTCATTTATAATCATACTGACAAAATTTCAATATATTTTGTTAAAATATGATACCATGAATTAAGTGTGTTTAGCACTTTCATGAAAAAATAATCATAAGCTAAAACGTGTTCAAATTTAGGGTTTCCTTAAATCAAATCCAAAGCGGGGGAATTGTGTGGACTGTATCATCTTCGATGTACCCGAGAACATGGAATAATTTGCTCAGCCATTTTAGTCTGGATGATATCGGGTTAGTTTTGGAACGGCTTCAGAGGGTCCAGAGTCCTGACGTCGCTGGCGCGTATTGAATGGCGTGCAGAGGCCTCATATCGGATAATACTCATTTTTCCTTTTTATTTTGTTATTTTTTTTATTTCCTCATTTTCCAATTCCTACTTCACTACCTGCACTCCATTACTTTTTACTTTTTCCACTCCAATAATTTGGCTCTGCGAAAATTCGGTATTCATTACCGATTACTTTTTTTTTTCCCACTATTGCCAATTACTTCAACTAAAAACTCATCCAACTCCTTTTAATGTTAATTTATTACTCCCTCCGTCCTATAAAAATAGGTCTTCTTTATTTTTTTGACTGTTCTAAAATAATAGTTCATTTTAAAAAGTCAAATTTGTTATAAATGGACCTAGCATGATATTGTCCGCTTTAGTACTACTGGGCCTCACGGATTTAAAACGCGTCATACTAGGTCAACCCCTCATTTAAATTCACTCAGTGGATTGTATGGGAGCGATGTGGGATCTTCAGGATCACAACAAAATTACATTTATTTTAACTTTTCCGTGTTATCATTTATTATTCCAATAATGTCTTGACATGACATTAAATACAATTATAGAAAAAAGATAGTTTTGGAAATAAAAGGTAAAAATAATTACAAATCTATGCAATAATGAATTTTCTTAATATGCGTATTTTTTTGAAGAGGCCTATTTTTATGAGACGGATGGAGTAAAATTTTATATATATAAAAAAAAATATTACTATATCATCAATGGATTATTACTTATTTGGTATTTCTCTTCATTCTAAATTTACTTTGACTTTAAAGATGCCAATTAGGTTGCTGGTATTTTTTATTTTATTTTTTTGTAATTGTACTAGAAACATGAATTCTAGTTTTACATTTATCAAGATGGTAATGGTTTAAGAGAAATAAGATAATTATTTTTTATTATGTAGTCCATAAATCCAATGAGTTTTTTGAAATTTTAAAAAGAAAATCTACCTTGGCCTTTTATAAACTCTCTTAAAATTATTCTTACTAAAAAATATCAATATATATTTATGTATTTGAATTTAAAAATTTTAAAATAAAAATATATTTAAAAATAATAATTAAACAAAAAAAAACCTTAAAACCAACCACACGTCCACACTTAAATTTCTAATTTGTCTTTTAAGGTTGAAGGGCACATGATTCTCCACTCTCTGTTGTACTATTGCCAAATTATGATTTGTGTGTCTTTGTTCTTCAAAGCACTTTTAACCAGTGTTATTAAATCCGGATCGGACCGGCCAGTTCAACCGGTTGGACCGGGAACCGGTCCCCTATCCGGCTGGTTCAACCCTCAAAAACCCATTTTTCAAATAAACCATTCAACCCGGCGGGTGAACCGGTTCAGCCGGTCAAAAACCCAGTTAAAAATCGGTCAACCTGATTTTTTTTTTTTAAAAATAATAATAAATTTTTTAATTTTTTTTTAAGATGCTAAAATGACTAAAATAGTCCCAATATTTGTAATAACTGCACATAAATTCAAATATATGAATTGATTGTACAAATATTTAAAAAAAATTATATTTTGAATTATTTATAGCTTTTATTCTAATAATTAAATAAATAAATAAATAAATAATATATTTATGACGTCACGGTTCAACCCGGCGGTTCAATCGGTTGAACCGTTTGACCCTTAATCCGATAATTTTTTCGGTTCGATGAACGATCCAATTTTTAAAACAATGCTCTTAACACACGATATGAATGAGCTGGGGAGTGGAATCAGCAAAAATATGGTGGAGGCGCAGATAGTGGTTACACTCTGTTGTTGGGTGTTTGTAAGTGTGTGAATTGTGATTTTTGTTTGCTTTATCTTGAAGGAGTGGAGGAGGGAGGAACCGACGATGTGGTCCTTGCTCCTTAAGAGCGAAGGTTGAGACTCCCCTCTCAAAGCTGGTCCTCGCGGGTCCCACCACTGCTTTCGTTTGGTTCACTCACCTCCAACGTTCCAGCTAGCCTGACGTTCCACCCTCCGCCCTAGCCTCTCCCTCCCTCCCTCTCTCTCTCTCTCTCTAATTCCTCCCAAGTCCCCATCCCATACTCTCTCCCTCTCCTACAAAAATGCACAAATTCTTGGAGTAAAAAACAAGAAAAATGTTTTTGAGTAATTTTTTTTTCCACATCAATTAATATGATATAATACATTTGTTCTTACATCAATATATACAATTACTACATTTAATATGAAAAAAATATAAACATTAATTATTTGATATGGGAAAAATGAACAAGATCTTAATCAATTTAGTAAAACAAATACAAAATCACGATATATAGACTAAAATTTCATCTTTCTATTTTAAAGTAAAATAGTTGATTTTGGTGCTTGTGTTTCGGAAAGTAAAATGTCTCAAGTTTGATTTTTTTTTTCGTGGAGTCAGCCACCAATTTAATTATTTGAACATTAACTAATACAAAGTGAGTGATAGCCTTACTCGTATCTAAGCATTAGTTAAATAGAAAGTTTTAGGAATATCTCTTTTCATCATAAGCGAAGACAATGAGATAAACAAATAAAAGTCTCTTTTTTTCTTTTTTACGTATCAAAATATAAATATCATAAAGAACACTACACCCTATCTCATATGACAGAGTTCTATTTTTTAATAATAAATAAAAAAAAAATTAAGGAGCTAAAGACCCATTACGTTATAAAATTATTGACTAACAAATAGCTCTAATTAGGGCACATTTGGTTCTTAGAAATGACCTAAAAAAATTTGCATCTTCTATTCAAGAATGAAATACTTAGGTCTATTCTTATTTCCACTACTGACATATCTAGGCTATTTTTATACCAGTAGTTGAACACGTATGAAACTGGCGTAATAATTAAATCTCATTCATTATAGCCCAATGTGGTAATAAAATCTAGGTTATATATATATATATATATATATATATATATATATATATATATATATAAAACGAATGTTTATCCCAATACACGAATACAATAATGAATTAATTAAAAAATGAAAATTTCATTCTAGTCTATCCATTTCTGCACTTTGAGAAAAATATAAAGGAATAAATCTAAGAATCTCAATCACATGGGATTAAAAAAAGGAAGGATAAAAAGATAATATAAAAATAAATAATACATGAAAAATATCAAAATTGTTAAATAATTATTATTTTTAAATTTTGCATTTGATTTTGACCACCCATTTTGCCAATCTTTTTAAATTTATAGCCAGATTTTCTTATATGCCCAAATCGGCAAATTTAGTATATACCTTAGGAGATTCAGAGTCCCACACCATATTTTGAATTTTTTTTTTTTATTTTAAAAAGGAAAATTTGGGGGGGAAATTGAAAAGTATGGGATATGCTGCATTTGATGCTTATATTCCCCATGCAGCTGGTGAGGGGTGTAGGCCCACTGCCCCAACACTAAAGCGTGCGGAGAATCGCACCACCGACATTGGAGGAAGAGGAAGAGGAAGAGGTGCTTTTTGTGGCCCCGAACTCTCATAAGGCAAATGCTAACCAATGCCAGAATAGGACAAAGAGATTTGACAGCAGTAATCTGGACAATGAAGAAATGAACATCTCATTGAAGTATCGTGAGATGACTGGCATAAATGAGGATAGTTACCAAAAAAAAAATTTAAATTTTGGTTTTACCTACCAAAGTGTGAAAAAATATTGGATTTGGTACGGGGCTAGAGCCAGAATTTTGTTAATGTGGGGACAAATATATTTTTTTCGGTACTAATAATAACCTGCCCCCGCACCAAACATCTTTTAATATTAACATATAGTCATTATTTTACTTTGTAATATGCAATGAAAATTAATATCAAATACGTGATGAATAAAAATTATTATCAAATACAAGTATATTTTAAACTTTGACATATGAATATTACAAAAATTTTAAATAAAAACATCATCAAATTTCAAAACTTTTTAAAACATGAGAGCAAGCGACTAGCTTTAATATTGTTTTGCAAATAATTTTATGGGGGCGAATTTAAAAGTTTTTGAAAGTTTTCAAAATTTTAAACTAAGTCCTACTCTTTTTAAAATTTGGATAGGGGCAAGTGTCTCCATTGCCCCCCTTTGTATCCGCCCCTATTTGGTAGTAAAATTATAACCAAATAAGTAGTAACTACACTTTAACATGAGTTTTGCCCGACTTAGTGGTTCATATCTTTTTATTCATGGGATGATATTTTTGGTTTTATTTATCATGGAGAAGAATTGACCAATCTTTTATACCTCTCCCCTATTAACAATTAATCATTTACTCTACTATCAATGCACAACGCTTGGCCAAAAAATGGAAAAAAGTAGCTACACCTAAATAAAAAAAGTACTAATTTTAATTAGATGAGGGTTAATTATATGAATTAATTTTTGTCATTCGGCTCCATTAAAAATCATAATATTCTTTTTTTTTTTTATTATAATTACATTCAAGGGAATCGACTCCTATACCTAACCTAATCCTATCACTTTCCCCCTTACACCCTCACCACTAGATTAGCCCAAGTCCCCAATGGCTTAAGTCATATTATTTATCATTTCGCTGCACATGTATCTTTTCTACTGCTTCTAATTATGTGATATTGGACATATCTTTTATAATTTTAGGACTTTCGACTCAAATTAAATCTCTCTTTTGCACCAATATATTTTTAAATTTTCACTGCACATAAGCAAACCATCTTAAAAGATTTTTCCTCATATTGTCCCTAGTCAGAGTAACTCTTACAATGGATTCATTTTTTATTTTATCCTCTTTTGTATTAGCACTTTTCTATCTTAATATCTTAATTTCAACCATACTCACTTTCTAGACATATTGTCTTAATTACCCAACATTCATTACTATAAAACATAATTGGTCTTATAATCATATTATAAAATTATTTTTTGGATAGTCTAAAAATTATTTTTGCAGTCACTATTTACTTTTATAATGTATTTAGGTATATAAAAAGTTTAAAATAATTAACAAAAAATGATTTCAATTGGCTCAAGTTGGCTCTTAGCTTGTACCAACTTTTGCCCAAAATTTTGTTCACTGTTTCACAAATACAAACTCATTAGTTTGTAGTATTAATAGCTTCCCAATTATTTTCTATTACTGTATATCTAACAAGAAAAGTAAACGGTATTTCAAATACGACGTCACTTTCCCAAATGAATTTTACTAACCTAACATATGAAGACTTTTATTTTTATGGTGGGACTTCCAAATGAGATGGCGACTTTATAATAAAAATATTAAAGATACACAACACTTGTCACAACCTTAATCGAACAAATTAACGTTGTTTTGATTTAACCCATCATCTATGCATGGGGTTGTTAAAAGGTCGGTTTCGGTTCTCTATTTATTTAAATACACACGTAATTACAAATATATGCCAAGATTTCTTAAAGGTTCAATTTCAAAGGGTTGCTTTCGGTCCAAATATTTCAACTATACCAAGAGTTAAAAAGACAGAAAAGAATTAGGTAGATCATGATTTTCCTAAAATTTTACTTGGGAGTGACAACTGATCGGATTTTGTTCGATTTCAAACTTAACCGAGCAAAGGTTGTAAGTTCAATTTTACCGAATGAAAAAAGAGAATTTCAAACCATCTAATTTTATACAATTTTCTCAAAAAATAATTTAATTCAGAAGAGATCAACCATCTGATTTGAATATTAATTTTACCGTAATATTTTCAACGGTGGTAAAATTTTCATTACAGTTAAATACTATTAATGACTTAAAATAAATAAATTTTTTAAAATACATAGTGTATATTAAGCAAGAAGTGTTTGATGATGGGTCTTAGATTTTACTTATAGATGATGCAACATTGATTTCATTAACTGAAAGTGGAAGGGATCCTACTCCATATGTCCATCTCTCTCTCTCTCTCTCTCTCTCTATATATATATATATATATATAT
>JAESVK010000924.1:1184986-1204290 GCA_017140935.1 Hamamelis virginiana
ATATATATATATATATATATATATCAGAATAGAAACAGTACAGCCAAAAAAATATAAAAAGAAAAGAAAGAGAAGAAGGATATATAGTAGATTTTTATGTTGATGAAAGGCCATGTTGGAATTAATTATCCAAAAAAAGAAAGGCCATGTTGGAATGCATATCTATATCTCTACAAGGGAGTAGGGAAGGCTTATCCAAACAGGGTATATTTGGTTGGAAGGTAAGAATGACTACATAAAAATATTGCCACGTGTTTGACACGTCATATTTCCTCGGTGACTTAAAAAGTGCCATTTTTATATTTTGGTGAACCAAAAGTGCAATATATTGTGCGGGACTACGGCTCTAGAGTAGCCCATGTGTCCCCCAAAATTCCAACTGCTGGGGCTTACAGGATCCAATTTGGGGGCGGTGGGGATGAGTACGGTGCTGCTACGGCCCAAATGCATTTTCACTTGATGGCTCAAAAATGTCTACTTGAACGATATAGCAGTGATGTAGATAACCAATCTTGTCTAGAAAAGGGAATATTAATACAAGAGTAAGTCCAATGCATTACTCAAATATTCCTCCAAATTTTGACTCTATCTATTTATCTTCCCGACACAAAAAATATATGGAAAATTGTGCTTGGTTGTGAGGGGAGTTTGGATTTGTTTTTGATTTGATAGGTGATGAACACCTATTGATTACCGTTGGATGACCGACACGTGTGTAAGAAAGGAGATTCAATCGCTCACATAAGAAAAGCCCAAATTTGATGTGTTTTGGATCATCTGTCAAATCCATGAGCCTTTCTTATGTGAGCCATTGAATCCCCTTTCTTGTACATGTGTCGGCCATCCAGCGGTGATCAACAGGTGTTCATCATCTGTCAGATCAACAGCAAATCCAAATTCTTGTGAAGGAAGAGAGAGATAGAAAGAGAAAGCCAAAAAATAACTCTTATACATTAGAGCACCTATTTAGCTAGTATTTTTTTACAATAGTTAACCAAAAAATGGTTTTGAAGGATTAAAAAATGACTTTTAGCATCGGAGATGTTCTAAGTATTTCAAAGTATGTTTTAATTATAAAATTGTAATTTTAATTATGACCTTTATGAAATCGTAAGTTTCTCTTATAGGAAAGGAAACCCATAATACCTAGTGCCAACTTGTACAACTATTGAGATTCAACTTTTGGGGCATTGTGGAGGAGTACAATGGGCCTTCATCTTATTTATCGATTGAGTGAGCCGAGCTTTGGTGTATAAGAATTAGTTTGAGAGTGGGCCCAGGCCTGTGTTTTCAAGTTTGAGCTTGGGTTTCTGTTATGTTGATACTTGGAGAATGCAGTCATGAACGGGCTTCTGGCCCTGCTTAGCTCCCGAATGGATTAGTGTCTGAAATTCATTTTTGAAAAATTCTCTCTTTATACAATATTTTTTTTTTGGAGTTAGTGAGTTACATCCAAATATGCTGGAGTCACATCCAGCATGAGTGTCTAGAAGTAATTATCCTCATCTCTATAGATTCAGTAATGTTTTGAACTCAAAAAATAATTTTAGGCAAAACTAATACATACAGAGCCGAAAAGAGAGAATCATTATGGAAAATGCTTGTAAAAAATCATTTGTAATTAATTATCTTTAAGAATATAAAGAACTAATACTGTTCATTAGCGTTCCTTTTGGTTAGTGGAGCATTGATTCTCTACGTGAAAGGCTCGAATGACATGTTGGTATGATCTTATAAGTGAGGTGGAGTGTTGAAATTCACATTTCTTTATATGTACCTATTTGGAAGTACAAGTCTAAATATGAGGGTGAGGTGGAGTATTGAAATCTACATTTCTGTATATGTACTTGAAAGTTTATAATTTTAGTTTGAAAATTTAACATGGTATTATAGTAAGTCATTCTTAGGCTCATTTCGACATATTTATTGTTCTTGGAAGATTGGGTCAGGTTTGATTACTATAAATAGCTTGAATTAGGGTTTAGACTAACACTATGTTTGGATTGAGAGAGTTAGAGAGAAGAGAAGAGAAACTCATTTAGAAAAAAGAAAGTTAAATGACTTTCTCTCCACCCTGTTTGGATAGCCTTCATAAGAGAAGAGAAAATAAGATTTTAAGGTATAAATTTCAAAATTGCCCTTACTTATATAAAAAGAAAATAAAAACTAAAGAAGGAAGAGAAATGGCAAAATAGTAAAACCACCCTTCACTTAAATCCTTTCTCTTCTCTTCTCTCCATTTCTCTCCGATTTGGAGAGAACGAATCCGGGCAAAATTTCTCTCCCCCTCCTCTACCCCTCCTCCCCTTTCTCTCCAACTCTCTCAATCCAAACGAGAGAAACTTAATAAGTTTGTCTTCTATTCTCTTCTCTTCTCTCCTCTTCTCTCCAACTCTCTCAATCCAAACATAGTGTAAGCGGGAGGTTGATTCGGATTAGGATTGATTTTGAACTTGATCCATTTGTAATCTATCCAAGCCCATGCCACCGTCGTCTTATAATTGACATATCATTAAACTACCATCACCGCCACCTCTTTAATAGCCAATATTTCAGTTGCATCATGAATGCGGACCCTTATAAAATATTGTTAATTACATAATTTCTGACCTATCGAATCATTTGCATTATACTATCCTAAATAATAAAATATATTAAAAACTAATATTAATATTATCAATAAAAAATTAAAATTTAGAGATCATAAATTTATTCTTATATTTAATTAATAAAACACTTAAAGTATAGTATCACTATATATTACAAATTTCAATTATCAAAATGTGATTGTCATTACAAATTTATTCCGGACGTAATGGTATAAAATGCGTATGTGAAGAACAAATGAGGATCATCTGCTTGGGTTTGCTTGGTGCTTGGGTGACATGTCATGATCTAGATCATCTGCACATCACCCAAGTGAAAAGTAGAGCATTCAGATCACGATACATCACCCAAGTATATCCAAGCCCAAGAAGAGGGTCCAGACTCGTGAGGGACTGATAAGTGCTAAAATTTTCGAAATTAAACCCCAAAGTAAGCTTTGTTAAAGCCCTAAAGGCATGTTAATTAGGTTAATTAGGTCATTTTAGTGCTTTTCAGTTATTTTAGAATTGTTGCAATTATCGAGTAGCATTTTAGCTTGTTTTTATTTTTATCTTTATTTTAGATTAAAGTTGTGTGGAGCAGGTGCGCGTAATTGGTTTGCTGTTGTTTTGCATTGCAGGTAAAAATCAATGTGAAATCAAGCAGTTGTAGCATGAGATTTCCTACACAGGATTATCATGAGTGTTGGTATATATATATATATATATAAAGTAGCATGATATTTCTACATATTATATTATATATATATATATATATATATACATATATATCTAATATATTATTTATATAATGTAATATATATAATATATATATTACATTGTCATCAAAGGTGGCTAAGGGATATGTATGTGAGAGTGAGAATGTGATAAGAAGAGAAAATATCTAAGGGTGGTTGGGAAGCATGAAAAAAAAAATATATATATTAAATTGCCACCATGATGTCACCACTTACATCATCCACTTTGAGTGGATTTTTCCTAACCCATCTTCAAGCATCTATAAAAGGAGCATCTCCAACAAAGAGAAAAAGGAGGAGTCCAAGGGGGAGTCCAAAGCACAAGTCCCTAGTACGCAGTCAGTTGCAGTTTAGTTTTCCTCTGTTGTTGAATTTTGTCAAGCAATTTATTTTCCTTTGTTAGTTGAGTGTTGCGTTTTATCAGAAATAGTTGTAGATTTTTATGCCACGTGCATCTAAGTCTTGACTATTTTCTGCTTCCATATACTGTACTACTGTTCAGTTCAGTCATTTTAATTTCAGAGAGTGAATTTATTTTTCAGTTGTTATTCTCAGTTCTTATTTTAATTTCAGTATTTTCCAAATTACACAATTTCACACACGATGCAATTGTCTCTTTTTCCACTTGGAGAGAAGAGGTTTTTATTTTTTTTAAAGTTTTAATTATTGCTTTTAATTATGCACTTTCAATTTCAGTAGAATATCCCCTCTTTTTCCACTTGGAATTATGAGGAGGACTTTTTATTAATTTATGCTTTCAATTATGTACTTTAATTTCCAGTAGAATATCCCCTCTTTTTCCACTTGGAATTATGAGGAGGACTTTTTATTAATCTATGCTTTCAATTATGTACTTTCAATTTCAGTAGAATATCCCCTCTTTTTCCACTTGGAATTACGAGGAGGACTTTTTATTAATTTATGCTTTCAATTATGTACTTTCAATTTCAGTAGAATATCCCCTCTTTTTCCACTTGGAATTATGAGGAGGACTTTTTCTTTATTTATAATTATGCAATTTCAATTCCTGCCCATTTAATTTTCTGTAATTTAATTTAAGTTTAATTTCTGTTATCTCTTTTACAATTATGTTCTTATATGTTTGACTTGCAATTACTGTTAAAAAAAAAATATATATCAATTAACCAACCAAATTTACCCAATGGGAAATGTCTTTTTCACCAAAAGTGAATTGACTTAGCCGGTTTTTATTACTAGTCTCTGTGGTTCGACACCCGTGCTTACCACTCTCTTCGGATTGAGGTTAAACATAGGTAAATTATAAATAAAATAATATTGACCGTAAATACGGAATTTAACCTCCCGTATTTCCAGCGATCAGGGACTTATGGGTATATTATCTTAAACTTTTAAAATACTAGTGTTGTTGTGCTGCAACATTGCAATCAAGGTGCTTGTAAAGGTGGAATGGGAATCATGGAGTTGAACCAAAAATGGAAAAAAAAAACTTAGGAATTTTGAATTATTGTCCTACGGTTGCTAATCCACTTTATACCGACTTCGAGTATTAATATCTGTTTTGTCAGTTTCGGCCATTTGATTACTTGGTTGCATTTCTTGGTTGTTAGCCAACTAAAATTATAAATGAAGCCTAAATAGTAACCCTAGCCATCTCATTATGTATTCCTAAAAAGTCAATTTATTAGGTTAGTTGATCGCAGCCGTTCATTATCCCTAATTTCTTTGATTTATCAAATTTCAAATTTTAACCGAGCATCTCATAGGTCTCTCTCTATCAAAAAAACTTAAATTTATTTAGTGAAACTTGTTCACTTATCACGTGATCGATTTGTTCACCTATCAATCACATAATGAACAATTTGATATCCCATTTAATTTAGGCCTTTCATTTTCATATTTGAGAGTGTCACGGTGTCAAAATGAGAATTACTCCTATATTTGGTACTATTGTGCTCCAACAGAAAACTTTTATATTTGACACCATTATATTCCAATGAACTTTAAATTAGGGATCGATAATCTGATTTGAATTATTTAAAAAGAGAAGATCATTGTCATGAAATTTTCAAATATGAAAGAATCTGATGCCTTTATTAAATTTAGAAGTCATGAAAGAAAATTTTTTTTGTCACGACTTTCATATTTGGCAATATGTAACAATATTTGCTATTGTAAAAGTAATGATAGTCTATTTTCAACTATTAAAATCTAATAGTAGGTTCTAATATAACAATGTAATCTCTATTAATAAATGTTAAATATAGAT
Source organism: Hamamelis virginiana (assembly GCA_017140935.1). NCBI lineage: Eukaryota > Viridiplantae > Streptophyta > Magnoliopsida > Saxifragales > Hamamelidaceae > Hamamelis > Hamamelis virginiana. The sequence continues at coordinate 1,190,578 of JAESVK010000924.1, forward strand.
ATGCCAAAAATGCCTATTACCGATCGAAATGTTGAATAGCACCGAATAATCAATCCAGTGCGAAGCTATTGGACACATCACTGGTCTCTTCCCACCAATCTTGAGAGTACCTTAAAATCTCAACCTTCCAAAATAGTATCCAATAAGTTGACTTTTTCTTTGTATAAGAAATAGCTTGTCCATACTCGCCATTAAGAACAGGCACGTGCACTCTTAACAATCTCACGTGCACAATTGTAACAGTTGTCCTACGGAAACTGGAGAGTATCCCAAAGGGTTCATACTCGAGCTACCCTTTTTTGAAGGGCAACAAATGCACGAGAGCGGTGTGTGCCTTTCGTCAAAGTCAATGCACAACCCAAGTTGATACACGTGGCAGAAGATGGCATGGTCTGTGATTGGCAATCCAAGATCTGCGGAAACTAATGACGCCATGAACTCACATGAGACATCGGACTTTCCGCCCAAAAATCTTGAATGCCTTACTAGGTCCGCCACCATTTATTGGCCACAAATTCTCTCTCTTCGTTATATAATTTTGCCACGTCTGCACCACGTAAGAGGATTTGGATCCATTATTTAAAGTTAATTACTTCAATTTTTTTCTTTTTATTATTATTTTTTTAATTTTAAATAAAGTAATTTCAAATTTTGTTAACCCATTAATTACTTCTTAAAATTTTTATAATAATTTTCTTTCTAAATATGTAATGAATAATTAAAAGAGGCATTGAAGTTTATTAACCCATTCAATATTCATTATTTTTATAGTAATTACCCATTTATATATGTAATGGATAATTAAAAAAAAAATAAAAAAAATTATTCAAAAATCCTTTATTTTAAAATTTTAATTAAATTTTATATTTTGAAGTTCTTGAAATTTTTAGTTTTTAATTATTTATTTATTATGTTTAATAATGTTTAAAATTTAGTAATATAAAGCATTTAGTCGAGAAATATATATAAAATCCACAACAGCATTAGATAGAAAATATGCTATCAAACCTTTTGGGTCGAGGAGAATTGTGACATGTTTGAATAAATCAATTCTATGGTCTTGTATGATGTGTATGTATATATATATATATATATATATATATTAAAATGTTGTTGATAATATTGTTATAGATGGAATGATTAATATATTTTGTAAAATTTCTTTAATCCAATTTTTAAATATCATTTTAATATATTTTTTGGATAAGTTTTTAATTATTGGATAAACCTCGTCTCCAATCCCAAGAAAAATTTCCACTAAACTAGGCGACTTATTCGTCGTTATTTTGTTCACATCTTCATCTTCATAAACTCGCTCTTTGCTCGCTCGCTCGCGCGCGCTCTCTCCCTCTCTCTCCTCTGTGTGTGTCTCTCTTCATTCTCTGTTTTCCTCTGTTTTCTATTGAATCTGTGAATCTGCGAGACAAATTTGAACAATAAGAAGAACAAATATGTCGGAAGAGGCGGTATTTGTTGGGTCAATTGATCAGGGGACGACCAGTTCCAGGTTCATAATCTATGATAAATCTGCTCGCGCAATCGCATCTCACCAGATTGAGTTCACCCAGTTCTACCCGGAAGCAGGGTAATAAGCAAAACCCACCTTGCCTTCTCTTTGGTTTACATCCTCTCTCTCTCTCTCTATATGTATATATGTGTGTGTGTGTGTAAGTTTTTTTTTTTGCTTCATTTCTCTAATTTTCAGTTTCTCTCTCTTGCTAGATGGGTGGAGCATGACCCCATGGAGATTCTAGAAAGTGTGAGGGTTTGTATTGCAAAGGCTATTGACAAAGCCACAGCAGCTGGTTACAATGTTGATAAGGGACTGAAGGCCATTGGTTTGACCAATCAGAGAGAGACTACTCTTGTTTGGAGCAAATCTACAGGTTTTCCTCTTTATAATGCCATTGTATGGATGGATGTTCGAACCAGCTCTATTTGTAGGTATATATTCATTTGTTTATTTTATTTCCTTTTGTTATTATTTTGATTTTTGATAATTGTACATTTGAGACATTTTAATTCTTGTTTCTGATCAATACCCCTTTCTTGGATACCCTAATTCTGAGCTGGGTTTCCGTGTTTTTATTTAATTTTTATTTTTATATGAATTCCTGTTAATTGGATAATCTAATTTTGAATTTTGATCAATAATTATTGGATAATCTAATTCTGATTTGTGTCTTAGTTATTTTGGATCGATACCCATTCCTTGGATAGTCTAATTTTGTTGTTTGGAATTTTGATCAATAGCCATTTATTGGGTAATCGAATTTTGAGTTTCTTAGTTATTTTGATTTTTGATCATTAGCCATTTCTAGGATAATCTAATTCTAAAGTGGGTCTCGGTTTATTTTTTATTTTGATCAATTTCTATTTTTAAAATTTGTATGCATTTGTGGTTTTAGAAGAATTCACGCTCCAATGTTTCTGGTGATTTTTATTGTAGGAAATTAGAGAAGGAACTATCTGGGGGACGAACCCATTTTGTGGAGACATGTGGTTTGCCGATAAGCACTTATTTCAGTGCACTGAAGCTGCTCTGGTTGTTGGAAAATGTTGATGCTGTTAAAGCAGCTGTGAAATCAGGGGATGCTCTGTTTGGAACTATAGACACCTGGTTAATTTGGAATTTAACTGGTGGAGTGAAAAATGGATTACATGTCACTGATGTCTCGAATGCATCGCGAACAATGCTCATGAATCTCAAAACCCTTGATTGGGATAAACCCACATTACAAACCCTAGGAATTCCTGCTGGTCTTCTGCCCAAAATTGTCAGTAATTCCGAGGTTATTGGGAAAATTGAGAAGGGATGGCCAATCACTGGAATCCCAATTTCTGGATGCTTGGGGGATCAGCATGCAGCAATGGTGGGGCAAGCTTGCCGGAAAGGTGAGGCCAAAAGCACTTATGGAACTGGTGCTTTTATACTTCTCAACACTGGTGAAGAGGCGATTCAGTCGAAGCATGGGCTTCTAAGCACTTTAGCATTTAAGCTTGGGCCAAAAGCTCCAGCAAACTATGCTCTAGAGGGCTCAATTGCTATTGCAGGAGCTGCTGTTCAGTGGCTTAGAGACAGTCTTGGGATAATTAGTAGTGCAAGTGAGATTGAGAAATTGGCATTGCAGGTTGAGTCTACAGGTGGGGTTTATTTTGTGCCAGCATTTAATGGATTGTTTGCTCCATGGTGGCGCGATGATGCCCGTGGGGTCTGTATTGGGATCACGAGATTTACAAATAAATCTCACATTGCTCGAGCTGTGCTTGAGAGTATGTGTTTTCAGGTGAAAGATGTGTTGGATTCAATGCACAAAGATGCAGGAGAGAAGGGTGAGGTAAAGAATGAGAAGGGAGAGTTCTTGCTTAGGGTGGATGGTGGTGCTACTGTTAACAACCTGTTGATGCAGATTCAGGTTTGGGCTTTTCTATTTTCATTTATGCTACTAGTGAAGTTTCACCAAACAAACTTCCTGGTTTTTTATTTCTCTCTAAAATTTTGACTCTGCGTTTCAACAGAAACTGTAACAATGGAAAAAAGAAGGAAGTAGTATGTGTTGTGATTTATTATGTAGATTGCATAAGAAATTGTTTTATTTATGAGTGCAGGCAGACATTTTGGGAAACCCTGTTGTGAGACCAGCTGACACAGAGACAACCGCCCTGGGAGCAGCCTATGCAGCTGGACTAGCTGTTGGGATTTGGACAGAGAAAGAGATTTTTGATTCTGGAGAAAGGGTCAAGCATGATACCACTTTCCATCCCAAAATAGCTGAGGAACTGAGGAAAAAGAAGGTGGATTCTTGGTGCAAGGCTGTGTCAAGAACTTTCGACTTGGCTGATCTTTCTCTTTAACTCTCTTTTCTCGCTCTTGTTTCATTGTTTACTCGAAGATCTTATCCTATTTTAATCACAAAAGTATGCTTAATCTGTGGTGTACTGGATGGATTTATATTTCAATAAATGTTCTTTGACTATTGCTTCCATAGCAATCAAACTATAAAATTCTATCACGTTATTATCCATCAGTACGTTGAGTATTCATCTGCACTGTTGGGTGAGTGGTCAACTATGTGCTAGGGATGGCACAAAACTGATTAAGCTTTTGCTTACAAGTTACAACTAGGAAATTTCAGTCATTCTGTGTTGAATGAGTCCTCCTAGCTGATTAATTATTGCCATGGTGCTCATTATAGTGTACAGTGTGCTTGCTAGCTGCACTGTCTATTCTTGCGCATAGATGTGTAAAATTTCATCAACTCATCACCCATTCTCGTGCATGTTTATCTGTAGGTAGGTAGTTTCAATTTGCTGTTTGATTAACCATACGGAATTTAATCATCAATAACTTCAGACCCCAAGGCGCACACATAAAAGCATCAAGCAATAGGACAGGTGAGCAGAAAATAAATATCCAAAAACTCACCTTTCAAAAATATGAATCTTTATTCTCTTAAATCCCATTAAAATTGTTCCACCTTTGGAAATGAGCTCTGGAAATGATAGTTGACAGCTACAATCGACCTAGACATAAAGCACAAAACAATCATCCATATTAGAACTTGCAGCCAGACCCATATCGTGCAGCTCCCACAAAGGTCTTCTCTCCTTTGCAACATCATCCTTGATTGCTCATTGAATTCGTTTAACAAAGAAATAATACAGCGAAAGGGAAAGATGAGCATAAAAAAAAAAAACCCGAAAAGAAACCGATTATATGTTGCCTCAACCGAGTACTCGAGCTATGGAACTTGAGAAGATTTGCATAGAAAGTCGCAATGAGAATGAACAAGAGTTCTCCCCTACGCTAAGAGTTCAGTCCATCAATCAACTTCTTGTCAACCACAACCACTTTGTTTCCAGCAATAAACCTTGCAGTGTGCACCAGGATGATCCCCATCCCTCCCTGCTCGATCAGATGGAACAAAACTTATATTAAGGGCATACATCCATGCTTGTCAAGCTTTTGCCTAAAAGGGTTCTAATGTAGGATTCAAATTCTAACAAAATTGTAAGTGGCTTCACATCTGATTACCTGGATGCGCTTTTTGAGGAAACTGTCGAATATGGGTAGCCTCTATAATTACTGCAACCAAGAAGATATCAGTTGCTCAGAACTAATCCACCCCATAATTTCTTTATGAAGTAGGTCATTAATTGAAGATAACACCATCAGTGCTTGATACAAGGTCATTTTTTTCTGCAGATCGTCATGCCATCTCCAATAGGTACCTAAAATTCCAAAAGCTTTGGGGTTAGTAACAATATTTTTCCTTTATTTATTTTACTTTTAATTTTTTCTTGCCTAGGATAGATGAACGAAATTGAGTCACTCCAAAAACTTGGTAGATTAAATACGAAAAACTCATATACCTACCATACTGATGCTTACACGGTTGTCCTCCATTATATATTTATTGAAATTCCTTATGCTGACAGTCCTTGCATCATTTACCTGCTCAAAAGACAACCTTAGAAATATTATATATCTCCAATGGGCATAATTAATAAATCATTTATAAACTCACCAGAGGATCAGCAGCTTTTCCATGCCAGAGGACATTATCAATGACAATGACACCCCCAACCCTCACCTGCAACGGGAGGCAAGACTAATAAATACATCCTTACAAAATATAAACAGCTGCCAGAAAACTGAATCAGAAATTTTAACAAAAGAATCAAAGTAGATAGTTTAAATGGTTCTAAAGTAGACTGATTAAACATTATATCTTGTCTTACCAGTTGTAGCAGCAATTCATAGTATTCTTGATTCATTTTCTTCTCAGCATCAACAAATGCAAAATCATAGCTGCAAAAACAGAATAATTATGTTAAAAATGTTATTCAGTTATCACGATCTCTTAGAAATGATATTAATAGCAGTTAACCACAAAGTACTCAAGAGAAAAATGTTTTATCTCATAGACAAATGTCACCAACAGTTGATCATATAGGAAAAACTCATTTTATGAGGAAAAAGATGCAGAATTTTGAAAGTAATAATGTGAAAATTCTCAACATGATGAATGCACGTCATCCTTCCCACATATCCACCATGCTGTGAAACTGCAATACATGCAAAGAGGTTGGGATCACCATTTGGTTTATCGTGAGAACATTAGGCACACAAAAACCAAATAAATATAATGACATGCCATATAGATTCCATCCTTATGAACTATACAAAGGTTGGCTGTCTAATGTGAACCTGCACTTTTGCATGTGGGCTACATGTAAAGCATGGGTGTAAGCAACAAAAACGATCACATTTTAAATTTCATGTCCAACATTAAATAATTAGGTTCTTGGCACAACATACCTGCAAGTTTCACCATTCAAAATCAGAGATTTTAGAACCTCTGCTACTAGTCCATGCCTCGGATCCACCTAATGTCAATAAAAGATCTCTGAGCTTTAAAGATATCACTCAAATATATAAGAGCAGAACATAGCAAAAGAAGGGACTTGTTGATTTATACTTTGAGAAGATTGCTTATTAGGAGCCTTAAAGATATCACTCAATAAGTAATGGAAGGTTTTCACAGTTACTAGGAAGCATGGGCATTAAATATTAAATGTGGTAGAACCTTAGCACCACAAAACCTATAGTCTCTATTATTTTCAAAACCAAGCACTTGATAATACTAACATTAACCAAGTGAAGGAGAATGTATCACCTTGTGTGAAACACCAGCTCTCTCATAATACTTTTTTGCAACCTCATGAGATTTTGCATCTCTTTTACAGGCAACTAAGCAACCTGATTCTGGTAGGACTAAAGCAATAGCCAACGATGAGTATCCCTGAAAGATAAATAACACTTGCCAAACGCATATATGAACACGTGCCAAACACATATATGTCTGTATTATGAACAAACTAGGCAAAGAATATGTTTTTAAATTAAAAGATAAAATTTTCTAGCATTTTTTTTCATAATATGAAATAAACTATGGTGATGGAGACTTGTTGCATCAAAGAACAAATGCGGACAAGCTGCTGAGCAACTGAGGCAAATAAATTTCAAAGTGAAGAGATACATAGAGTGTACACATCAAGTTCAATACACCGTTCTGCCCCAAGAATCTGGACAAGCATTGCAAGTAGTTGTGCTTGGTCAGGAGAAACCTATCAAGAAAACAAGAGATTGTCAGCTTTCATAAAAATGTTAAGGAATTGATCCCATGACAAGAGGGATACCATACAAGATTTGTCCGATAGGAAGCAGTTTGTTCAATCCATTCCATGCTAAAAAAATGTAGTTCCAAACCTTTCTCAACAAATGGTCATGATAAATTCTAAAATTTCAAACCTAACCCCCCCTAAACATGTCTATGCAAGTAATCAACATCTTTCAAGATACAATGTTTGAAAACTTAGAAATATATCCACATTATGTAATAGCAGAACATTATTAGGACATAAAATAATTACTACAAATACACTTTCCATTCAGAAGAATAAAGTGTCAATTCCACGCTCATGTAGAATATCATTCAAGAATGGATGTCAAAGGAGAAACTTTCCAGGAAGAATCTTCACATTTCTGATAGTTAGCACTTAGCATATAAGAATTTAAGTCCTTTCTGACAACATGGTTTAAGAGACACATATGGAGCTACAACTATATCCTCTCGGTAATGTCCAAGTATCCAACTCTGGGAGGGAATCAAATTATTTAACTCAAAACCTCGAGTTCCTGAAACCAGGTTGATGAAAGAAACAAGCTAAAAATAAAAGCCATAAGACAAAATATGAAGCCCAAACTAGAAATATGGGCAAATATCATATCCCTTTAAAGAGATATGATATTTGAGAGAGAGAGAGAGAGAGAGAGCAGCCAAGACGAAGCACAAGCTGAAGGGATTTAGCTCCTCTGCTTGCCTCATTTCTGCTTGGGTTCCTATTTAAGTTTCATGTTGTATGCATTCCAAATTCACATGAATTCTCTTTGGGATCAATTTTCATTAAAGGTTTCTTCCAGTTCATGTTGTATGCATTCCAAATCGTCGTTTCGTGTTGGGAACTTTACCTGTTAAGTTATTGTGAGCCACAGAGAACACATCCAAAAAATGAAGATTAATCGATTATGAGGGAATTTCTCTACCAATGGAGTAGTATTATTTTTTGGTTGAGGTTGGAGAATGCACTTGGGATGGATCCTGTGAGCTGATTGTGAGACAAGTTTAATGCATGAATCAAACTTCATCTAGGATTCACCTGTTAGCTTGTTACATGGCAAATCCAATCCTGCCATGAAATTAAGGATGTCACCCCTGTAAGCGCTGCATCTGTATTTTGTAACAAACTCAACATCATCTTGTTCATAATATCTGAATTTGCAGTGACTATTTACCTCTCTTTCTAGGAGACTTGCATACTTATATAATATATCGTTAGAAAACAACCCCAGAATTCTTGGTGCAAAGACATTATAGTCACTGACCTTGATCTTCCCAAAGGTGATATCTCATTATACTTGTATAATGAAATATTATACTCCGTACTTTGTAAATATTGTTTAATTTCCTTTAATTGTACAGAGTAAGCTCTATATGAGAGTTTTTAACACCCACTAACAAAAATTATCAGTACATTTTTTGCAGAACAAATTTCACATCAGAACGTTAGATTTTCAGAGAGAAATCTTCGTAAATTAAATGTAAAAATCCTAAACTATACTAATTTTCAATTCTTACATAGATTTGTTGCAAATTTGAACTCACAGTCCACTATTCATAAGTAGATACAAAGCAAATTACCGTTACATTTGCCAGATTTATATAACCAAAGAAAAATTCCATAGCTAATTATGAAAACAGGTTGATAGCTTATGGAGAGTATCATAAACACAATAATAGCATGAATAGGAACATTCCTCAACGAGATTGAACCACCTTCGTTGCCAATAAGGGTTGATATAGAGAACAGTAGCAACTCCCAACAAGAACACGATATATGATGCAGCAAAACTTGCAGAGAAGGCCACGGGATCAATCTCATACCACTTCCCTTCTTTGCTTTCATTTGAAGATGATGTTGGTAAGTACTGTGGCTCAACAACGGTGGTGCAACTTTTCTCCAATGGCGGTCCACAAAGAAATGGATTCCCATCATAGCTGCTATTTTCAAAAGTCCCAAATTGTGCTTTCCTGTCCGGAATTTGACCTGATAAATTGTTGTGAGCCACAGTGAAGACCTCCAAAAAATTTAGATCAATCAGCTCAGAGGGAATTTTTCCACTCAAATTGTTATAAGAAAGATCCAAGCTCTCTATTTGGGTTAGTTTGGAGAATGAAGTCGGAATATATCCGGTAAGCTGGTTATGAGACAAATTCATTGCATGAATGGAACTTAGATTTCCAAGTTCATGTGGGATTTCACCTGTTAGCTTGTTACAAGACAAATCCAATCCAGACATATAATTAAGAATGTCACCCTTGTAGGTGCTGGATCTATATTTTGTAACAAACTCAACTCCAACTTGTTCGATAGATCCGCCTCCTGTGTCCTGAATATTGAACTCTCTTTCCAGAAGACTTCCATATGTATAAAATGTAAGCGAAGGGCTTAAATAAAAACCGGAATCTTCAAAGACCCTGTCACTAGTCCCAATTTTCCCAAAGGTGATATTATTGAAACAGTAAGGTAATGACCCAGAAAAGAATTTCTTGGAAAGATCTATCAAAGATGCATGTCTTATTCAATTGACACAACTGATTTGGAATCAAACCACTCAAATGGTTTCCTCCCAGTGCAAGAACTCTTAAGTTGGAAAGCCCACCAATTAAATCAGGGATGTTGCCAGACAATAAGTTATCTCTAATGTCCATTGTAAATAGATTTGAGGAATTGAGAAGAACTTTTGGTAGTGATCCAGTGAATTTATTACCTCGCAAATGTAGGTAGTTTAAATACTGTAGGTTTGAGCAGGACGGCAAAGATCCCGAATAAAAGTTATGAGAAAGGTCCAAAATCTTAATTTGGAACTAGTTCACAAGGGAACATACCTTTGAATGAATTATTTCTCAAGATGAGAACTGACAAAGGCATTCCGAAATCACCTATCGAACTTTGAATCTCACCAGACATGAAGTTGTTGCTAACATCCAACACATAAAAGTTGCAGATTTTGAGGATTGCGCTTGATGGAGCTCCTGTAAACTGATTGTTGTCCAAATGCAATTCCGCTACAGAAGTCAAGCTAAAGTTTTTCGAAAATATTTGTGGAGACTATTATTTCATAATTTCAGCTCCAACAATTGGATACAACCTTCAACCAATTGCTTTGGTACTTCTCCAGAGAACTTGTTAGTGGACAAATCCAATTGCATTAAGTCTCTCATGTCACAAATGGAGGTTGGCACACTACCTTCAAAAGTATTTTTGGATAAATTTAGATAGTTTATGTATGGAACCATCTTTCCTATATTTTCTTGAAGCTGCCCACCAATTTGATTGTCTGAGACATCTATCCAAAAAGAATTTATATTAGGATATGGCGGCAAACGAAATTGACCCATGAAAGAGTTACTCCTTAGATTTAGAAATTTTAGTCTTTTATTGTTCTGGAGCAACCAATTAGGGAACCTTCCTTTCAAGTTATTGTGGGACAAATCAACTACTCTTAATTCTTGCTGATTCAAGAGAAACTTTGGAATATCCCCAGTAAGCTTGTTCAGTTTACAGTTTGACAGTATAAGGACCTTCAACTGAAACATGGGAACCCAACCTGAAATTTCAGTTTCCACCTCGAATTCATTGAAATCACTTGCAATTTCTACTGCCTCAAGCTTGGCATGGTTGGCAAATGAGTTAAATGAGAATAAACCCTTGGAATGATTATGACTAAGATCAATGTACTCAAGGGATGTGAGGGCAGTTATCAGAGATGAAGAAATATTCCCTGTGAATTGGTTTAGAGAGAGATCTAACAATCTAAGAGATGTCAAACTGTTAAGAATTTGAGGAAGGATCCCTTCAAAGTTGTTTTGACTGAGATCTAAGTCTTCAAGTTTCTTCAGTGCACATAAACCTGCAAAAGCAAATAACATATATAAGTGATTCCCATACTCATTTTATCTTTCCATAAGGATATAGAAAATGCTATGCTCCGCTACAAAGTATCACTCCAAAGAAGGAAATGCTATGAATTTCAATTACTATCCATTGTTGAATTTCCAAAACTACCCCCTATTTCTTCTTTGTAGCGACAATTGTAGCTATACTTTGTAGCAGTGCATAGCATTAAGGATATATAAGACAACTATTTTAAGATGTTTGGTTATAAGATATTTTAATTGAAAAGGAAGAGGCCGGTGATGATTCATCATTGGATTTTCGGTATTTTTTTTTTCTCACTTTTCTATTTAATTTTCACATCATTTACCTTTGGATAAAGAACCATTAAGTTTATTTTGAGCCAAAGATAAAGCCTTGAGAGAAGAAAGTTCCCCTACAAATGGAGGAATACTCCCAATGAAATTTTATCACTCAAATCTTAGATCTCCAAATTGCTAAAAGTTACCAAATCTGTGAAAAGAAGAATAAAGAGAGATGTTGTTATACAGTTATACATTCATTAGCAAAAGTACTCATTGTATTCACATTAGGATAAATAAAAAGTAGCCCCTAAAATCAAAAGTTGTTTAAAATTTCATAATTTTTGCAACTTTTTTGAGCTACTTGTAATCTTCATATTTGCTTTGGAATTTAAAATTGGATTTTTTTTGATGTCTAAATGATAAAATTTTAACGATTATAAAAAAAAAAAAACATAACATTAAAAGAGGGGGACAACCAAACAGATAGATCCTCTAGCCAAACTTCAAATTCCTCCACACACCTATCATATTTTGCTACCCTTTCAAGATTGCATTTCTTTTTGAAATCAAAAGTTGCCTTTAAAGGGTACTTTTCAATTTTCATCTTCCTAATCAAGACTTGACCAGTGTGCCAACACAATGATGGTGATGTGGCAAGCTTTGTGCACAGCCCCAAAAGGATTCCTATTGCAGGTTAGCAGTATAGAATTTACTCTGCTAATAAAAATGGCAAGCAAACTAATTTATTCTAGAGCAAATTATACCTTCATTCTGAGATGTGGCTTGTTTTCATTTTTCATCCATCATCTTTCTTTCTTCCTTTCTTTTCTTTTTCTTTTTTTGGGACAAAGCCTTCCAAATAGTTTCCATATATATTGTAATCTATGTTGATACCATAGGAAAGATAAATTGAACTATTTACCCTTACACACACTCACACACAAACAAACTGCTAATGTATGAGTTGAGTAGTTGACTCTAACACAAAGAAATTTATCCCCAATCTTAAATTTTGGGGTTCCAATTCCATATGACTTTTCCACCATCTTTTCCACAATCAAAGAGAGGACTGAAATTTCACTTGAGTGCAAGAATTGAAAGAAATTTGCATATGCACAAACCTTGTTTAGAAAAGGGCCCTTCCATTTGATTCTTCTTCAGATCTAGAGATTTAAGGGCTGGGAGAACACCCAACAACCTCAAGATTTCTTTGTTAAAGCTATTCCTTCTTAGATCCAGGTGCTTTAAGTTTCGCAGCTTTGACAAACTTTTCCAATCTGAGTATTTGAAGCCATGATTAAATTTCATTAACAGTTAAAAAGTCCAAAGAACACACAATTGTAAAGAGGGAATCATTTCTTTTATATCTAAAGTTGAATTTGGTTCTGAAAGAAAGAGTGATATATCCTGTTGTGGGCTGATTCTGAACCAAACTGAACTACTAAATGCTAGAGACTTGGGATTGAATTCTGTCTTATATGTGTACGTGCCTATAAGAAAACTACTATATATATATATAAGAAGGGAGGCATACTGCATGCTTTCTCATTAAATAGTGAAGCACTATCATGCATAAATACCATCTATCTTTCCTATATACATGTAAAATCATAATCAAGTCTACATCTAAGCCCACTGGCCACAAAACACACGCAAAAAGATCTTATATAAGTAGCAGCAGCAGCAATTGCAGTAGGATCATATAGTTGTGAATTTATCGTATCTTTGGCACAAATTCTCAAAAAATGTAATTGCACATGCGGTACAACATCTATACAAGTTAGCTGTACAAGACACACATGCAGTAAGATGAGACACAGATAGAAAGAAAGACCTAACTTGGATTATTATTTAGGATCATATAGTTGTGAGTTTATTTATTTTTTCCATCTAAGATAAAATTGTACAACAGTGATCACATACATGAACGAATGGTTAACTTGGGATTAAATCTCAGCGCTTGGCCTCTTGTATGTTCAAAATTTCGATCAAGTAACTTTATCTACCTTCTTTACTACCCCTATTTACCTTGCATTGTTAGGGAGCCATTGAGTCCATTGTTACTTAAATCCAACGTCTCCAAGTTTTCCAAGATTGATAATTCTGCGTATATAAATACAGAAATATGAAAATAAAAACAAGATTAAAAGTAATTGTTCTATAAAGTGCTATAAAAAGTAAACATGCCTTGGGCTGGAAAAGATCCCTCCAATCCAATGCGAGTGAGATTTAGATTCTTAAGGGATGCCACTGCACTCAATGACTGTGATGCTAATAATGTCGAAGCTGTTATTTGGCCAAATCTAATTAAAATATCATTAATCACCTTAATTTATTGAAGTGGAAGAAAACGGTCGACCGATCTCCTAATGACACGTGGATGAAA
>JAESVK010000924.1:1259487-1303908 GCA_017140935.1 Hamamelis virginiana
TATATATATATATATATATATATATATATATATATATATATATATTGCTATACTGGTATTCTGGACTAGTTTTCCCTCCTGCACCCTAAACAAGGGTTGTACCTTGTAGTCCGTAATCCCGGATATTACTAGCTAGTGGGAGTCGAATACTGGAATAAGGGGCTTGGTAAGCCCTTAACTCTACTTACTCCACCACTAAACTACTCACCTTGGGGTTAAAAAATGTTGTACAAAGTAATAACTAAAAACTATTCATATTCTTTCCTTATTTATCCTTTGGCAAACAGAGAAGTAAGTGATGCAAGGTTGGGTGATAAATACATAGAAATTAATAATTAATATAGAAGTGGAACGTGTAATGGACGCTCAAATGCGAAAGAAGAAAGAAGGGAAAAGAGATGGAAAAGTCCCATGAAGTAAAGAAACTGTAACAACGTAAGTCAGAGAAAAACCAAACCCTCCTTCCAAAGCAAAACAAAGTGTGAAGCAAAGAAACTACAACGAACTCCCCAAAGACCTTCAAAGAAAGAAGCCTCAACAAGCTTTTTTTATTGTCAAACTTCATTTCCTCACGCAATCTAATAAAGGGATGATATGATATGTATACATACAAGGGAACTGGTTTATAAATTAAAAATTAAAATTACATTCTACAAAGAATCTACGCATAGTGAATAATATGAATATATATTTTAAAAAAACTATCGATTGTCCTCGTATACTATCAGTATTTTTCACATTGCATTCCCCAACTATCAAATTGTGATACATTGGCTTCTTAAACTTTAAATTTTTGTCAGATTGACCACTTACATAAGTTCGCCATTTGATTTTGAAACAAAATTAATATCACGTGAAGTCATGTGACTCAACTTGCACCTCTTAATACAAAAAGTTAAATTGGTATTTTTTTTTTTTTGTTTCGAAATCAAATGGCCAACTGACGGAAAGGGACATTCTAATACAAATTCAAAATTCAGGAAGTCAATGTATCACAATTGATAGTTTAGGAGTGCAATGTGAAAAATATTGATACTATAGAAGATTAATCGTTTTCCCTATATTTTTTTTTAGATGATTGGAGAATTCATTTTATACCTTTGAATGAATGGTAGAAATAATGCCATAAGTAGTTCATGTTGCCAAGGATTATGATATTCCATGTCAACGGGAAAAAAATGTCACAAAAATTTATAAATAGTAATTTAATTTAGATGGTCATATTTTTTATTAATTAAAAAAATATATATTTTTTTTATTTTTAAATAAAAGACTGTTATTTTTCAATTAATTTAATATTTAAAAATGATGTGAAAATATATATTTATATAATGTTTTACAAATATTGGATTAATTAAATATTTGTAAAAGATTGTGTCACTCAGCACCGATGGTGTGGAAGAAACACAGAAGCAGAGAAACAGAGGTCTGAGGAGCCTGACTCTGGTTCTTACCCTCCTCGTTTCCCGTTTCAATGCCCCGCTGACTCCGCATGAATGATTCATCATTCATTGCCAGCTCATTCCCTCTCTATTTTAACTACTCTCACTCTTATCATTTTTCACTTTTTTTCAAATTCAAACTATTCATCATTATTGTTACTTCCACTCCCAACCTTTTCACTTTTCACACCCATATTTATTGGTTTGTCTTCACTATTATTACATATTATTATTACATGTCACTTCATCGGCGATTAAGACTTTCAAAGTGTAATATTTTCATTTTCATTTTCATTTTGGTAATAAAATTGTTAAATGTCTTAATAACAAGTCTATTGCTTAAAGCCTTAAATAAAAAAAATAAAAAAATAAAAAGACTGTATGTGTTTAGTTTTATTATGGGTTCTTTGTATTTTTTTAATCAATAGTAAAATTTAAAATCATATTTAATTTATAATTATCACAAGTTATTATTAGATCAAGATAATTTTAGTAAGGTGTACACATTAGAAAATCCTTTCCATAATAATTAACTTTTCAAAAGTATATTTTTTCTTTTTTTGCTTTTCTAAAATTAGTAATTTTTTTTTTTTGGTTAAGAAATCGAAATTTAAAAAAAAAAATTGTAAATTTTTGCTAAAAAAATTAAATATTGCAAATTTTTTTTAATTCAAAAAAGTAATTATAAAAAGCAAATCTAAACAATGCCTCATAAAAATAGAATCATAATGATGACAATCATTTGTTCATAAACTTGAAGTGAATGTTATAATCAGTAATGATTCAATTAAATTTTAAGAAAAAAATTAATTTAATGCATAAGGATTACTTGATTAAATTTAACGATTCTTATACATAAATTGAATGAATCTTATTTGTAATCTTAACTACGATCATTTGAAATACCATGATGTCATATATGGAATTTATCCCAAATTTTTAGTTAATAAACTATTATCCTAATTACAATCCTTTTTTGTCTATCGTGCTTTCACGATTTGTCGAACTTATTATAAATGAAACGTTGTCTTGTTCTATAAATTATTTTTTCATTAATTTTAGATAGACGTTTCTTAATTCTTTTTTATTTCTTTTTTGGAAATTGAAGCTTTTTTTTTTTTTTTTTTTTTCAAATGATAAAAAACTACTCTCATATGAAATTTCTTTTAAAATTTGAAGATATATGCAATTACATCATCAAGTCCTTAATTAATTTTTTAAATAAAATTTTAGTTTAAAGGAAAAGAGGAAGATAAAGATAAAAGAAAGAGATGTGTCACCTTGACTTTCGATAGTTTTAGTATATAGGCATTAGAAATGCCTTAAATACTCATTCTAGTTCTGTATATAAACCGAGACATCACAAATAGAAAATTGAAGTGGAAGTAGTGATTCCTTAATTCACAATTATTATTTCTCCTCCCTCTCTCTCTCTCTCTCTCTCTCTCTCTGACATTTACACCACACAATGCCCCATAAAGCATAGAAAACAAAGAACCAGAACCCCTCAAAAACACTTGAAAACGCCTCTCTCTCTCTCCTCCCTCTCTCCCATTGACACAATAAAATCCCCACATTTCATGCCTATTTACCCGCTTTCCCTATTTAGTCTCTGTTTCTCTCCCTAACTCTCTGTTGCTCTCTCATGGCTTCTAACACCACCACAAGCTCAATCTCACAAGCAGTACCCGGAGGATACGACCCGGCCTCACCCAACACCACCTACGTCCAAGCTGACCCAACAACTTTCCGGGCCGTAGTTCAAAAACTAACCGGAGCATCCGAAGACCCATTAACCCAAAAACTACCAGTCACTCTCCCTTCAAGACTCATCAACAACAGACCCAACTCCGCCGCCGGCGACAACAACAATATGGGTCCTCGGAGACCCGCTTTTAAACTCCACGAACGAAGACAACAGAGCGCGAAGAAACTCGAGATCAATTTCAGCCATGGCGGCCCTTCATCTTCTTCTTCTCTTTCTCCTTCTGCTGCTGCAGCTGCTTACAGGCAAAGGGGGTTTATGGGTTTTGGGGGTGAGATGCTTTTGGTGTCCCCTGTTTCACCGTTGGATCTTTTCTGTAGAGGAAGCCCGAGAACGCCTAAATCACCCGAGGAAGAAGAAGAGAGAGCCATTGCAGAGAAGGGATTTTATTTGCATCCGAGTCCACTCAGTACTCCTAGAGGGTCTGAGCCTGAGCTATTGCCTCTCTTTCCTCTGCATTCTCCTAGACATGATAATAATTCTTCTTCTTCTTAGCTTCCCACCAATATATACAATATATTTACATATATATGTGATTTATATAATTCTAATTTTATTTAGTTGTTTTAATGGAGTATGAGAGTATCATCATCAGCTTAATGTGATCGCGTGTTACAGATATGGATGCTGTTGGAGCGTGAACTGCACGCACGTTAAATGCGCGTTATTTTAGTGATTGTACTCTTTTTTTTTCATTTTTTCTTTTCTGGGTTTGAAAGGTTTTTAGAATTATTGTAGCATGCAGCTTTTTTACCGTTGGATCCATCAACCATTACAATGGGAAAGTAATGTGTTGAGTTGTGAGCTGAATCTACGGCTTAGATTACTTCATTATGTTTGGAACGTGATGTACACGCGCTTTTGAATGAGTGCTTTCTCATTTTTTTTTCCCTCCCATATTTTAATAATTTTCCACTGGTTTCCAGAATTTGTGTGAATGTGAAATGCTGTTTTAACCGTTTGATTTATTATCATTAAGGAGAAATTAGTTTGCCAAATGAACGGCTCAAATTCTTCCCAGTTGAATTATAAAACTTGCATTCCAAAAAAAAAATAAATAAATAAAAAAGCTGCAGCATTAATATTACATTCCTTGTTAAGTTGTTTTTTTTGTTTTTTTTTTTTTTTTTGGGTTATAGAGTTATCCTGGGCCAGTTTACTCGCATCAAATTAAATCCTGCACCGTGAATAAGATTTTCGAAATAAGATTTGTGCCTTTCGGTCCTTGGCTCAAACTTGTGCTTTGCAGTCCTTGGACCCGAATATTAAGAGTGTGACCTCTATGCCCCCAAGAAGATGATGTTTTAGTTTTGATTCTAAATAGTATTTATGAGTGTTTTTGATAGGGACAAAAGGAAAATAGTCTAATTAAAGATTGAAATATTTTGATCATTTTCTTAAAAAATAAATAAACAAATACATAACGCCCACTAAGAATGCTGGTCATTTAATTTCCTGATTAAAAAAAAAGAGAGAGAGAAGGGTTTTAATATGCTTTCATTATTAATGTACAATGAAACTGCAAGCCGTTGGATTTCTGATCACAATAATCATACAGGAAATGAGCGGCCGCTTGTCTGACAAACCAACGGCTAGGATTCGATTTTACTTGGACAATGACATCATTGTAATGACTGTCATAAATGTGGCAGCGTCTGAGTCCTGGGATGCGGATTCCTATTCTCTATCTAGTTCAAATTTTTCACACTCATTAAAATTCAAAACATCATAGCCGTTCATTGGGTGGAAAGTGAGTGGGATATGAAGGGATGAGATTGGTTGGGTAAAAAGTCTAACCTATCAATAGGCGTCCATTGGGTGGAAAGTCAAAGATATGAAGGGATGAGATGAGATGGGGGATTGTGGTAAAAAGTCCACCAATCAAAAGGTGTGGTCATTTCAAATGGTGGCATTGTTGACTTTTGGGATAGAAAAGGGGGAAAAGTGCATTTTACCATTGAAAAAGACACGGAAGCTCCATACTTCTCAAGTTGCATGAACCTGTCCTTGGCCAATGAGTACAACCAGAAAAGGACAATTGGCCTTTCTATCCTGCCAAGATTGTGACAAGAGTTGTCACCACAAAATCACAACCTCTTGCCCAAGGAGGCACCAATTAAACTTTTTTTTTTTTTTTAATATCCAAGATAATTATTAACTACTATAATATATATTTTTTATCTTTTATTTTTAAATTTAAATAGGGAGTGTAAATCCTGGGCCAGCTTGCGCGCACCAGACTAAATCTTGCATCCCGAACATGACTTTCGAAACAAAACTTGCGCCTTGCGGTCCGTGACACCAAAGATTAATAGTTAGTGGGAGTCGAACCTAGGACCAAAGGACTTGGTACGCCCTTAGTCCAGCACTAAGCTACCCACCCTTGAGTTGTGCAAATGCCACATTACCTTGTAAATCTATCAGAAACTCCAAATGTCAAATTTGTAATTAATATCACTCATTTGTTTTTTTTTATTACTATTTTTTTTTTACTTTTTAGTTATTAAAAGTCACAATTTTTGACAGTGATATTTTTTAGACATTGTTTTTGAGTTATTATAATTTTTGGCAAACATAGAATTCATAACAATTGTATTTGATCTAACAATCCATTTTTCAAAATCTGTTCTGTAACTAGTCTTACGCGAATCACCTTATACAATTTTACATGCAGTGCACTTTATATAATAGGCTTTTTGTGT
Organism: Hamamelis virginiana; assembly: GCA_017140935.1. Classification (NCBI taxonomy): domain Eukaryota; kingdom Viridiplantae; phylum Streptophyta; class Magnoliopsida; order Saxifragales; family Hamamelidaceae; genus Hamamelis; species Hamamelis virginiana. The sequence goes on from JAESVK010000924.1 coordinate 1,265,397, forward strand.
GTGTGTATATATATATGGATTCAGGTGTAAGATGTAAGACAACGCACATATAGACTGTACAGTCCATGATAATACACACATGTTGATACATGCATTGTAGACAAAGTTAAGAAGATGATCATACAAACCAAAACAATCATTAAGAGTTGAGAGTACAATTCTTCCTACCCAAATAAAACATCTTCTCACTAGTTGCCTCCATAGAAGGTGTGGCGAAGCACCAATGCCTCAAACTTCTCAATCAACCCCACCCACCCACAGCCAAGTATAATGGGGTGAGAGATAGGGGATATATATATGATCTATCACCTCTAACTAAATCAAAGACAAGACAACTCTAGTCCGGCCATGTAACTTCTAGAAATTGAAATAGTTATATGTTTGCCTTTTTGGGAAAGCAAATGTGATATGAATTGCATCTATATATTAATCTTGGTTTAAATTATTAACTTAACTCTCAAATTAAAGTCCCTAACTCTAATTAATGGTTCTAAATATGACATGTAAATGGTGATAGTGATCATATACCATCTCATTTTGAACCATTTAATTGTACCATGCATCTTGTTTAGAATGTCAAAATGGAGTAAATCTCAACTCAATTACTCAAATGATGCTAAATTATTAACATAATGATTGCTTGTATTACTTTCGGCTTTGAACAGTGTCATCTCTTAGCAAACGGGTATGGAGTTGAATTAAGCACTCCCGTGTTCCACTTCTTAAGCAAGACTAATATTAATTATAACCCCAATCAGTTCGTAAATATAACGAAAGAACGGAAATTAAAGTGATGCTCCATCCACCGCCTCTTGTTCAACTTTCGATGATCGTAACTTAAGATATTTGATTGCTTCCATGCTATATTTTACACTCACAGTAACTACATTGTGGGTTTTTTTGGTTTTTTTTTTTTTCCCAAGATCCAAACATGGCACTAAAACTCCCTCTAAAAGCAAGTATGGCACCTAATTTGAGAGTAAGTTTAAGGGCCTATATCATGAAACAAAGTTACCAAGGCACAGGTATGCTAGCACACGACCACCACACTCCTCACTAGGTGCAGTCAGGTCGATCCACCATCAAGATTATGATGTTCATAGACATGATAGAATGGATAAATAGCTACATTTCACCAAACCAGAGAGATTTCTTTGGAGGAGTTAAAAATGAGTGGTGAAGAATATTTTACCAGGAAATTAAAAGGAGTAAAACTTTATTGATTGGGACTTGTTAATTGATGGGTTTAGCATGATTCAATGAATCGAGTTTGGTGCATATATCTTTTTTTGTTTAAATGCTATATCTTGTTTGGTATCATGTTTCTTTATGTCGAGGAAATGGAAAAAATCCTATTGAAATCTATTTTTTGTTCAACGATAACAAGTGACAACTTACGTGTCACTTCTCACGCAAGCTAAAGGTTCATCATAATTGTAGGAGATAAAAACTCGAGACCAATCGCAATTGAGTATGTGAGAAAAAGATACTACAGTAAAAGATAATGGTCGTCACAAATTTAATGACTTTGACAATGATGAGGTAAGATTTGAAACAGGCTCGTTCAGGTACATCCATATTTATGAACAAAATGATGCAACTGAATATCTTTGAAAATTATAATCAAATCAAAAGTAAGTCAAGTCTAATTTGCGTGTGACTCATGATTCTGACCTGATTCATGATGACCCACTTGAGTTGGATAGCTGATTAGGGATGTCAACGGGGCGGGTTTGGGACGGATCACCCCTTCCTCGATCCTGTCCCATTTAAGAAAATCACATCCCGTTCCCGTCCCAAACCCGTGTTGGGTCGGGATTGAAAATCTCATTCTCGTCCCAATTACCTTATCTCGTTACCGCCCCGTCCCGTCCTGTTTATTTTGGCGGGGCAGGTTAAATGGGTCAGGCGGGATCTCATATTCATGAATTACAAATCTGCTCAATTTACAATAATCTATCAATATTTTTATATAAAATCAACATAAAATAAATATTAAAAAACATCAACTACAAATAAACAAGCAAATAATGTTTAAAGTTATGTAAACAAACTAACAAACAAATATAAACCCAATACATTTAGACGGCGATTCAACAGTAGGTCGAGTGTCTAGCTTGGATATGTCATCACATTTAAAATGGAAAAAACCGCAATTTTGACACTAAACACATCGTCAAACCATTATGATTGGATAACACCAGATTCCTTCAATTCAAGATAGATTGATCAGTTGATATGATCAATAAACCAGATAAGACATGAAAGTTAATTGATTGCCAATCAACAACTCAATAAGAAGTATCCTTAGCCATTTGAGCAACAGAGGGAAATTACTAAGGTTTGTATACCCATGAGTCCCTAACACAAGCATTTTATACCACAAGTCCAAAGATATTTTTTATATAATAAATAATTAGCAAAGAAACTTGGAAATCCTAGGATCCTCATGTTATAAAATTGGACCTTGTGGTATAAATATCTAAATTAAGGAATTTTTGGATAATTTTTACAATTACAGGAGTGTGTGATCTCTGGCCGAATGATTGAGAAACCTCTTCTTCTTTCTAGCTTTCAGGTAACTAAATCGTCAAATTCTCGCAGACAGTCACCACACCAATGTTATAAGTTATGAGATTGGAGCTAGAAGGTAATCCAACCTAGCAAATTAACCAAATGTTGAAATCTTCAAGCCCTGGCCATTCTCCATAAAAAAGTCAAGGGAGAGCTGGTGACTAGTTCAATTCAATTAATATTTTTGGTCTATATTCTTACATTGGAATTGCTTGTCAACATTAGACTGTTCTAAAAATGTAAAACAGAACCATTCAATTTAACAAAACAGAAATTCATTGTAAGTGTATATATATATAGATAGATATCAGGGAGTCATGCATCCCATAATCCTGTCAATTATTCATCAATGGCAAGGCTGTCCACCATTGCAGCCATTGCACTGTTTGTGATTCTTTTATATGTGTCAGATAGTTGTTTGGCAGAATCAGCTTTGCCCATCAAAGGTAACACATTGCTCTTACTCATGTTCTCTTTTAACACTGAATTGATCTTAATCCTCAAAGAAAAAAAAAAGAACATCCATGATGCATAGATAGTGATTAATTTTGTACAAGAATGGCCATGGAGGCATTGCCTGCACTAATTAAATTATACTAATTAATCACAACATATGTAACGCGTGTTTTAATTTTGATCATTATTTATTTTCAATTCTCTTTGAAACAGGAATGAAGACGAAGGATGCCGCCCGTGCTCCAGTTATTCCCAATGGATGTAGGAAAATCAAGACTAATAGTAATAACCCACGACCAATTCGTATATTGAGGGGACGGGAAAGTGATTCTCCAAGACAAACTCCACCTTCTCCTAGTTCACCTTCCGGTGATCGTCCCTAGTATATTTGATTGTATCCATACAAGAGTTTACTCATAATAAACTACATTATTGTCAAGCTAAATAAGTGCAGCCTGGTCCATTTGTCACATTTATTGGTGAAGCTTCACTGTTCATGCTACACTTTTTTGGTGTAGTTTCACTTGGAATAAAATAGATTTGATATTGGTTACTTTAATTTGTTGAAATTATCATTCTTAAGCTCCCTTTATAAGCAAGAGGCATGCACCTAATTTGAGAATCAGTATCAAGAACCAAATCTTGAAATAAGGTACAATGAGATTTGTTTGCTTTAGTATCGACCAAGGCATTGCTAGCAGGGAGCAAAGGGGAGGTGATGATGCCAACCACACTCCTGACTAGGTGCACTTTGCTCGATCCACCACCAAGATTGTGGTGTTCATAGACAAGATAGATAGCAACACAGCACCAATTACCAAGAGATTTTTATTTATTTTTTGGAGGATTTACATTAATGAGTGGTGAAGATTTTTACCAGAAAATTAAAGGAGTAAAAATGTACTGATTGGGACTTCTTAATTGATGATTTTTGCATATGATTCAATGAATTGCGTTTGGTGCATCGATCTTTTTGTTTCATTGCAGAATGTAGCACCAAGATTTTAAGTGTCTTGTTTCTTTATGTTTGAGAAAAATAAATTTTTTACTGAAACGTATTTTTGTTCAATGATGACATTCGATAAGCTCACTTCCTAACCAAGCCAAGGGTTTTGGGTTTATGACAATGTACAGAAATATATATACTCTGCCATTGATTTTCTCATCATCAGCCAAGCAATGTTCATGACGAAAAAATGGTTTATATTAAGGCATTTTTCAGTGACACATTTTCTTTACAGTATGGTGGTATAATATTAAATGCAAAAAGAATGGTAACAATTCCTCTTTCCCTCAAGTTTAATAATGAAAAAAAATATTGTACCTTTCTCTGCCTTCTGGGTAATATCAAGTGTAGTATCTTATCCAGAAGATCATGGTCTAGCAAATTAGAATTCTATTAATCAAACAAATTTTTTGATGAGAAAAAAAACAGAATTCTGCATGAATTATTCGATGTTTGGTTTGCACAGATTGAGCATGATGCAGTGAGTGCACTTTCTAGCTCTTGATATTAGCTTTTTATAAATGAAATGAAGTTTTTTTTATTATTATTTAGATATATATGTGTGTGTGAGTCTGAGATAGAGAGAGAGAGAGAGAGCTGTGTATAGAGCTAAAGTATATATCATGGGCACGCTGACTCATCAAATCTTAAATGAGCAAATTAGAATTTTATTAATCAAACAAAATCCCTGGATGAATGAAAGTACTGATCTCTACATAAATTATTGGATTTCCCGAGTGGGTATCTCAATCAATATAATAAAAACTTGGTTTATAACTGAAATTTCCCTGCTACATTGTCTCTCAAAACATTTTTACAGTGTTAAAATGTGATGCAAAGCGATTTCTGTCAGGCTGGAACTGGGAAATTAATGAACAAGAGAACAACACTCCATCGACTCCTTTTTGTGTTTTTTCCTCTCTTCAACGAACTGAAGCACAGATGGATTGCTGATTGTATACCCCATTTGTGAATTGCTGCCGATTTCTTCTCCGCTTTGTGACGAGTACAAATCCTTCACCATCCCCATTCTTATTCTTATTTACATCTGCAGTTTTTGGCTGTTCTCCATCGCTGGATTGAGAAACCACATCTGTCTTTCCTTCATTGCCATAAAGAATTTTTATAATTGCTGTGTCATTTGCGATTGCTTCTGAAGAATTTCCTGAGCACTCAAACTTCTTCTCGCTAACTGTAGACTCGCTCGCAGGCTCCAAATTATGCTGGACTGACTTTACAATGAAGCTAAGCAGTATCTGCCTCGCAAGCTCAGACTTCTCCAAGTCAGAGCTGCTCTTTTTCATTCTATCGCCTTTAACTCCATTAGTGGCTTTTTCATCAAGTTTCTCTTCTGTAGAAAACTCATTACCCGTATCACCTGAAAAATTTGAATCATTTGAAGCTTTTGAATCTCCACTTGCTGGATTCGTTTGCCAAGCTTTTCTTGGCACAAACTCGGGTGCATGTGGATTCATTATTCTTAGAGATCCAAATCCAATTCTTTCCATAATGGGGTAGTTTAAAAACCCATGTTTCATGCGAAAAGAATGGCTGTTTCTGTAATACAGGGGTGATCTAGGTCCACAGGGAACTCTAGCAACAACTGGAGGGTGTCCCACAGGCTCTGAAAGCATGCCTTGGCTGGCTCTTACATCATAAACACTTGTCACAGCAACTGAGTTTATTGGGTGAGGTGACAAGAAGGCTCCTGGACTGAATGGTTGAGCTGCAGCCGAAAGCTTACTACCATTTGTTTCTGTGGGCTTTTCCTGATTATCCGAACAGGAGACCTCTTCAAGTTCTGTAGTAGTATTTTCCAATTGAATTACACCTTCATGAAAGCCTTCTATTACTTCATCATCTGGTTTTGCTGCTGCTTCAGTGATGTTATTGCTTTCTTCCTCCTTTGGTGTCTCAGGTGGAATGTGGCAACAATGGGTTTCAGCTTTTTCCTCCTTTAGTTCCGCTACATTCTCCAGCGATGGCTGTAGAACTGTACCTGTGCATGTCTGGGTTTCAGTTTTTACCTCGCTTATTTCTTCTACTTTCTCCACTAATGGCTTTAAAACCGTACCTGGAGGTGCCGCAGCTACTTCTTTGTAGGAAAAAGATTTTGAAGCCATGGCAGAGAGAGTTGCCGGAGTCGAGGAAATTCTGGATACTGGAGTTTTTCCCTGCAGTTTAGTTGAACCCTTTCCAGCACTCAAGCCAATAGCCATTGCTTGTTTAAGTGGAGACAAATCAGTTGGAACGGTCTTGGGGGTTGTTTTTTGTGCTGGTGAAATGATTTCCCGCTTATGGCTGCCTTCTCTGTATTTAGAGTATTCAGAACTGTTTATTTTTAGCTTTGCTAGTTCCGGCCGTCTCCGGCCAAACTTCCGGCTTGAAATGTTTCCAGAACGTCCTTTCGAATTGGCTTCTTGCCACCCTTCATCTGATGTTGTTTCTTCCATAACTTCATTTATTACTGTTTGCTCATGTCTAAGAATACCGTCATTGTGTTTCAATTGTTTCGAAATAACTGGGGCTGGCTTTTCTACCACTACATTGCCTTCTTCTATAGCCATAGTATTTGCCTCGTTATCATGGAGGATGCTGTCATCAGTCATTGCATCATGTTGTGCTTGATGGGATTTATCGCTAACTTGCAACACCTAAGAGATCATGGACATGAGAAGGAAGAACATATCAAATGTAAAGCTTGAAAAAACAGTTTGTCAGGATGCATAATAAGTTCCATCATTTCCATTCTTCTCTAGTATTTGAATTGCTAGATAAGCTTGGAGGTTTAAACGGTGCTGAATTTGATGGATTTATTCAGATTCATATTTTTTATATGAAAACTTTTGAAAATTCAAGATGGACTTGATGTTGAAAAGGTAACAAGGGCACAATACACCATTGAGTTAATGGGGGTTTTTAGCTGTCTCCAAAATTAAGTCAAGGTAATAAGCGGACTTATAAATTCATCCAAAAATAGGCAAAAATTGACAGCCAATATTCGACAAGGGTAATTTTGATATGAAGGGTATGGTGTCCCGTATCCATGCAATGTATGAGCATAAATCTGAACTATGTAAAGACCAAAATCTGGTTTGGTTTAGAACTAAAAAATTTGTCTCCATACTATACTCGAACACAGTTTCAGATACCAGAAATTTTCTGATAGCTGGTTCAGACTAATATTCACTGATCCATCCACTGGAAACCTAATCCAAATTATGAAATTTGATGAACGATAATTTCCAAACTTAAAATATATGTGAATTGAATTTTCCAAAAATACTAAACTTACCAAATTTTATACCCCAATCAAAAAAATAAAATTCCAAATAATAAAATTCCCCCTATTCTCCCCCAACCCAACACCAACCCCGCCCCCCGGGGGAAAAAAAATTAAAAAATAAATAATAGAAGAAGAAGAGGAAGAAATTGAAGATAAAAAAACAACTACTGTATCATTTTCATCTGATTTTTTTTCAATCCCCATACCGAGTGTGAATTTTTCAAACAAGTTGTGCCTAATCATGACTTCAGAAGAAAAGAGGAGCAACTGAGCCATTCTGAAAACATAGGATCAAATCCTAGGAATTGGACTCGGAAGATCACATAAATAACAACCAGGCATAAATAACTACCTTTGCACGCCGCTGTTTTCTCTGTGCGTCCCCTCCCTTTGAATCTTGATCAGGACTTATGTAATCAAGGAGATCTGATACACTGCAGCAAAAGGGTCAAAGGTTTTGGTGTCCCGATATATAATCACATGGTGTAAAACTAAGCAATATGGGAACACCATGTCAATACCTAAGGTGACCTTTGCTTGCAATGGATGCATCTGGCTTTGGGGTTCCATTTCGTGCAGCTTCTTGCTGCTCTAAAGCTTTTGATTCAAAATATTCGAGCCATGCAGCAGCATCCTGCATGAGAACATGCACATCAATAGATGAACCTGTATATTTTGTATGAGTAAAACATGCCCAGATTCAAGCAATCTCAGGAAGGAAAATTTTCCACAGGCACCTCATTTCAAAGTAATACTCAACATGACGTCAATTAAAATTACAAGTGCCTACCCAGATGGTGAGATTAGCGAGATTCTTATCTTAAAATAATTATGGATACTGTATAATATGGAGAACATGCTGGGACAACCAATATTCTTTGATGGGAACTCATCATTATGGTAGGCATAAAACTCAAATCACTATCTAAGGGTAACTAAGTCTCAAATAATGGTTAGGACCCATCAATTACAATGAGTAGTTACTGGTAGCATGCCTTTGCATCTGAACATTTTATGGTGGGCAAATTGTGAATTGTGATTGTTACCCAAGTGAAAGGAGATGAACAATGTAGAAGTTTGAGCTGTACATGAGTGAATAAATAATTCTATAGTCAGAAAATATAATTGGAGGATTGTCATTTTCAAAAGAGGAAATATGTTTTAAATCTTTGGGATCTTTCCATTCAAAAGAGGAAATATGTTTTAAATATTCTATAGTCTCATGACCATGTGTACTCACCTGAGTACGAAGATCCTCTGGCCCAAGTTTGGCTTGGAGTATCTGTAGTGTAGTTTGCTCATGTTGCACACTGAGGGAATATGCTTCCATCAGAGAAAGAGCTATGGCTATGGCATGATAGCTTGCAGCAGTCTGTCAGATGAACAGACAAGCACAACGTTTAGCTCCCAAGAAAAGTACACACACACACACACACACACATCATAGAGACACGGACCTGAATGTGATCTGCTCCTAATAACCTTTGGTTGCACTTAAGGGCTTCATGTAGGTATCTCAGAGCAACATGAACATTTCCCATGCCCTCTTCCATCATAGCCACATTTATATAAGTTGCAGCTGTGTTCGGGTGAGACAGTCCACATGTAAAATGCAGAAGGAATAGAGCACGGTTGACATACCTGCCAATGTGCACTAGAGCTGATCAGACAGCTAATGAAGGAAAATAGCATGAATGACATGTATAGATTTCTGACAATGCGAAAAGAATAAAATGAGATTAATTCAGAAAAAAGGAGACAGCTTTCAATAGGTAAGTTACATTTAACAGAAGTTCAGACCTTAATAATTGTTGCTTAAAGAGTAAACCTAAAAAAGTGCAGCTCAACGACGGTTATTTTGGTAAAACAAATAAAAGAACAAAGACACACAATCTATTCACTTACTTCAATGCCAATTCAATGTGTTGGAGTCGATAGTAAAAAACTGAAAGGTCCCCATAACTTTTCATTGTATCTGGATGGTCAAGCCCAAGTTCCCTCTCATTGATATCCAAAGCTTTTTGTTGATATACGGTTGCCTTAACAAGGAAGAAAAGTCAATATTTAGATAGTAACTTGATCACTCTCACACACATACTGCAACATACACAATGACCCCACTAACAGAAGTGCCAGAAATATGTTATCTAGAATGTGGACAAACTGGAATAGATATGGATCTCAATGATGATGACATTCAACTCAGTTATTGGAGATTCTAGTTGTTAAAAGCAGATTGGGTTCGACCAATTTGTACAGACCTAGCATTAATCTAGAACTTTTCAAGTTTTAATTCTTACCCTGTAATGCACATTTTACAATAGATGGAATTTCAGTTTAGTATAATTGCTTTCTAATATTGATACATATATAGAATATAAATCTTGTGAATCTTTTCTGATTACCATCAATGTCATTGTATTCTTTCCAATAAATAATTTAAACTATCAAAGAAAATATATTTTTTCTCCAAGGAATATTTGTAACTGCAAAGATTCTTTAAACTAAAGCTCTAGCATCTCTTGAAAAGTTTGGCTTACCTGATTAAAATCTCCAGTGTGATAAAGAACAACTGCTAGAAGACTGTAAGCGCTCGCAGTTGTTCGATGATAAGGACCACATATTGCTATCATTTTTGCCAGTGCCTTCAAATTCAAGTGGTGTAAAAATCAAATCAACTAATATCCTATTTAGGAAATTCACTTAGCATACAGACACGGTTTGAAGGGCTTCAGTACCTTTGTTCCATAGCTAACAGCATCTTCAAGCTTTCCTTTATCAAGTGCAATCTTGGATGACTCCAATAAAGTCCGGCCATCTGCAGAAGAGCATCCCACATGCTGTACAACATAATTCAAATATCCAAATTAATTTAATTATTTTAATAGCTGGCTTATTAAAACACAAAATTTTATAGAGAGGGGGGGTGAGGGAGGGAGATTAACTGCTACCTTACACACAGGAACCATGCTAACAATATCATACTTTCTAAAGGGATTTAGGCATTCCATATCATAATCCCTTGGAACCAACTCCAACCCAACCTAGCAAAATATTATAGATAAGAATCATGCATTGAACAAGATTTTGAATAAAATTGATAGCTGAAAACAGTCAAAAGGGATGGCACCTACCTTGTGGCAGAGTCCTCTGAGAATTGAGAATTTTCTCAAGTATTGGAACTCATCTTTCAGCGTCCAACCAAATCTTTTGGCTAGAAATGTTCCTAACCACCTCAGTTTAAGAGTGTTGTCATCACTCTGGATTTGGTCATCATCTTCCATCATGCAGGTCCCAAACAAAAAATTTAGGGATGAAGCTATTGCTGCTGATAAGTTTGCTACATTGTCAACTGAAGCAACAACAGCTTTGAGAATGTGCTTAAATGCTCGAGTAACCATCTCATGAATACAAAGTGACTGTATATGAGGAAGCTTCTCCGCAAGTTCAACCTGGTTTGTACAATGAGATTAGAACTAACAAACACTGACCATATATATATATTACTGTTTACTATAAAAATAAATAAATAAACTACCCCAACCAGGATAGAACACTGCTTCTCACACATTTATTTAAAGTTTATTATATAGCTTTAGAAAGTTAATTCGGTTATATCATAATTTCAATCAGGTAGTACGATTTTCAGAAGAAAAAAAATCCTGACTTGCTGCAGAGCCATCTGGCTTTGGTTTTGCCAGGTCAGCTTCAGATAGTGAGACTTTAGCTATGTCCATGTGTGGGTGTGCGTACGAGAGACAGACAAACAGACAGACAGACATAAAGAAAGCAGGGAGGATCAAGATCTAACCACACGACCCAAAGAGCACATTTGTAGTCCCCTTAAATGCATGAAATCAGTAAGTGTACGTCCATCAACGGGAGAAAGTTCAAGTGATCCAAAGTCTGTGACCTGAACAAAAATTTAAAAAATTAGTTCATAACTGCACAAAAATTATTGCGATCTAATGCACTGTATAAACTTCTATAAACTGAAAATTACCAGCTTTGGTAAAGCAATATCATCATAATAGTTGTGTGCCATCTTAATAAGATCATCCACTGACTGTTACAATGAAGCAAACAATACAGTCAGTCTTAAAGAGAGAAGAGTTTACTTAAGTATCATAAAACAAAAGGATAACAATCAATGTAATGCAATTTGTCTAATGAAGCATTACCAAGATATCACTAGCAAACCAGTTAAGCATATAAAATGAATATCACATCTGATTAACAAGTGAATAATGCCGAAGATTTGAAAAAAAGTATCAAAGAGACCTTTAGATGAAGGCCTGTTCCTGTTTCTTTCAAACGGAGGAAGCTTTCTTCAGGAATTAGTTTCATCAATTCGGCCTCACTGCTGGAGTTGCCGTTGTTTAACTCTCCTATATCAGTTCTCTCATTCACACTGCTGGGTTGTGAATCATTTTCTTCATTATCATCTGTGCAACTCACACTACTTGCTTTCTTTTCCCTCTTCTTCAACAGTTTAAATTGCTTTCCTAGACCTTTGACAACTGGTTCGGCCTTTTTATCATCCTCAAGGCATTTAGAATTGTTATCTGTCGGGGTATCTTGCTTTTGTAGATGCTGCACCCAGCAAGAACCAAGTTCCCACCTGATAGACCTTTCACCAACAGCTGGCTTCTCCTCTAACTTAGTCAAGCTCTCTTTAATTACTCTTCGAACCAGACATCTAGAAGTTTCTAGATCATCCAAATTGGACTGAGGTGACTGGACTCCTCCAGATGATTCGGCACTACATGACTTGTGAAGCAGAACCCTAAGGCTGTAAAAGATTTTACAACTTTTGTTACTGCTCAGACAGAAAGTAATAGGTAGGGAGGACAGGACTAGAATTCATGATAACTGTACATGAAACGAAAAGACTACATGCTGTGTGAGATCTCATTTGTTGAATCAATAATCAAGGTAGTTGCATAATTGCATACTTTACGTTTATTTGCTCTTCTCAATCTTATTCACTATGCTTGCTTTTTAACTTTGCAGTTCTAATAAATACAAGGCTGTTTTGGCATAATGCGTATGATAGTCATTGAGCGTTGTAATCTGCAAATGCTTTTTATGAATTAGAGGGTCTAGAGAACATGCACTAGAATAGAAACCCTATATCTCAGCAAAGCTCCACATTTTAAGAGAGGGGAAAGCTTGTAGTTCCACAAATGTTGTTGGAGGAGAGGATATTTTTAACATGCAATCAAGTTTCAATTCTTTGGTTCTTCCTTTACTACGTCAATTATAGGATAAAGGGCTGAGTAAGAAATCCTTTGGTAAATTTCATAATAGAACCTTCCCAATCTTGAGGTCAACAATCACATCCCATCACATAATGGTACATGGTGTGATGTGATTTGTAGAAAAACTGCAGAGGCTCATAATGGATAGGAACTGAACACTAATCTTTCAAATCTCACTTATATCCTATTTATACATGTGTTTGCTATGTGCATGTCAATGCAGATTATAGATTCATACCTGTTAACATTGAGAGCATTAGCTCCTCCATCTGATTGATCATTAATTTCAATATCTTGAGCCATGCACTTTGCCTTCCTCACATTACCAACCGCTTTTACAATTGCAGTGTATCCACAATGTCTTACAGTGACAATGCCCAATGAAGAAGTATCCTGCAAAAGTTTGCCATGTTGTTTCAATTCTCGTTGCAAGAAAAAATCATTAGATGACAGTAACACTTGAAAAGAAATTCTAATTTGAAAATAAAAGCTAAAAAATAAAAAATAAAATAACAATCAGTTTTGAATTTTCAGCCCTGTCGACCTTTGAACAAACATTATTTTCAATACTGCAACAAACTAATGCAAAGATACAGAAATTTCACGATTTTATTTTGATCATGACCAGGATGGAAATTAATGACAAACAATACTCGAAAAGCCGCCAAAGTGTCCTCATTGTAATCAAGAAAAGTCACTTTCTGGATGCGTAAAGAAGGTTGGAAAATCAACCATTATGGCCACTGCATGCATTGCTGCAGGTTTTGTTTATGGTCAGCCAGTCAGAATGGCTCAGACATATGCAGGTAGAGAGAAATTGCAGGATTACTATCAACTCCGTCACTCATAATCTAAGCTTCCACAAGAAATATGGTCTATTGTTCCATAACACATGTCTTCAAAAGTGAAAAGAAAATTTTATATGGCAGTTGTAAGATCAGCCAAGCTTTAAGATACAGAATGCTAGGCAGTAAGAAACAGCAACTCCAAAAAATAAGCATACCTGAAACTAGAAGCTTGAGACTGATGAGTGGTAAGACAAGAAATGTTATAACTAGAAACAAATGCATTCATGAGAATGTAACAAATGGAAGACAAGATGGGAGAAAGTCAGAACAGATGAATATGATTTAATGAAGAATATGGCCAAATTCAAATCAGAACAGAGAGAGAGAGAACAAGGGAGAAAAAAAGTACTTACATGAACAACTACACTCTCATCTGCAGTGACCCCTTTAAGTAAATTCCTTTGGGCAATTTCCTTAGCAGAAATACTGGATGATTGACTACCATGAATTATCTTCTCAGACTTTAAGCTTGCATCTACTGCATCACGTTTTACAATAATAGACAAGTCCCCTACACGATCCTCCAGCAAGATTGAGCCCAGAGGACTATTTAATTTATCTTCTGCCTTCACATTGGAATCTATGATGCAGCGTATTGCTGAAACAGCTTTAAAGATTGAAACATCGACAAATAGACTATGAAGCAAAAAAGCCTTTCGGTCTCGAAGCACCCTCTCCTCCTCAGTTTTGCAAGGAAGGCTTGCCAATATTGCAAAATCTGTGGCCCATGGTCTTAAATCATATTCACCATTTCTTCCCTGGCCTCCACCATTGCCACCCCAATTCTCATCTTCCATTGGTAGGGATGGGAAGTTAGAAGGAGACTCAACAACAGAGGGAGGGACAAGCCATGTATTTGCTCGAAATCCATATGGAAGATTACCGAACTGTATAAAGAAATTAAAAATAATAATATAGCAAGAGTTTATACATTTCCCTTCTCCCAAAAAAAAATCACATTTGCACTGAAGAACTTTTTATTGAAGTATAAAGAAGTGTACCTTATTGTGTTCAGTAAAAGCTTTCATCAAGGATTCATATGCCTGCATTAATCACAACATGACATTTATTAGTAACAAATTGACAATGGTAATCTAATTTGTTTCTGAATTCAAACTGCATAACCATGCCATGTCAATGGTGCTTCACCAAGTTGAGTCATTTCAAAGCAATCCCACCGGACAGGAGACAACACATCGATTGCTTCACTTTGCAGGGGTTGTTTTATAAGTTACAGAGTTGGATAAGTTGGAATAGATATGGGACCTGATCGAATCTAACTAATAGGTATATTCTGATAGAAATAGTTCAACCAATTTTATTTTATTTTTTTGCAAAATGTAGGCCATATTTGCAGAGAGTGAGAGAGTTTAGAACACTGTTTGGATATTTAAATTTTTCCATAGGAGGGAAATTCAAGAATTTTTTTTATTTTTTTTTATTTTTTTTATTTTTTTTGCAGGCAGTAAGTTTTTGCTTTCATCTTTTAAAGGAATCTAGTCTTTATTTACCTTTTTATTTATAATAATAATAAATTAATTAAAAAATAAATAAATAAATAAATAAAAACACTTCCTAGGCGGCTAGGTGCAAAACATTAATTTTATGCCTTTTACAGCTTTTTCACTTCCAAAATCAATATAGCATTCATATCATCCCAATTAACCCAAAGAATTTTGCCTTCAATATTCTAATACGTTGAGTAGAAAATAGAAGTACCCACATTGGCAAAAGCTCTGCTGAGTTGTTGCAGAAGGTCCACTAGGGAGTGGCTCTGTAGAAACTGCTTTCCCACAGTGTAGAACCCTTTTACAGATGCAACCACTTGTATTAGCTTCCCATTGCAGATCTTAATCTGCATGCAGTGATTAACATTGTCAGATTTGCACCCAGTCATATACTTTAGTAAACCTTCTGCATATATAATGTCTACTTTACCCTATCTGCTCCTAAATTCACCTCATTAACAATGTTTTAAGACTTTAATGAAATGACTAACAAATGATCATGGTTTTAAAATTTGTTAAGTAGTACCCAAAAAAAAAAATAATAATAAATTTACAGTATTTGGACATTTTTCAAAAATGTTGATATATGTAACCAATTTCATATCATTTTACTATTTAAAAGATTAATTTGAATAAATGAATACAGCTATAATAAATAGAGGAGGTTCCCACAGTACAGAGAGCTATTCTTATACTAAATTTATCGGCAGACTAGCCAGCACCTTTCCACTACTATAAATAAACTAAGGTAAAACTGCATGGGCCTAAGGCCCATAGCTCACTTAAGACCCTAAATTCTAAATAGTTATAAAAGGTGGGTCGATACACAATTAGCCTAAGAGGCGGGTAATTGTCTGTTTGCAGCGAAATTCCAAAATATTAAAGAATTAAAAATAATAATTAATAAGAGGGGTATAAAATCATAAAATTGGTGGAAAATGCACCTGAATTTCAAAATAATCACCATCCCGCCCCTTTTCCGCATCCTTACGATCACATTTCCTCAAATCTGCAAACCCCCAAAAAAAATAATATTATTATTAGTGAAAGAAATTCAGAATTCCCAAAAAACAACTCTTAGCAATCGGAGTATTAATTACAAGAGAAAAGAAAGCCGAGTAAAAGAAGAGAGAGAAACTCACGTAAAATGGGGGGAGAGATGTGAGAGAAAGAGAAGAAGTCGTAGAAATCCGAGAGCTTAGGCGTGGGATGAATGGCGGCCATGTCATATCCGGCCGAGATCGCCGGAGTGGACGGCTCTGATGAGGACCCAGTTCCGGATTCTCCATCTGAAGATGGTGGGCTCGAGCTCGTGGCCTGGTGGTTGGTCAGGCTCTTTTTGGCTCGAGCTTCTGTTGATGTGGTTCTACTATTAGTTCTGGGTTTGGTGAACCTGGTGGTGCATGCGACTATGTCCAGTAGCCTCCGCACGTGTGCCACCGCTTGGGATTCCTCTTTGTAGTCCTCTGAATGAAAAATGCCATTTATGTAAATAATAAAGAATTGATGGGCAATGAACTTGTTTTATTTTTATTTTGGTAGGACAATGCTAGTACCACGGAATCTGCGAGGACGGTAGAGGTGAATTGTTGAATAATTATAAATTTAGAATTTTACTGGTAGAATATATATAAATTCAAGTAACGAGATGTCCTAATTTTCAGAGTCCAATTAATTCTATGTAGGACCACCGTTTCATAAAATTGTATAATGTCTGGACTAGTAGTCTTGACTGCTAGCTGACCAAAAAAATTTGCTGGTTTCGAACTCGGTATGTCTGAATTTACAGTTCATTTCTCCGCTGTCAGGCCAACTCTTATTGATTTTACTGGTAGAATAATTAGTTTTAGTATTTTTATGTATGTATTTAAAAAGGTTAAAAAATTTATGATTTTAAGTAATTATAATACAATGAATTCATTCCAATAACTAAAAAGATCCTAAATAAATTTATATTTATAAATTGAAAATTTAGACCGAAGGCCGTCATAATCACAAATAATAATCAAGATTATGGTTTCTTTTAATGTAATCCTTTTATACTAACTATGTTAATTGAATATGCTAAGTAGTCTATTAATAGTCTTTCGGTGGTTGTTTCGGAAACTTGGAACCCTAAGAACTCGCTTTTTGTCGGGCTAATCCAACCAATGTCTTTACATTTTCTCTCCTAAACTTGATTTAGGTCTAAAATATTTTTAATTTTTTCACGAATAAACTTTCTCTAATATATTTATTTCTTTTAATATATAACTTTTACAATATATTTTAGAATTTTCGCGATGGATTCATAAAATTTCTCTTCATTCATATATTTAAATTATTTGATTTTTCATGTTACAATGGAGTTTTGCATTCGTCAAATTAGTGAAAATTAAGAAACAATGTCTTTCATGCTTCCACCTCTAATTTAGTTTTTAAACCATTAATTTCAACCAACCAACAGAATTCCAACAACTTCAATTATTTTGCGGTTCATCTTTATAAGCGTGGTTTGCTGTTGGAGCCTAAATTAACAATTAACACCAATCAATCACCAATACAATGGTGGGAAATTAAATAAGGCCACCATTAAGAGGAATACTGTACTGTTTTAATTTAAAATATTTTATAATATTATATATATATATATATAATTCAACAAAAGTAACAGAGACAAAGTTAAGGCAATTTAAATAATGAAATTATACCAAAAAATAAATGGAAACCCACAAATTCAGTTATATAAATAAGAATGGCAGTAAGATGAATCAAAGACAAGGAGTGTTATATAATAAAATATATAACCCATTTCTCTCTTCAAGGTGCAAAATATATATAAATATATAATAATAATAAATAGTTTTCTATGTTATTATAATATTTATAATTAAAATAATAATTTATATTTGTCATAAAAAAACAATTATATAAAAAAAATTATTTTATGTCATTGGAGCTAGCAAAAACATAACTGAAAATAGCAATTTTCAAACAATTATTAGCACAATGAGACCCCACAAGGAACTGGTGGCTATTGAATTCTGGTTGAGGAGCAGCACTGCACCTACCTTCAACCATCCTCAGCAGACATGGCTTCAGAGAAACAATCTCTGCTCTGTCGTTCAATCTCTGCCCTTTAACCTTTTCACAAAAATATAATTTTTTATTAAATTATTATTAATTAATGGAAATCAAATTATATAATTAATAAAAATGAGATAAATTTTACATACATTATTGAGAATATTATATATCAATGAATTTTGAAATAATAAATTAAATTAAATTGAAAAAAGCCCACCTCATGAGATAAAGAATAATTAGTGAGGTGGCATGTTTCTACATTCACAGCCAATAGCTTCCTTACATCAAGTATCTTGTCGGTTGAGATGCCCTTCATAAAATTCCATTATACAATCAGCCAATTAATCAATTTTTAGTTTTAGTATATGCTCGTTTTTTCTAGATAAAACCCAAGTTTCTTAATAAAAAAAAATTAAAAAATACCTTGAGTATAAGTTGGGTATCATATGGGGTGATGACAGTTATGTCAAGAACACTAGGCACAACTGCAAAAAAAATAATAATAATAATAATAACAACAATAATTAATAAAATGAAAATTCTTGACAAATTATATATATATATATATATATATTAAGAAAATTATGAGATTGCACATATGTATGCATGTAATGGGATTCTTACCTTTCTCTTCTTTCTTCCTCTTCTCTGCCTTGGTTTTGTTTCCCTTGCCTCTACCTGATTTTGGAGCCATTTGCTTGTGCTTTTTGTCCCTAGCTAGCTATAAAAGAACTATATTTGGAGGTAAATTCAAAGACCCATTTGAGAAATCATTGCTAAGTTTATTATGGTTGCAGCTAAATTTAATGGCTTCAATGATACAGACAATGATGAAGCTAGCTAGCATGCAAAAGAGTAGGGAGTGAAGAGTAAGCAAAAAAACAAAAACAAAAGGAAGAGGAAACACAAGAAAAGGGGTTGAGAGAGCTTATAGAAGGAGATAGAAAGTGAAGGAAATCTTGTGAAAGGTTTTGAAGATAGGATAAGGGTTTTAGGTTTACCCTCTTGTGGATTTGTAAGAAATCCTGACCTCTCCTTCTTGCTTGACTGATTGCTCCCTCTCCCTCTCTCTCTCTCTCTCTCTCCTCTTTCTCTCTATCTCTTTCTCTCTCCAAGACGATACATGTGATGTGCTATTCTTAAGAGAGAGAGCGCTCCATGCATTAAGACAAAACAGAGACAGGTGGGTAGGAAGATGACCGTTGAGGTGATGACACGTGGCAGGAAATTATGTGTTGGTGGTGCGGCCGAGTATTTTGTTTTATCACGTGTTGGGACGTTAGTGTTTCCCAACCGGGGGAGATTTTAAGAATGGTAATTTGGCACTTTGAGAGAATCTAAGGAGAATCTGTATTTATTAAATCCCCTGTTTTGTCACATTTTTCGTGGTATCGAGTGTTTGTATTTAGTCACCAACATGAGTTAGAATCCTAACTTTAGTAGTTCTTTTGTATTTTCAAATGGCAAAAGATTCATGCGGTTGAAATTCTAATTGATTGTTGATATATTCCAGAAGATTCATCGATTAATTCGATATTGAGATGTAATAAAATTACTTATTTTAGATGAGCCATTTTTTTTTTTTTTGCTATACAAGTATCGTGGACCAGCTAGCGCGCACCAGACTAAATCATACACCTAGAACAAAACTTTCAAAACAAGTCTTATGTCTTGTGGTCCACTCCGGATATTAGTAGTTAGTAGGAGTCGAACCAATATCATTAGTGATATTCTCATGATATTGCATATACTAAATAATATTGTTGGATTCATCTATTTATTTATGTGACATGCCTTGCATTTTTTAAGTTCAAAATAAGAAAAGTTTAATTTTTTTATTAATTATTAATTTACCATTACTGTATCGATTCGATTTGATAGGAAAAAAAAAAAGTAGATATAATAGGCATATGCTTTTAATATTTTCAATATCATTTTTCAATTTTTTATTTTAAAATACAAATAATAAATATCCTTTAATATGAGTAGGCTTTTGGGTTTGGTACAATTTTTCTCTTTTTTTTTTTTTTCCCCCTCTTTTCTCCTTGGGATTCAATAGGAGGCACTAGATTCCATCCGGCCATAATGTGGCATTCATTGTATGCTAGAATATGACTATATTTCAATGATATATACTTTTACTTTAATTAAATAATATATGATGAAAGTGATGCTAATATTAGTTCGAATTAACATTAATTAATATGTTTCAATGTTGATATCAACTAAGGAATTAATTTGCATGGACCCAACAATTTATTTTATTTTATTTTATTTTGAAATTTTAGATCTCACATTGGATCTTTATTAATCAGAAGTACGTGATCTTACAAGTGACTAAGGTCAAGTTTCTAGGTGTGTAACATCTTGACATCTTAAAGGTCCATTTGCATTAGATTTTCTTAAAAGAGAAAATTATCCATAACCCCTTATAATTTAGATTCTGTACCACGAGCTCCAACACCTTTTAAGATTTACCGCGAGATCCTTCCAAGATATCTTAAAGTCAACCCTTTTTTTATATTGACAGATTTACCTTTATTTGATAAAATTACATTTATTATGGTTTCCTTTTATAGTTTGTATCTTTATGGGACTCTTTATATATGGAAAAATTTTATATTATTGAACTCTTTATGGAAATTTTTAAAATTACATTCATTCCAAATTTTGAATTATTAGTCCTTTTTCTATATATATATATCTATTCTTAAAAGAGTCCAAAAAAAGTGAGTTACATTATTGGATTCTTTTCATTTTTTGGGATTTATTGAAAATCAAATTAAATGCATATATTTTATATAAATTTTCCTAATTAAAGATGTACAGCAATATACACATCCAACACATCCAACACGGATATATGAGTTAGATAAATTTACTTGTTTGAGAATCAATTTTGATGCATACAATACAGTTTATGTAAATTTACTTGTTCGAATATATACATAACGAAAAATGTTCTAGTCAGGTAGGAATGGCAATGGGGAGGGGCGGGTTTTCAGCTACCCCGTCTCCATCCCCGATAAGAAAAACACTCCCCATCCCCGACCCGTACCTCGCCGGGATATAAAATGGTATCCCCATCCCCGCCCCATGGGGAAATTTCCCCGCCCCGCCCCGTCCCGTTTTCATCAAAATAATTAATACAAGTTTATGAAATGGTTCGAACCCATGACCTCATGCCTTGTATAGAAAGACTTTACCACTTAGCTATGCATAACCTTATGTTTCTAAGTTGTGATATATAATATTTAACCTTATTTCATATTCTTTTAGAAATCTATACTACTTATAAAAGGCCTAATTTTGAAAAAACTTTTGATCGACTAAAATATCATCGCATTAAATAGCTGATATAGAAGGTTAAATAGTTTAGGAATTAGGGTTTTAATTGTTAAAACCATTAAAACGACATAGTTTTGGATAGGAATAACTGAATAATTTTTTTATTTCTTATTCTTAAATCTTAATATCTAAGTATAATAATTTTCACGATGACATTTTAAAAAATGACCGTTGGATGAGATGTTTCGCTTATGTAAGACATGCATGGAAAAAATCATGTTAATCCAACAGTCATTTTTTTCTTTTTTCTTGTAAAACTTATGATATTAAATTTGCATAGTTTAAATAATTTAAATGTTTTTCTCAAAAACCAACTGTCGGGTCTATGTGATTTTTTGCATGCACAATGTGTTTATATGGAACATTTTATCCAACGGTCAGTTTCACAAAATAGTACCACCATATTAACATTAGTACAATATGAATAAGAATCATATGATACACAAGTTTAAACAATTTAAATGTTTTCTCAAAAACTAACCCTAAGATGAAACCAATATAAGTAGTTTTTGTTATAATGGATAAGGTCAATTGACCGTTGGATCACACTGATTTTTTGCGAGAATGACATTCATAAGAAGTTTATCCAATTCAATTGTGGGTTTTTCTAAATATAATTGGATATTGGCTCTATTCAACTAACTTCACGCAACTTCGTGCTTAGTATACATTGTGATTGAATGACTTAGGCTACGGGTATAAGGCTAATTTCATAGTATATTTCCAAAAAACCATTGTTGGATCTCTATGATTTTTTGCAATCACGACATTTATATGAAGTTTATATAATTCAACGGTTGGTTTTTCTAAATATTATTATATATATATTTCATGATTAGATAAGTTTATGCAAATGTAACTTTTTGCATTAAAAAAAATATATATTTTTAAAGTACCTGCAAATGTAAGTTTTTGCATAAATAGTTAAATACATTCAAACTTAATCATTTTAGTCGATCAAATTTTTTTCCAACATTTGGCCTTTTATAAGTAGTATATATTTATAAAAAAATATGAAATAAGGTTAAATATTATAAATCACAACTTAGAAAAATAAGGTTATACATAGCTTAGTGGTAAGCCCTTTGCATATAAGGCATATGTTTAATGAGGTTTCAAGTTTGAATCTCCATACAAACTATGTAAATTATTTTTATGAAAATGAATTGGGGATGGGGAATCCCCGCGGGGCGGGGAAAATAAGTTGGGTGGGGCAGGACAATGGGGCGAGGCATAGTAAACCCGTCCCTGCCCCGTACCCGGCGGGGCAAAATTTTTTTGCCTCATCCCCGCCCGTACCCCGCAAACTTAAAAAAAAAAACCCGCTCCTATAGGGGCGGGGTGGGGCAGGTCCCCGCGAGGATGAGGAAAATTGTCATCCCTATAGTCAGGGGTACTTGACTTTAACTAAAGTCAGCTAAGAATACAAGCCCTTGGATTGTAATTTTGAGATGAATCATCCATTAAGTGAATGAGAATCCAATGGCTCGTATTCTTAGTTAACTTTAATTAAAGTCAGGTACCCCTGACTAGAAAACTTCTCTATATATGACATTATATGCATTCACCACGTGTATAAGAATTAGGTAAATTTACTTATTTAAAATCATATTAATTAGATGCATACAGTATATAAATTTACCTGTTTGAAATTATATATATAGCATTTAATGCATTATTTTTTGACAAAAATCAATTTTGGAAAAAAATTTAAAATCTAGATGTATAAATGATGGCAAATCCATCATAAGCTATATAAACTATTTCTTTCATAAACCAAGTTTTCTATAAGTGGATTTAGGTATACAACCCATATATTAGGGGGTTTTTGGTTAAATATGCTTCTTAAAATTACTTTTGGAGCTTAGTATTGTACTTAATTTAGGAGATGGGTGATAATTACTTTTAAAGGATGATAGGATAGCTGACAAAATTTTAACATTATAAATGATTATGGCAAAAATTATAAATTCTCTAATTAATGATAAATATATTTGTTCATAGGCCAGTAACAACCTGCCATGTCATGGATTGCTAAGACCCATACCAACCAAGTGGGCCAGAGGAAATCTTTCCTTCTTTGTCATTTCTTGATCATGGAAATAATGATCCCTTGCTACGTACACTGTAATGGCACAGTACTACTGCACTAGCTAGGACACTCATGGAACATGATAAAAAATGCAGGAAGATAAGGACTGGCAATTAATTTTTTTTTTTTAATATTATATGACCCTTAATCTCAAAATTAAATAAGTTTAATCATTTTATATTATAGTAATTAGTAAAGGGGAAGCAAGTTGACACACGTAGTGCAAGATATTATTAGAATTCAATAATGGTGCATGTGACACACATGATGGAACATCGATCTTGACCTATCAGTCAATATGTAAATTATGATGAACGTTGAGTGCATCAGAAAGTACGAGACCTAAATCTTCTCCATTATTTTTTTTTTCAAATATATATATATAGTCATTCTACTATAAGGTCGATCTTGTATAATCTTATGTAAAGTCGGTTCCATATCTCAAATTTTAGTAGACTTTTCATAAAATTGACCGTTGGATTGGATGTTCCCCCTCTGTATGTCATGCCTGCAAAAAATTACAGTGATCCGATGGTTGGATTTTGAAATAACTAATTGTGAAAATATGCAACTTATTTGTTCTTCAAAAAATCACCATTTTTTTTAAAGTCAGTTATTTCAAAAACAAACCGTCGGATCACTGTGATTTTTTGCAGGCATGACATACAGAGGGGGGCATCTAATCCGACAGTCAATTTTACGAACAGTTTTATAAAATTGAAGATATGGAGCCGACCTTGCAAGGTCGACCTTATCGTAGAATGACTATATATCTATACAGAGGTGCTAATATAAGGTGCACTTGATGCAACTTGCATCAAGTGCCCTCCTCTACAGCCACCTGTGATGAACATTTTTAAAAACTGACCGTTGGATTAAATACCCCTATAATGTATGTCATGTCTGCCAAAAATCACAGTGATCCAACGGTTGGTTTATGAGAAAATTGACTGCTAAAAAATGATAACATTTTAAAGAACAAAAAAGTCAATTTTTTAACAGTCAGTTTTCTCAAAAATCAACCGTTGGATCACTGTGATTTTTGGCAGACATGACATACATTATAGGGATATCTAATCCAACGGTCAGTATTTAAAAATTTTCATCACAGGTGACTGTAGAGGAGGGCACTTGATGCAAGTTGCATCAAGTGCACCTTATATTAGCATTTCTTTATATATATATATATATATACACACACACGATCTTCACGATTTATGATCCGTAAAATTCACGCTATATCCCACATTTGAACGGTGTAAATCATGTGTTCTGTTGAAAAATTAATAAAGGTCGATGGAGACGTGTACTTATTATATAAGGACTCATGAGATATTTTGCTCACTTAATTATTAATTGGAAGGTCTACAAATTGATCATGCAATCATGTCACTTTCTCGATTTAATGCCGGTCTTCCTATTACAAATATTTATTTGATGAATTTGTGAGTAATTTTATCCATCGTTAAAAATAAATTTCTATCAAACTCTAGTGACGGTAGGGCTAAAATACCTAATGCGGGAGACTGGGAGTCACTGTTACCTTAATAACCTCATCTCTTAATCTCTTATAAGGAGGAGATTTTAGGGTTAAAATTTGATCCCATTGGTTCCATACAAAACTAGGTTCGGATTTGGTGGAGGAAGAAATTAAAACTACTAGTAAGTATAAGTAAGGTTCACACAATTAACTTTACAAAAGAAAGAAATAGAATGCTAGCCGGCTTAATTAGGACCAACCAGTTTGTATAAGTTTTTTTTTTTTTTAAAATCACTTTTGAAACACTGTCTCTTCACATATTCCTTTAAAGTTATGTCTAAATCATTTATTCGCATATCAAATTTTTCTACTATAAGTGATTATGCCAAAAGTTGGAGCCACTCTAGCTTTTGTCATAATCACTTCCAATTGAAAGATTTTACCAATTATTCTATCATCTCTCAAATCATTTGAAAGTGGTTATCACATTATCTCTAAAATCAATTGGAATTCAAACTCTAAAATCAAATGGAATTTTGAATTCCAAAAAATTATTTTAAGAAAAACTAATATGAACTGGTCTTAATCTATAGACTAACTTGGGGTCAAAAATCTTTTAAGGCAAACCAATATAGATAGAGAGTGAAGCCATAGATTTTACAAGTCAACTCCTTTTAGGCTTTTAGCTTCCTTAAAGGAAGCCGGTGCGCTCAGCTGACCAAAGAGAGAGTGTATATCCTCCATGAAGTTCCTATATTAATTAGCAGAAAAAGTGGTTGGAATCAATCCAACGTTCATATTTCTAGCCATCTAGCGTGCTTCTTGAGGTCACTCCTGTGCCTTTTCACATTGCTCCTTTGACATGACTAACTTATAGGAACCAACTTTCACAGCCCCCATCTTCTTTGCTTTCTTCAAACCAAAATACAAAAAAGGAAAAATGCCAACAATATAAGGCCATTGATGAACATTTTGTCGCGCACTTTCTTTTAATTTATTTCTTACCAACTTACATTTCTTGCCAATTTACATGTCGAGGTGGGTCTCATTCTTTGTGAGAGGACGAAAAAGGAGCGACGATGGATGATTTTTATCGCAAATGACAAGACAACAACAATAAACCCATTTAGGGCTCCACCTCCTAAAGTCAGTAGTAAAATAAGTTAGTATAGCTCTGACCTTTTTTGACTAGTGGGTGAGAGGAACCACCCAAGCATCTTACAACCAAGGCCATGTGTGGATGGTTTTATAGGTTCACTAGAAATGATGCAGTGGATTCTAAAATCTCACAAGGGGACCATGGCCTTTAAGATAAGGATTTTTCACTTCACCCCACTATTTAAGGGAGGTGAGCTCATCCCATATATTGGCGAACTAAAAGTTAAACATCTATATGTATAGTCCCGGTTTAATTACCATATGCTTATATTTCTTATGTAAGTATAATAAATAATTGTGGGATACATATTTTGAAAAACTGACCGATGAATTAAATATTATTCTTATGGATGTCATGCATACCAAAAATCACATTGATCCAATGTAAATATTTCAAAATATAGATATAAAAAATTGGGACTGATGGAAACTGTCACTATTTTTTTTAGTGACTTTTATGAGAAACCGACCGTCGGATTACTGTGTTCTTTGGCATGTATGACCTACATAAGTATATATAATATCTAAATCCAACCGTGAGTTTTTCAAAATATTTATCCCACACTTATCTATTGGATTCATGCTTACATAAAGTTATGTAAGCATATACCGATTGGATCATTTCTATATATATATCTAATTATCTATAAAGAAATTTTTTTTTTCTAGTAATAAAAATCTATCCCTACCGCCAATTGCTTTACTATTAATAAATGGACATCGTTGTGTTCGATGCAATTTTAAATAATCAAATCCAAAATATCTGTTCTAGATGATACGTGCCACTAAGTTAACAACCCATTAGCTATATTTATATAAGTTGATAGATCTCATTTAATGAATTTATATTAGTTGATAGATCTCATTTAATAAAAAAAAAAAAAAAAAAACCGTCCATGTCTAATGTCTATATTAGTTAGTAGATCTCATTTAATACAAAAAGATTTAGGGCTACGCAAATAGTTGAGGGTAGATCCAAATACGTCCAAAACTAATTATTGATGGGCCACAACCACAGTAAATGGGTTTAGCAAGGACTCTCTATACGAGGTTTTGAAAATTTATAATTCTTCCTATTTAATAATTGATAGAATTTCGATGAATTAGATCCATCAAGAATCACACAGTCCTAATTTTTAAGGGAAGTGAATCATTTATGGTTCATTTGGTTGTCTAAATTGATAAATTATAATTTATAAAGTAATGCACTTAATTTTGTAAATAAATTCATCATCGTGAATGAGACTATTCATGAAAATTAATGACAATTTTTATCGCAGATGAGTGTAAAAATTAAAAAATGAGGCATTTAATGAATTTTTTAAAAATAATTAATTGTATAATATTAATTATAATAATAATTCTAACTTTTTTGATTGGTTATATTCAGGGTGATGATTTTGTACATTAATATCATGTAAATTATAATGAATATCTACTTGCATAACCAAATGTCTATTAAGGATTCGATTTCTAGCCCGTTCTATTTTGGGAGTTCAGCCATACTATATAATTTATCTGTCTATGTTGTATGAAATATGTGTGTGATTTGTTAGGGCATGTTTGAAAATTTTGAAAATTAGATTAGATTAGGTTCAATATTTTCTAATGATTTAATTTTTAAATAAACCAATAAAATTCGATCGGACTCGTTTTCAACGTGCCAAAATTTTGTATTTCCCAAACAATCCCTTATAATTGATTCTATATATATATATATATATATAATGGTATTGGGAATGGGTCTTTATCTTGATAAAGATTTTTTTGCTTCTTAGTTTATGTTGATATGAAGGCTGCCATTTTCATGATGTAAGAATGTTTGTCTAGTATTGCACGTGTAATGGGTGCACTAATTAAATCGTGGAATCCAAAAGCATGAATCACAGTAACCTAATTATAGTAATACAGACCTCCACTGTCTTATAATCCTTTTTGGGTGGGTGGTTGGAGGGGAGGAAGAAGGCACTTGGATTTGTTAATAACACTCCAAAATAGATATTTCTCAGCATTTAAATGTTAGACCCAAAAATACCCTTATTATATTGTTAACATCATAAGGCCATTTTTGGATATTAATAATTCGATACGGGTAATTTTGGGGTTTTATGAAATGTTACTATTTCAAATTATTATCGAAAATTATGTTAATGGCCATTTTAATTACTCCATCCGTCCTATAAAGATAAGCCTTATTTTTTTTATTTTTTTTGGCTGTTCTAAAATGATAGTCCATTTTGAAAAATAAAATTATAGAATGGAGGGAGTAATATTTATATCTATATCTCCTACATTTTTTTCATCATTCTTTTCAAATGAGACATAATTATTATTTTAGAATATCCAGCAGTTGTGATAAGATTTAAAAAAAAAAAAATTATTACTCTTGCCAATTCAAATAGCAACGCTCGTGGAAATCACGTGATGGAACAATCCTCGGACGCTAATAGACATTAGCTCTTTATCGGTTAATGTCCAGCCATCTAACTTGTGGCTAAAGTTGATTAGATAATCGTGACTCCACATATTACATAACAATATTGGGTAAATGACTCCGCATTTTTAGAACATTTAAGTAGATCTCTTCCAAAAATAATCAGGGGCAAAAATACTTAGCACCCTTCAACTATCAATTATGATATATCGGTCTCCTGTACTATCAATTTACGACAGTTTGCACCATTTTTTCAGTTTACCAGACATCCGTTTAATAGATATAAATTAAATACGTTCATGTGAATGTATTTTTTCAATAATATTAAGTGAAGGTATGGATACACGTAACTTTATTTATGTTAAACAGATATTCGATTAGTTGATAGAAAAGTGGAATCTGCTACAAATTGATAGTATAGGAGTCAATGCGTTACAATTAATAGTTTAATAAAGTAAACTATTCCAATAATACAGGAGGGCAATCGGTAATTTTTTCAAAAGAGTAATAATAAAAGTAGTAGTTTAGTAGTAAATATCCTCACTTATTTGTCTTCGAGCACAGAGAGAGAAAATTATTTTCAAGTGACATGGCAAGATTTTATTGGTCCCAACTACTTCAAGAGGACCCAGCACATACTTCCTCTTCCCTTAACAAGCTCAACTCCTTCCTACGCAACATTTGCTTACAGAGAGTTTCGGGCAGACCAAAAAAGCGCGCGAAAACTTAATCGCTGACCAAACCCACCATGCCAGAACTTCCAGAGGTAGAAGCCGCTCGGAAGGCTATCGAGAAGCACTGCCTCGGCAAGAAGATCAAGCGATCGGTCATCGCCGACGATTCGAAGGTCATCGACGGCGTCAAGCCCTCGGACTTCGAAGCTTCTCTTCTTGGCAAAACTATCGTCTCTGCTCGCCGAAAGGGAAAGAACCTGTGGCTTCAGCTGGATTCACCTCCGTTTCCTTCTTTCCAGTTTGGTACATTTACAACCCTAGGATTTACGTGCATTTTTGGCATTTTGTTTTTAGGGTTTAGTGCTGTGTTTGGTTGCTGAGAAAATGTGGGAAAATGATAGGGGTTAATGCGCATTTTGGTCACTGAGTAAATGTTATGATGAACCTAATCAAACACTAATAACCTGCGGCGTCAGCTAATCAGCTCGACTGCCCTCCGTTTCTGTCGTACCAGTGTGGTTGGGTTTAATGCTTTGTTTGAGATAGTGGGGTGTTAAGTTTAGGGTTTTATGCTCCGTTTCATTGCTGAGAATGTGGGAAATGCAAGTGATTAATGCCCTTTCTGGCTCTTTAAGAAATGTGGGAAAAGAAAATAAATTAAGATTCTAAAGTCATAAAATTTTCAATATTTGGGAATCGTTCGTTCACTTCTGTACGGTTAAAACACTAGAAAATTACAAACATTTTACCTTTTTTCTTTGGGATTTAATGCTGGAGTTGGTTGCTGATAGAATGTAGGAAGATAAAAAGGCTTTGTGCACTGTTTGGATGCTGAGAAAATGCAGGGAAAGAAAAGAAATCAGAATTATAAGTCCTCGATGTTTCATCAAATAAAACTTCCATTCTCCTTTTTTCCATTTCTCTAGGGTTAGTACCCTAGAGAATCACAGTCTTTTGTTTTACTTGGTGGGGTATCATTGTCAATGTCGTGTTTGGTTGATGATAAAATGCGGTACTATAAAAGGGAATAATGCTCTTTTTGGTTGTTGATAAAACATGGGAAAGGATAAGAAATTGAGATTCTTAAATGTGGGAAAATAGAAGGGATTAATTTTTTTTTTTTGTCATTGAGGGAAAATAAAAGGAATAACGATTTGAAGCCATAGATCTTTCATTATTTTTGGGACCTGATAAAACTCTAAAAATATTACACACTCTTTCTTTTACTTGGTGGGGGTGTTGGTTTTAGTGTTTAATGATCTGTTTGGTTGTTGACAAAGTGGAAGGGTTAATGATCTTTGGTTGCTAAGAAAAAGTGGAAAAACTAAAGAAATAAGCATTAAAGGTCTTAGATATTTCATTATTCGAGACCTATAAACAAAATGTCCACTCGCAAGAAATCCTAGAAAATTACACTTTGTTTTTCTTTACTTGTTCGAGTTTAGATTTTAGGGTTTAATGGACTTCCATTTCATTTTTAATCTTAGCACTTAATGGTTGCTTGGTTACTGAGAAACTGTGGGAAAAAAAAGAGATTATTGCTCTCTTTGGTTGCTGAGAAAGAAATGAAATAAATATAAAATTAGGGCCAGTTTGTTAGCAGAACTAAGAACTGTTTTGCGTTTTGAAAAATGGTAGAAATGAAGATCACACAGCAAACAAGTTTGGCAGGGTGTTTTTGAAACAAACTTTTCCCCAATAATTTTTTCTTCGAAACTGGCTCTTTTCAAGAAACCTAAGTAAGTTGATTTTGTGTTTTCAAAAATGAAAATGGTTGAACAAAAGAAAACAACCTGAAAATGAAGTGTATTTTAAAACTTTTTATCACTTCCATATGTAGCAATGTACTTTATTTAAAAATCCATTTGCGAGACCTAAGCCATACTGGTCCTCTGTCTTATTGTTCATTATTTTGGGACTTGAACGAATGATACCATTGCTTGCTGAGTCTAATACAATTATTTGGTTAGTTGAGGTGAGACTTTGATTCTTCCAAACCAAAACAACATAAATCATAAGATTCATACATTGATTTTCCTTCTCTTCTTTCTTCCTCCTCTTCTTCTTCTTCGTCTTTTTAATTTTTTTTTCTGCCCTCAATTTTTCTCAGCAACCAAATGAAGGGAAATTTTTTGAAGCTTTGGTTTTTTGCGTTGAATCTTTTTTGGAGCGCACTTTAATGAGCTTAATACAGCTATTTGGCTTAGTTGATGTGAATTTGATTCTCTCTCCCTCTCTCTCTCTCTCCGCGCGCGTGCGGGGGGTCGTGGGAATCATAACAACACAATGTTTCGTAATTTTCATTTATTTTTTCTTTTCCCCAACTTCCTCAGCAGCCAACAGAAGATTGAGAAAAAGAAAAGAAGATTTAAATGTTTAATCTTATATTTTGTCTTTTATTTTATTTTTTGTTTTAGAAAATGTGAAATGCTGCACTCAATTGAGCCAAATAGTTTAATGACATCAGTTATGGAGGTTTTATTTTGCTTGTCCCCCCCACCCCCCACCAAAAAAAACGCTAAAATTTTCTATTTAACTACATTTTCCCTGTGAAAATCGTTTTTCTACTTGTGTTTTTGCCTCTTTGTTTATGTGCTTCAATGTCTTGCAGGAATGGCAGGTGCTATATATATTAAGGGAGTTGCAATTACAAAATATGTGAGGTGAGGCATGGTCAAATATGTCCATATGCTGCTATCTTTGGAGGTTCTTAACTGTGTGCCTATGCGCTTTTTTTCCTATTTATTTTTAAATATTTTGGTTCTTATAATTGAAATATAAAGAACTGGGGCTATTGATATTCTTAGATGGTTTTTGTTGGCCCAATGAAGGATTTTTATAAATGATGACTTTAACTTGAAATATCAGAAGGCGTAGTTGTCAACAGTTGTATCGTATCATACATCAATGTTTTAATTTCTCATATTGTGTTTTGCATCATGTTGTGTTTAATTAAATTGAAAGATAAACATAAGAATTATGTACTTTTTTCATGAAAGAATGAATATTACATTACTTTGTAACTAATATGTTTGTATATAAGTAAAACTATGTATCTGTGTTCTTAAACTTTAGCTTGTAATATGCATGAGTGTCTTGCATCAGTTGTCGATACACTTGCATACTGATTGGCTAATGGTTATGGTTTGAGAGGGCACCATAGCAAATAATGGGAAGCACACAAACTGAATTGATTGTATTTCTGCAGACATACAAAAGAAACTAAAAATAACAAATAAAAGAGAAAGAATAACTGTTAGGAAGAATTTATTGATTTCCTTGGAACTGTACAAACAGAATCAATCCCAATTTGATCTAACCAATCTAAAGGTATGTAGTAGCACTAAACCTAGTTTCCAACTAAAGTACACCACTTATGCCTTGATTTTCCCCAAAGTCTGAATTTTGTTTTTCAGTGTATGAAGTTCTTTCTCACTGAATTGCTCTAATTCTTTTCTTTTTCTGGTAGTTATTATAATAGATATGTTGGATTGCTAAAATTTTACAGATCTGATGCTTGTTTTATTTTATGTTATCCATTTTTGCAACACTTCACAATTATTGGCAATAATAACAGAGTGTTGCTTACAGGTCTGCTGTAAATGACACTGATGAGTGGCCTTCTAAATATTCCAAGTTATTTATTGAAGTAAGAATGGTTACTCTTTCTGCTGATCTATAGGAATATTTTACGTTTGTTTCCATGCATTTTTCCATATAAATTAATGATACGAGTTTACACATCATTGAAATTGTAAAGTTATATGGTCCAGTGGTACATAAAATGTACCACTTTGCTATTTTATATATTAACATAAGTGAAAGATCTCCTAATAAAGTCCAAAGGTGTTTGTATTTGGTCCAACAGTGTCAAACACCATTGGACATGGGTGTTGCATTGACAACTATCTGAAACACCAATTTCCAATAAAGAGAAGTGTCCGTAGTTCCGTACGCATTATAGTTTCTACATTATAGTTTCTACAATTTCCAAATCTCAGAAACCTATTTTTTCTGTAGTCTTTTAGTCATATCTTTGTCCACCTTGCGGTTTATGAGCCTTAACACTTGATTAGGAACATTGTTGCTTTGGCTGCTTAAATTGTATGCTTAGAATGTGTATCCCCATATTCATTATATTTTTGACACCTAATGACCTCAGGGTAATGGGCAATTTTTTTGCTTCTCTTCAATGCTAAGGGTTAATCTCTGGTTATGACCCATCTATATCTGAGTTATTGTTGTTAAGGGACATTGAGAGATATTGGAGTTATGAGAAGCTCATCATTCAACTTTGGTGTGCAACCAAGTTTATGAATTTAAATTGAATGTTGTATGCCATAAAAGAAGAATTAAATTTCACATTTTTAGTGAATAGACAGTCTGTAAATTCATATATATGAATTTATGTCTATCTATATGTATGGATTGATGTGTATGTACATGTAATGTGCGCACTTTAATGGATTTGGATATGTGTCTGCTACTCTGCTTATATATCCTCTAGTCTTGGGCCTAGTCTGGGGTGTGGTCCATTATCTTGCATCTTTGCTGTTGGGCTAAGTATTTTTGGATCTTTTATGCCATGGAAAACTTCTGTCGGTTGATAGGACTAAAGTTCACAGTTCAACTTAGCCAGTGTGAAACTGGGGGCAAGGCGCTAGTGTACAAAGGGTTCCTGTTTAATAATAGTCAAACTTATGGCCACTTTTCTATAAGTTGCTATGGGCTTGTTAATGTGCTGCCCCCACTATTGTTTCATGGTAGCTCAGTCATTTTTGAAAAAGTGTACAATGGCGCAAGTGTGAGTACTGGTGAATTCTGGAATTCATACTTTTGATTTTGTGCGATAATAGTTTTCTGTAAATTAATAAAAATTGCAATTTTCCAACTTGCGCAAGTCGAATATTTTAATGGTTTCCCATATAAGGGTCCACCCATGCTAAAAATTAATAACCAATTTATTTCCTTAGCTTGAATGTCAATAGATTTGAAAAAATGTAAAAGGTCCAGAAAAATGGTTCCATAGAGCAGACGGTTAGGTTTAGTCAATCTGGTTGTTTTCTCAGTGAGATGGGTCATATTGTAGGAGGCCCCTACACCAATTTTTGGTTTCTATATTATCATATTGTGTATTCTTGCGATTATTATATGTTTTAGATGTGTTTGGGTAGTCATGCACCTTCAAGTGACAGGGAAGCATGTCTTATTACTCTGAAATTCTTCAGACCTATTCTCATATTAAGTTTTCTTTTTCGTTAATAAATAGTTTAATATTCCTTGTGCAGCTAGATGATGGTTTGGAGCTGTCTTTCACTGACAAGAGGCGATTTGCTAAAGTCCGCTTGCTCAAAGATGTATCAAAATATTAGTTGTCTATCTACTTAAATTTTCTGTGCTTCTTTCCTTTGGATAGGTGTCTTATTATGTTGCCGTCATGATTTTATTGGTACAGCCAGCTTCGGTGCCCCCAATTTCTGAGCTTGGTCCTGATGCTCTATTGGAGCCTATGACATTAGATGAATTTATTAGCTCCTTGAGCAAGAAGAAGACTGCAATTAAGGCTCTTTTACTTGATCAGGTTATAACCACTTATTTTTAGTTACTGTAATCTAAAGTTATGTATACATTCTAGTAAGTTATCCAGAGAACTTCTGTAAGTTTCAAGTACTGTGT
Source organism: Hamamelis virginiana (assembly GCA_017140935.1). NCBI lineage: Eukaryota > Viridiplantae > Streptophyta > Magnoliopsida > Saxifragales > Hamamelidaceae > Hamamelis > Hamamelis virginiana. The sequence continues at coordinate 1,300,264 of JAESVK010000924.1, forward strand.
TCTTTGCATTCTGTTCACTCAGGAAACATTGATAACTTAGACTCTCAGAAAACATATGCTGACAGGATCATTTTCCTCTCTTTCTCTATAATATATATATATATATGTATAGTTAGGATCTGGTGCACATGCGCACCATGCATCCGGACCATCCGTGATGTACACGCGTCGGTGTGTGCAATGCACGGACGGTCTGGATGCATGTTGCGCACCAGATCCATTTTATATTGTGTGTGTGTGTGTGTGTCTAAATACACACACACACACACACACAGAGAGAGAGAGAGAGAGAGAGAGAGAGAGAGAGATGATCCATTAAGGTCCGGACCTTAAGCTTAATTTAAGGTCCACTTTTCACTGGGATAGGTATTTTGAAAAACCTACCGTTGGATTAGATAATCTTATATATGTATTTCAATGTAATTAGATGCTTGCGACACATTTTTATGTTTAGACTTGTCGCTCTTTATTCCTCCATTTTTACCTTTTTTTAAAAAAAAAAAAAACAAACTGATGACAGCATCTTGAGAAAATGAGGGTTGGTGTAAGTTGAAGGTGCTTAAGGGGGAAGAAGGCTGAAAATAACGTGAACGCTTCTTGTAGCTTGAACTTTGTAAAAAATTGCATTTTCTTGTTGGGAGTGCTATTGGTCTAATTGGATATAAACGTATGTTGCATTGTCTAATTCTACGCTTTCTTATAACCCATTGGGGTTATTCCTAGTTTTTTCTGGATACTCATACCTAAGTTTGGGTTTCGTAGGCACCGTTTGGATTTGTTTTTTATAAGTACTTATTTGCTTTTTTTAAATTTTTCTAAGAAATTATGTATTGCAATTTTTTTAAAAAGCAAATAAGTACTTATGAAAAACAAATTCAAACGGTGCCTTAGTTTTCCCACTCATCCACCTCAATGAGAAAGCTGGTCTTATTCCTGTTCTGGACTACTTTAATTGAGGTTCATTGGAAAACAGTATTCACATAACACTCAAGACTGCAACTGTGTCTCCTATGCTATTTTTCTAGGCAAAATCTTTTTCAATCTCTCCTTTTTTATGGATGATTGAGCATATGTTCATAAAATAGTTGGATGAGGTATCTCTTGGCCACCAATCATAACCTTGTCCCACCTTGATTTGCAGTCTTAATGAAATTACATTAGCAAAACAATTTGTGGAAGGGGACTCCTGTACAGTTATTGCTTAGGCTAAAGATGGGGTTTAGGGAAGTTGGAGATATTGACATCTTACGAGTAAGGTTTTGGATTTAGCAGGGAAATTGGAGTGTACCTCACTGCTTTTCTGGGCACATAGATCAGCAAAAGTGGGAGGTCAAATGTAGGAGCATAAACTTCCCAAACTTTTTGGGACACTTTTATCCTCCTTGACTTTTGAGTGCTTGTCACGTTCCTTGCATGTCTGTTTATGTTTCTCATTTTTCTTTCCTAAGTTTTTTCCACAACTATGTTGTCTTTTGTTGAGTACTCTTTGCCCTTCCCCTTTGTATTTTTGTTATTCTAATAAATTTGTTTATCAAAAAAGTATTTAATATCATTAAAAATTATCTTTTATTAATTTTCAATGTAAATAGTGATGATCTAATTTTTGTTCAACTTTGTAGAGTTATATTTCAGGTATTGGCAATTGGGTTGCAGATGAAGTGCTGTACCAAGTTAGTGTACCCTTTATATTCAAGCAACAATTATTTATTTATTTTTTAATTACGAATTTGGGATTGAATTTATAGATTTAGAGTTTGGTAATCAATTATGTATAATTCATTTAGGATGTCAAGTTTCATTTTTTAACTTCAGATATTCGTTTAATTTGATGCGGTTGAAAGCTATAGGAAAAAGGGTGCTTTCTAGTGGTGTTTCATTGCTATCATATTATGGGGTTATTGACTATCATTCTATGGGGTCCTCACAGGCAAGAATTCATCCACTGCAAATTGCTGCCAGCCTGTCCAAAGAAAACTGTGCAACTTTGAACAAGTGCATCAAAGAGGTGGGAGACTTTCTTTTCACATGGATGTTTGCTAGTAGTTGTAGAAATATTCTTTTATGAAACATGCATTCTTTATGGCAAATATAGAGGACAATACTTGTAGGTTATTCAATATGCGGTTGAAGTTGATGCTGACAGCAGCCGCTTTCCTCTTGCATGGTTGTTTCATTTTCGATGGGGCAAGAAGCCTGGAAATGTTAATGGTAAGATAGTTCTGATATTTGTGATCATTTTGACTAAAACAATTGATTTTACAGGTCATTGAAAAAGCAATTGAAGTTGGGGCGGATAGTAGTCAGTTCCCTAATAATTGGATTTTCCATTCCCGAGAAAAGAAGCCTGGCGAGGTTTTTGTTGATGGTTTGGCTCCTGACCTTGTGTGATAATCTTTCACAGCATTGTATTTGACGGGTTTTTTCCCTTCGAATTAAATTAGCCACCACCCTCTAAAGCTTGAGTTGACAGTATGAAACATAGTAGGAACCTATGTATATATTACTTATCTCTGTGATATTTCCTAACAACTCATGTTCAAGTTTTTTGGAGATCATTAACTGCTTTTTCACCAAAAGATTTGTGTATGTACTATAAATTTAATAGACAGGAGATTAAAGAAAAAATACGGAATTTAGTGAAGAATTATTGCTTATAAATTTTCTAGTATGATAGGAATACTTGCAAAATGTTAATCTAACTTGATGTTCCTCTATTACTTGAATAATTCTTATACACCTTATACCACGCAATCCTAAATTCTTTTCTTTTCTCCATACAACTCTTCCATATTCCTTATCTCAACAATTCTCTAACATCTAAAGACAATACACTTTTCTAGACTTTTCCCAATCTCTCTCTCTCTCTCTCTCTCCATATATTTGTTGCTCTCTCCATATATTTATTGCTTTCTGTTTCCAGAGTTTGATGTCAATAATATATGTTACACAACATATTAAGGGCCTGTTTGCATTAGCTAGTCTTAAAATCACTTTTGGAGTTTGAAATTTTACTTGATCTAAGAGATGGAGTGCTAATCACTTTTAGATGACTTGAGGGATGATAGGATGGTTGCAAAATTTTCATGCTAGAAGTGATATTTTGCTAGTCACTTCTTGTATGAACATTTTGATACGTGAATACATAGTTTGAACATAACTATAAAAAGATATGTGTCTCCAAAATTGATTTTAGGAAATGCTAATACAAATGGAGCCCTAAATATAAAGGCATGAAATAACAGGTCATGTCATTGTGTTTCTCTCTCTCTCTCTCTCTCTCTCTCTCTCTCTATATATATATATATATATATATAGTTAGGTATCTTCAACTTCTTCACATAAAAACACTAATGAGTTTCCATGTAATTGCAGGGAAGAAAATTGAATTTATCAGTGCTGGCGGCAGGGTAACTTTCTAAAACACAGTTTCTTATTAGATTCTTTTCGCTCAATTAAGTAGTTGATTTAATTGGCTTGATTTTTTGGTCTTTAGACAACAGCCTATGTACCAGAGCTGCAAAAGCTAAGCGGAACACAAACTGCACAAGCACCAAGTAAACCGAAAAGACAAACTTCTAAACAGAACAGAGGTGGGGATGAGGATGAGGATGATAAAGCAAGTGAAGAAGAGGAGAATACTGATAA
>JAESVK010000924.1:1303918-1415368 GCA_017140935.1 Hamamelis virginiana
GCAAGGTGACCAAGAATAAACAAGCACACGAGGATGAGGATGATAAAACAAGTGAAGAAGAGGAGAATACTGATAATGTAAAATCAAAGAAAGGAAAGAACCCTAAAGGTGAAGGTAAGAAGGTTCCAGCAAAAAGGAAGTCAAAGAAAAGTGATGATGATGGTGGTAGTGGTGATGATGATGTTGATGACGACGAGGACAATGACTATGGAGATCGGAAGAAAAGATCAGGCAAGGTGACCAAGAATAAACAAGCGCAAGAGGAGAGCACATCAAGGAAGATCAGTCAAAGAATTATGAAGGTGAAGAAAGCGAAATAGGTAGCAATTGAGAAGGGCAGATTGTTAATTGTACAGCCTTTTGTCGTACTCGTGAGGTTTCAACACTGGGTCTTTCCTGATTTAGTAATCTCTGGTCTTTTTGGTCTGAATTGCTGATGTAATTTGGCCCTAGACGCATTACATTGGATGTTTCCAGTGGTAGGAGAGTGGCTGCATTTTATAACAAGATGAAAATGATGATTGATATTTTGCAAGCTTTTATGTGAAGGTGTTTTATGAACGGCAACCATGTCATTGTTATGAAAGAGTTGGCTTGAATTTTAGTTTGTATGTGACCTAATTTCAAAATGGTGCTGAAGTGGTTGTGTAGCCATTGTTCGAAAGTTTCTGGAACTTTTATGATGCTCAAATTTTCATTGTGTTCAGAAGGGAGACATTGGTAGGTTCCGTTTGCTTAATTTGAACTCGCTCTATAAATCCTGAATTTGCCGCTGACGCTTCATTTGTTTCGATGTAATACATTTTACGCCTTGGAAAGTTTTCTATGTAAATCTTTTACATGTAAAACAATAATTTTCTTACTATTTTTCTAGCATTTGAAAGTTTATATATATATTTTTTAAAATCCAGTCAAGCAGCTCAACCAAATAAAGACTACACCTCATGCATATGAAGCAGAGGTGTTGGGTTTGAACTGCAGATGACCTTGTCCATTCCTAAGGATTAGTTTGGGCCTAAATCCCAATACGAGTAGTAAGTCTAGGATATATAATGTAGAGAGAGAGAGAGGGAGAGAGAACATTTTTTTCAGGTTTTGCATGATTTAATTAAAATAAGTATCGAGTTATCAGTTCAAAAATTGCTTTGTGGTTGAATGTATTCTCGAACATGGAAGGCCTAAATTTAAACTTCGTACTCCCAGTAGTTTCTATTTAATGTAAATTTATTTTTGTATACATATTTATATATACTTTTTTGTATTAAATATCATATTATTATGAGATTTAAAACATCTTAGAATATGCTTTCCTCTATGTTTATTGGGTCTAGTTTCTTTTTATATAGATCCATAACTACATTGCATGGGACTTTTAGTTCTTGTAGTTTAATGGTATCTCTCTTTTTATAAGGTGGCGGTGTTGGATTAAGTCTTCAAACCTTGGGGTGTCTTCCGTACCTTCTTCTTTCTTGGACAAAGGGTTGGATAGCACAAATGTTTGTTTGGGCTCTCTTCAAGTATCAAGAAGAAATAATTTTGCTCTGTATAGGTGCCAAAGTTGGATTTAACTGCAATAACCTATTGCAATCTTGCATAGGCAACTTATTATTCTTGCCATGTTATCAATCACATAAAGAGCTTGTCAATTGAAGATAAATTTGACTAAATTTAATTTAACCAGTATTTGGTAATTTCTTTCCTTTATTAAATTACATTAGCCTTATGCAGAAATGCAAGTTCATTTCCGTTCAAATCGATTTTTGTTCATTTATTTGGCAACCAGTATTTTTTTAAAAATCGATCGAATGTAAGTTCATTTATTTAAAAATTAAATCACATTAGATATCTGCATGATTAATGATGATAGAAAACTTTAAACTCCCACTCTCTACAAAGTTCTTGGTCATTTGGTAAATCTGGCTCTTTTTTTTCTCTCAGAAATTAAAGGCCGACCCTTACCCAAAGCTTCCACAAAATTATTGTGAGAGCGTTCCGAAAAGTTTTCCATACACTGTTATGTGCTTTTTAATTCAAGATTTTTCTTTTAAAATGAAAACATATGCTAGGAAATCAATCCCTTGTTCCATCAAGCAAACAAATAAATAAAACAAGTGACCTTAAACTGGGGACTAGGAAGTATAAAACTGAGACCAAAGATAAGAAACTGATCCAAAAATGACCCAATCCATTCATTGCTTGCTTCAAGCACAACCCTTCCAACTACCTCTGAACAACGATAACTGTCACAATACCAGACAGTACGCTCTCCTTCAAAACGCAAAGTTCAAATCATTCTCAGCCCATCTCAGCCATGCAACCACCATCACAACCACTATCAAACTCAAAATCAATGGAAATGGCTCTTCAAAAACTGCTATACTTGAAACCGACACTCCCTTCAAAATCAACCCATTTCATTACTCTTCCCTCATTCAAGACTGCATCGACTCGAACTCGTTCGAGCTCGGAAAATCTATCCATGCCCAAATGGTTTCTAATGGGTATACCCCAGATACCTATTTGCAGACTAAAATCCTCATGCTTTATGCTAGAAGTGGAGTTTTTGACGATTTCTGTTATGCGCGGAAACTATTCGAAGAAATGCGGGAAAGAAACTTGACGGCTTGGAATACCATGATTCTTGGGTATGCGCGTGTAGATGATTATGTGGAAGTGTTGCAGCTATATTTTCAGATGCAGGGCTTGGGAATCTTGCCGGATAAGTTTACGTTTCCGAGCGTAATTAAGGCTTATGTTGCTATGGAAGACTTCGGTGGGGTCCAGCAGGTCCATAGTTTGGTTGTTAAGATTGGTTTGAATGGTAATTTGGTTGTGGGTGGCGTGCTGGTTGATGGGTATGCAAGGTTTGGTTGGATGGATGATGCGGTTGCTGCGTTGGATGAGATTGAGGGGAAGAGTGTAGTTAGTTGGAATGCGGTTATTGCTGGGTATGTGAAGATAATGAGATGGGAGGAAGCTTGGGGAGTTTTTCAGAGGATGCAGAGGCTTGGCGTGTGTCCCGATCATTTCACTTTTGCAAGTTCAATAAGGGTTTGTGGTGCATTGAGGTCTTTGGAAAGAGGGAGGCAAGTGCATGCTAAGTTGATTGCTTGTGGATTTGAGGGTGACACTTTTGTGGGTAATTCTCTTATTGATATGTATGCAAAATGCAGTGATGGCAAGAGTTGTTTCCAGGTTTTTGATCAAATGGGACACAGAGATCAAGTGACTTGGAACTCAGTGATATCAGCTGAAGCACAGTTTGGGCATTTTAATGAGGCTTTGCTGCTGTTTTCAAGAATGCTGAAGTCAGGTTATAAGAGCGACAGATTTAATTTAGGAAGCATCCTCACAGCTTCTGCTGGATTGACTGATGTTGAAATGGGTCGAGAGTTGCATGGCCATTTAGTCAAGAATTCGCTTGACTCTGATGTTGTTTTGGGGAGTGCATTGGTGGATATGTACTCGAAATGCGGGCTGGTGGAAGAAGCTCACAAAGTTTTTGAGAGTTTGTTGGAGAGGAATGAAGTTTCATATAATGCTCTTATTGCAGGGTATGTTCTGGAGGGGAATGTTGAGGATGCGCTCAACCTTTACCATGATATGCAAGTACTGGATAAAATTCAGCCTGATCAATTTACATTTACTACTATTTTGACCCTTTGCGCCAATCAAAGGAATGTTGATGGAGGGAAGCAAATCCATGCACACCTCATTAGAAATAGTATGCAAAATATAATAATAGAAACTAAATTGGTTCACATGTACTCCGAGTGTGGAAAATTGAACTATGCTCGAGAGATTTTTAATCGAATGAGAGAAAGGAATGCCTACTCATGGAACTCAATGATTGAGGGATATGAGCAAAACAACCAACCAGAGGAAGCTATGCTGCTCTTCCAACAAATGCAGCTCAATGGAATGCGACCAGATTGTTTTTCTCTAGCTAGCATGCTCTCCTTGTGTACAATTCCTTTTGCTGCTTATAAAGGGAGGGAAATCCATGCTTTTATACTAAGAAACACTATGGAGGAGGAAGGGGTTCTGAAAATCATGCTTGTTGATATGTATGCAAAGTGTGGGGTCATGGATTATGCGTGCAGGCTTTTTGATCGAACAACAAAGAAAGATGTCATCCTCCACAATGTGATGGTTTCTGCATTTGTTAGCTGTGGGAGGATAGATGAAGCGAAGCATTTGTTTGATCGGATGAGAGAGAGAAACACAGTCTCATGGAATTCTATTCTTGTGGGCTATGCAAAAGATGGGTTAAAAGAGGAAAGCTTCAATCTCTTTCGAGAAATGCAGAAGGCAGATATAGAATTTGATGCCCTTACAATGGTGACCTTAATCAACTTATGTGCAAGCCTACCAGCTCTTGAACATGGGGAGCAGCTTCATGGCCTTGTGATTAAGAAGGGATATGTAAACTATTCGGTAGTTCTTGAGACTGCACTGGTTGATATGTATGCAAAATGTGGGGCCATTGAGAAAGCAAGAATGGTCTTTGACATGATGAATAATAAAAACATCATCTCATGGAACGCAATGATAACTGGTTACTCAAAGCACGGATGCAGCAAGGAAGCTCTCGTTCTTTATGAACAGATGCAAAAAGAAGGGATATATCCAAATGAGGTCACCTTCCTTTCTGTATTATCTGCTTGCAGCCACACTGGACTGATTGAAGAAGGCTTGAGAATATTCATCTCCATGCTAGAGGATTATGAAGTTGAGGCAAAAGCAGAGCATTACACTTGTATGGTTGACCTTCTTGGCCGTGCCGGACTATTGGAGGATGCTAAGGAAGTTATTGAAAAAATGCCAATAGAGCCAGAGGTATCCACATGGGGTGCCCTATTGGGAGCTTGTAGAGTACACAAGGATGTGGATATGGGGAGGCTTGCGGCCAATCGCCTTTTCGAGTTAGACCCACAAAATCCCGGGCACTATGTTCTACTGTCCAATATTTACGCTACAGCAGGAAGATGGAAAGAGGTTGAAGATATAAGGCAAATGATGAAAATTAAAGGGGTGACGAAGGAAGCAGGAGTTAGCTGGATTGAGATCAATAATAAGATCCAGATTTTTCATGCTGGGTCCAAGACGCATCCCAAAACAGAAGAAATTTACAATACCTTAAGACAATTAACCTCACGAATTAAAGGGTTGGGATATACTCCGGACACTAATTTTGTTCTTCAAAATGTCAAGGAAATTACAGAGGAAGAGGAGGAAGAGTATTTGCTTCAACATAGCGAGAGATTGGCAATTACTTTGGGACTTATTAGCTTACCAGAGAAGTCCACCGTCCGAGTTTTCAAAAACCTCCGAATCTGTGGTGATTGCCATACTGCAACAAAGTTGATTTCCAAGATCACAGGCCGCCGCATCATTGTAAGGGATACAAATCGTTTTCATCATTTTGAAAATGGAGAATGCTCTTGTGGGGACTACTGGTAGGACATACTTGTTCAATAATATGTATCTGTACGGGAAAAAAGTTCTGTACAAAATAGATTATATGATAGAGCAACCTGAAGTTGAAGATATCATCTTCCTTTGGTTCATTTGGATTTTTGAAGATATCATCTTCCTTCGGTCCATAAACCTCCTTAGCACGGAGTTATAGACAAATGTTTAATCATAAAAATAGAAATGAGGTCATTTATTAAAATTCTGAAATCAACTTATTGTGAATTAACGGTTAAGAAAAATATATTCATTTTATTTGTTTTGGAAAACAAAGTAGATTTGTTCTTAATACTGAAGGAAATGGAGTGGTTTTATCTGCATGTTGCATCCAAATGCCCAATATGCTGCTTGTATATTTAGAGTACAGTGGCTAGGCAATAATAGAACTGAAGTGTAGAAAGGCACTAGGTCTCCATTTTCAAACTTGGAGAAGGAACTTAGAATGCCAAACTGGCAATGAATTTATGTAATTTAAATCTCTTAGGTGTTGATGAGTGAATCATTTTGCTGCAACCAATTTATGCAATTTAAATTTCTTAGGTGAGTCTTGATACTTTGTAACACTGCCACCTCCAGTAGTCATATGATGATGTCCTTGAAAAGTGAGTTAACATAGTCTAGAATGTCAAACTGGCAAATATTATAAAAGAAAATGCTATTTTTCCCAGTGGTTTTCTCAACCTTTTTTTCCCATATGATGAGGCCGATGACCTGTCATGGCCATGTCAGCTCATTATCTTTAAAAAATATTTTTTGATAATGTGAAGTTGAGTCTTGAGTGGCAACACTACGTTAGTGGCCAGGTCAAGTGACTTCTTGAAATGGCATTCCATGTCAGCTGCCACGTCGAATGGGACAATAAAGTTGGGAAAACTAGTGGTGCACATAGCATGCACTAATCTCTTATAAAAGGTTTGCATGTTAATGAATGAGAATGCAAAATGAATCAGGCGAAGGCATTTACAATTTATAAAAGATGGAACATTCTCCTTTCTTCTTTCTCTTCCTTTTTAAATTTTTTATTTATTAAATACACAACTCCCAAGAATTAAAAACCAGGATCATCTTATGAAAGGTAAAAGTTTTTGAGTAATTGAACTTTTGAGCAACACGAAATTAAAAGAAGGAGAATCATCAAAGTCTTAGAGCTGTTAATCTGTTGTTCTTGGTTGTGGCTCCCACTTGAGAATGTAACAAGACGACAAAAAAATAAAATAAAATGATTCATTCAATATAGATGCCATTTGATCCATACTGATGAAAGTATTGCAGGAATGTACACCTACTTTACATATGAATTACCAAAACTAAATACAGGATCTGTTTCACAGTTCAATTGCACCTTGTAATTCCTACCGTGTATGATCGATCTGCAGAAATTCAAAACAAAGAAATGAGATATATTTCCTACTCATGCTGCATTAAATCTTTAAGCATTGAGACAAAGAAGTATCATCAGTTCAAACAATACAAAAGGAAATTAAAAATTGGGCAAATTCTAGGTTGACACATTCAGGATACTTTTATTTTGGTACATACATATTTAATGAGAGGCAAAAAGAAATATTATAGTTGCATGAGTCCACATTTCCCCATGTTACATCATCTGCCTACCATGCTTGCATCTCCCAAATGGTTACCACCGCTATGGTGATGTGCTGGGGCATTAGTTGACCCTTCTTCTTCAATTTATATATTAGTACATATTATATATGTAAGGATAACACAATATATAATTGCATTTGATAAGGATATAACAATAAATATAAATGTATATGCACAAACATTGCTGATGAATCCTTTTAATTTACTCTAAAATTTCTCAGCTATTTTAGTATTTCAATCAAAAGGAACTGAGGACTTGTTTCGGGACGGTAGCCATTTTATTATATGGCATATTCAACTGGTTTCCCCCTCAAGGAGTCCTTCAAGACAATTAACTAATTTGTTTATTCCATCAAAATCACATCATAGCATCTATAATATATATATATATATAGATAGAGAGAGAGAGAGAGAGAGAGAATATTCAGTAATGCATTCTTCTTTGTGTTGAGTGAGATGTAGAAATTCAATTGTCTACTTCATCAAAATCACAAAATAATTGTTTGGTCTTCAAACCTGAGTATCGGTGCTTGAATATAAATGTTTTCTTGGGGTTCAGCATTCATTACCTTCATAATAGCTCTGCAATTGAATATAAGTGCTGGCATGTGTCCAACCTTGAGATAATAGTGTTTAAACGCATTGAATTTAAAAAAATACTCTCAAAGCATCAACAACTTTCTCAGGCCTGTTAAAAAGGTAAGCTAGTCAATCTTTAATTATATATACATATATATATAACTGAAATGCACTTGAATGTTGTACTGAAGTTATTACCAGTCCTCCTGTGGCATATGACCAGCACCTTCTATCAACTTAAGCTTGACATTATCTGGGTTCCCTTTTTTAAACTCTTCTGCCTCTGATTGAGACAGATACTTGTCTGCAATTCCCCAGGCAACCAGTACTGGTTTATCCCAACTGAAGTCCAGAAATCATTTGTTCATTTAGTGACAGAAAATGAAACAGGGTAATCAGCATGAAGAATTGTTTAAACATGAATCAAGTAAAATGCCCAATATAAGATCAAAATAGAACCAGAACCACCGGTGGCCATTTGTTGAACTCAACTAAAATTCATGTACCTTCCAGATGCAAATCCAGCTGCTATTTGGCTCGATATATCTTTGAAGTTAGCTTTTCTTGCAGCTTCAAGCAGAGCTGAAACTCCAAAATGGACAAAATAATATTTTTATTGAATACTTATCTGTTACATTTCCATGTCCTGTGTGGTAAAACATAGAACTTGCATGTGTCAGGAAATATTTAAAAGTATGGGTGAAATACAAACCAAATCCTGGTCCACTACTTGACAAATATGGTAACCGATACACATCAGCCTTTTCCAGCTTCAGGACATAACTGTCAAGGAAAAGATGTTTCATAAGAAAAATGCAACACAAGAGACATAGTTATTTGCTAGAATACAACCTTGATAACTCAACCTCATTTAATGAAAACCAAAATTTTATGTTCTTATCTGGATAGGAACATAAAAATTTACAAGCGTTTACTGCATACTTTTACGATAACAATGTTTGCCACATGATTTTAATGCACCCCTTGTACATATTTGTAAAATACTTTGATTGATGGCTATGACCACACTTCAGAGCATCTTCAAAGAATATAACTTAAACGTTGATTTAGAGCTTTACGTAAGATTCCACCTTTTCATTGTAGATTGTGATACATTTTAATAAACATTAGTAAAAGGCCCAAATAAATGAAGGACTGATGACATTACGAGTTACAATCAGAGGTTCAGCAAAAACTAGTAATTTCTCAAAGTATTAGACACAGTTTGGATACATACGGGCTACCTGCTTCAATAAAGCGCTCAGCTGTAATTGCATTCTGGCATGTAAATTCACCGTAAAGAGGGATCCTGAAAAATAAAAGAACAAGATTTCCAAAAGAAAATAAGAAAAGACCAGTATAGGTTTGATAAGTTAAAAAAATTAAAAAAAAAAAAAAAAACCCAAGCCAAACCAAGCCTTCAATTCAATGTTCATTATCATAGAGTGAAGGGAAAGATATTGCGCATCATTTGACTGATGTAAATATGACTAATTGTGCCTTCACCATGGTTTGGCATTAGCACAAAAGAAGCCACCAGAAGATGGAGCCATGATATTCTATCAAGGTTATAAGACATTTGAAAGAAGAAAAAAGTTTAAGAAATTTACTTATGCGTTACTCAACCAATTCATTCATATCATTGTACACCAAGATATCAAATTTCTTTTAGGCCATGTCAGAGGATCTTTAAATGCTAAAGAGTATTATCTTGGATACTCCAAAAGAATATGGATGAACATGGAGGAGAAAGCCAAGCAAGAGGCAAAATTAGTTAATGCAGCAAGAGCATGAGTGAAGGGAGAGAGAGACAGGGAGAGAGATGAATAAATGCAGGAATTGTTTCCAACCATTGAGATCAGTCAACCATAAGTGTTAGGGAAATACTAGGGGCTCACGAATTTAACTCTCTGCTAATGTCCATTACAGCATATTTAGGTATAACAGTTTGTAGTTCCTAAGTGTATATAATGCCAAAGTACACTACAAAACTTTGGAGAGAGAAAGAATGAGTTCACTCACTGGCAGAAGGGGTAAAAATAACAGACTTAAGATGAATTGATCCTACATTAAAATTGCAGAAACTTTCAGGACATGATAACATAGAAACACGGAGTATAGAGTAATCATCACATCATGAATGAGTGACTGAGAGACCCATATAGGTCTCCTGGATTTCCACTGCAACACATGAATAAGGATATTGGCCAGACCCAATTTTTCCAATTGCCTACTTTATATATATATATATATATATATATATATATATATATATATATATATATATATATATATATATATATATATATTTATTTAATTTAAAAATCAACTAATTTCAAGGACATCAGAAATACAATTATTCTCCAACTAATTGACTGCATTTACTTTTTTCTGATGTTCTTTATTCCATTCCTATAAGCAGGATAATAACAGTTTCACTTGCATGTTGTTTAAAGAGTACTCATTGTATAACACATTATAAGCATTTCATCATTAGATATCAAGGATACTGAACCTTAGTTTTTGAAACAGTCCAGGAATGGGAGATGAAATTGTCAATGGACTGTTCAGAATTGCAAGCTTCAGTAACTTGCTCGAATTTTTCAAGGCCCAAGTCAATCCATATGAACCTACTAGGAATCCCTACAAGGAGCGTGTGAAAAGAACATATTAGACATTTAGTCTAAGTGCAATAATATTGTACTATAGATTCACTTATAGCTTGATTCAACATTTAATGAACTCTTCACAACGGGAATAACCCAAGGCAAATTTAGGATGCCATCAAAGATTTAGAAATTATACATAATGTAACCAACATTTAAAAATGACTCAAATACATATTACATAATAAAACACAACATACTCTAGTCTTCTATAAATCTGTTCAGACCTGAACTACAAGTAAGAAAGGAGATTTGACCCCCAGCACGTCAAGTAATTTATCAAATTCCTCATGGAACTCCTTTTCTGTTACAAATTTACAATAGAGATGTTAAAATTTCAAAACTTTGAGCTTTTCAGAGCAAATATAAATCACGTTTTACTTCCTGGAAACAAAAACCTGTGTAATTAAAACCATATCCTGGCTGCGGCTTGTCACTGAAACCAAATCCTATCCAATCAGGTGCAAAGCAGTGGAACCCAGCATCTGACATCTACTCAAGAAAAAATAAAATAAAAGGTTTTAATGAACAATGAAAACATCAATTATTCAAGGCAGCTGAAGCAGATAACTCAATTATACAATCCTCATATACTAAGCAAATAGTCTGTCATTGTTGGGTTTAAGGACAATGTTTGACAGGATTTCCCAAGAAAATATAGTTCTCCCTCTTCTTTTATGAATGTATATAATTTCCTTAACAGTTTCAGCCTATACAAGATAACAAGAAAAAGAACCAACCATATTGAAATTCAGATACATCCATCTCAAGGTAGCTGAAGTGGGAAACCCCAGTACCAAAGAGCATTGCTACTTGGTATCAGCTGAAAAATGCCAAGTCTCATGTAAGTTTTATTGTCTTAAGCACATTTCCCTTGTTCAAGTGAGTGCTTAACCTAAACATGGTTGTAACTCTAGAAAGTCCTGAAAACAGGATGTGGGGTGACATAACAATGACAATAACTTCTCTCCTGAAACATTGAGTAGGAGAGAATAACAAGATTATCAATGCATTGAACCAAATATATCATCTTTAGGGAAGTTTCAGGTAGTATTCAGTTTTGCAGTGATTGAGCAAGAGCCAATTGGCACACAACTGCATATGAGTTCAAAATTTTAGACTAGAGGGTAGTCAGACATCAATATCATTTTACCTTTTAAACACATAATAATTTTTCATGTTTTCATAAGAAACTGTACATGTATAACAAGGAAAGTTTTGAATAGGAAATGTCACAAAAACTAGAGGTATGTTATGATCTCCAAAATAAAATCAACTACAAAACCTGAGACATGACAACTCGATAGCTATACGATTGTGTTGGAGCCCCATGAAGGAATACAATGGTTCCTCTCCGGCTTCCGGGTGATCCTGCAAGGCCAAATTAACTATCAATCATTCATGGTGAATACAGAATAGGAAAGAAATTAGTATTACAGCAGTGAGCAGTTACCTGTTTCTCTCACAAACCATCTAAACTTCCCAGATTTGATGTAAGACCCGTACTCCTTGCCCTTGTCCTCTATCCTCTAGCATTGAAAGACACGCATGTTATAACAATTGCAGTTTTTGGCCATAGGAGTATCTAAAAACTGGTCTTTAACTCATATAAGCACAATATAATTAATATATTTGCAGCAACAAATCGGTAAACTTTTGATGGCGCTATAATCAATATCAGGGCGTTAAAAAATCTTTTAAAGAAAAAAAGAAAAGAAAAAGTAACAGCAGTTTGGAACAGAAATGCATGGTATTAATGAAGAAAAGTATATTTCTTTTCCAAAACACTCACAGCACTAGTATTGCATATAAATATCTAATATCAACCCAATTTCATGGTTTTGAGTTTCCATAACCTTCCACCAATTAACTCCACATCCCTACTGACAATAGCTTTAACCTTAGTTGAAGTTTATGACACTGTATAACTCCAGTTGATGTCTTTAGAACACACGAAAAATAAATAAATAAATAATCAGGAATTAATTCCACTCTATCGTGACCAAAGATTAAATCAAAGTCAAATTTAAAACCTTATTCCAATTTAGAATTAGTTCAATCTATAATGGGCATATAATCATGAAAACCACACATGCATATTTGTAAGGGCAGAGCCATCAAGGGCCCAGTGGGAGCAGCGCAACCAACTAACCAAAGGTTGGTACCCATTAAAGTAAATTTCTAGCTACGCCCCTACATATTCAAAGGCTTAACATACTAAAACAATTTTAATTAAAAATTCAAGTACACAACTCTGCAAATTCCCAATATATACATATATCAAAAGAATATGAAAACCACATAAAATCATTAAATTTTAAGATTCAACAAATAAACCCTCGAAAAAGCTCACTAAAACCCACAAAAAAGGCATTGAATTAATAGATTCAATCACACATTCAGCAAATTGAATAATGAATTAAACTTACATAGAGCATTTGGCCGACATTTCCATCCTCAGCTGGGCTCTCGGGAAGCTGAATAGCTCCTCGGCTCGATGGGTTATCAGTTACGAACCCAAAAGGATTGAAAGATGCTTTATCTTCAGTTTCCTTCTTTTCTGAAGCATTAACAATGACTCTTCTCGCTCTTCCTCTACTACTCCACCAGTATCTGCTGCTGTTGTTGATAATGATGGTGGAGGTCTTGTTCTTGACGGTGGAGTTGGGCATTGAAGAAGATGATGGAAGATTGAGAGGAGGAGAGAGAAGAAGAGTCCAAGCCATTGGTTTCAGAGGTGGAGAGTTTAAACTGAATCAGCACCACCAGGCAGCTCTCCTCTTTTTAATTTCTTCGAGGATGAGTGATTTTCATATGCCTACGCGCTTTTCATTGGCCAACGTGGCAGGCGGGACGAACGACAGTTGGGTTTTGGATCATGTACAACTGGCATATAATGATAGGAGGAACTCATCGAATTAAGTCATTCGGGAATAATTTATGAATAAAATTTAAATGAGATTGATGGATTGTTAAATGAGTCCTTTAATAAATAAAATTATTTTAAATAAATTAAAGCTTTGACTCAACTGAATTTATGAATAGGTTTTTTGAGAGTTAAGTTGATATTATGTCAATTATTATATTATCATGATATAGGCCGTTATATTATTCCTGAAAAATGATTGTGATAGAGATTAGTAAAATTAGTACTACAAATGAGCTGAGTCGAGTCAAGTTTTTTGGATTGTTCAAATTTAACTAGGCAAAAAAATAATTACTCAAGGTCAAAACAAGCTTGATACGAGTTTAAACGAGTTGAGTTTTGATTCGCTTAAGATTGAACTTTTTTTATTTTTCCAAAGTTCCTATTTTAGGAGTCTTTAATGCATAAAGTCCCCCCAAATGATTTTTAATGTCATAAGTCCTCTTTAGGATTTTTTTAATGCATGCAGTCCTATAAATTAAAATTAATTTTTTAAAATACCCGATTTACCATTTTTACTACATTTCACTACACTAGTAGTGATTTCCACTGCAATTTTTTTTTTTTATGAATTTCAATGCACTAATATTGAATTTCACTTCATTTTTTTTTATGATTTTCACTACATTTTTGACAATTTTCACTCCATTTTTAATGAATTTTACTGCATTTTTGTACCATTCTTCAAATTTTCTTCCACCAATTATCAAATTTAAGCAAATACAACTAAACTTTATTTAAAAAAAAAAAAAAAAACAGAATCAAAAATTTTCCTAAAAAAAAAAAAAATATAAAAATAAAAAACAGAATCTGTGATGAAGCTAAACAAAATATGTGATGAAGCTAAAGTCGGTCGTTGGTTACTAGTGGTTGTCAAGATGAACTCCTCTTTTGCTATCTTGCATCTGTTAAGTTGTGTCGAATCACCATAAAAGAAATACTGGCAAAAAGCTTTTGTGGTCAAGGTTGAACTTCCTACCGACATATATATATATATATATATATATATATATATATATATATATATATATATATGCCTTCAGATCTGCAAATTACCATCTAATGCTTACAATTTTTATATCCCAAGAACCATATATGCCTTCAGTGTTGGGTTAAAGGAAAATGACAGAGTTAGGTTGCAGTTGAGGTTCACTTATCAACTCCAAAAAAAAGATATTGACTTGGAGATAGAACTACTTCCGTGGGTGATGGAACTACTTTGATAGTGCCTATAACGATAGGGATTGTATTGAGGAGAGCTAGATTGATGGTAGAGTCCTTTTGAAAACCTAGATTTGATGAGAATGTGAGCGGTGCACGAGATTCACACAATGCTCACAATGTAAAGACGGTGAGAAAATGAGTGGGAAGTAGATGAAAAGGAGAGTAAATATAATGTGAGGAGGAAGAAACATAATATCGAAGGGGTTGAGGGGCATTTTTATCCAAATTGAATCAAAAAATCTTTTAGCCAAATGAAATTTCTCGTAGAACTTGACGTGGCAAAAAATTGCAAATGAGTACTTGTGGCCAATTCCCCCCCCCCCTCGTTTTCCCCCAAAAGGTAAAATAGTTTTATTTAAGAAGAATTGTTGATACAATGTAAATCCTCCAAAAGGAGAGAATTAGTCCAATCAAAACGCTCCTTAAGCCATACTTGAAAATCTTCTATTGATCTCACATGCTTTGTCAGAACATCCACCATCCTCTATACACCGTCAAGGAGTACAAACCAAAAGATATGTCTTTCCATTCGTTGTTGATATGTATGTAAATATCCAAACCATGTTTATTCGCAAGCTCTTCACAAATCACTTGATTTATTTGTAACCTTATATTAATAAAAGAAAATAGGAAATTAATAAGGAAAATGCCTAAAAAAATTATGCCTATTTACATAAACATTTTCTTTTCAGAAATTTATATATAAACGTGATTAGATTAATCAAACCAATTGACTTTAAAGTAATTTATTTTCGTTGTCGAAAATTTTATGCTATGATAAAGAAGAAAGGTACGGTAACATACGAAAAAATTCAATTAATTGAATTTAAGTCACCCTAATCTTTAGGATTATCTAGAAAATTTGGGATAACTTTTGCCTTTATTGTTAGACAGTAGCTAATTTGTATTTGGAAACAATCAACACACTTTCAAATTTCTATATTAAAAAAATAAAATAAAAATCAAAGTAGTTCTTAAATGCAAACCAAACACCGCCTAATTCTACCAAACCCATCGAACTGGGCCGGAAACGGGTTACCCGGGTAACCGCACCCGTTACCATCCCTAGCCCTAGGCAGGAAGTGCAGAGTAACTAAAAAAAATATGGCGCTCGACTGTATTACGCGAAAGTGAGGGACGCGGCAGTTGGCTCCATCGACCTCCACCATTAAAGCTCCATCAAGCTCTGTTAAGCCCTGTTCAGGTAGGCTGTAATATATATAAATAGTTATAAGTTATTCTGTACATTCAAATAATGGATTTGGAAATTGGAAATATTATAAAATCAGTTTCAAGCTTGAAATTAGTACTGTAATTCTAATTATATGGAATTTATATTCATTAATTCAGAATCTCACAGAATTGGAATTCCAATCCATGAAACCCAAACGCAGCTTATAGTTTTTCCCTTTTAATTGTTATCCTGGAGTATTTTAGTTCACATACTGTTCGCTAGGGTTTGGTTGGTCGTCTTTGTGTTTAATACTAGTAGTGTTAGGGCTTCAGTTCAGCATGTACACCTTTGGTGAGAGTGAGGGACGCGTGGTTTGAGAGCAGAGATGTGCTGTAGCCAAGAGAGGAGCAAAAAGGAAAAAGAAAAAAAGAAAAACAGTGCAAAAAATATACTCCGTATAAAATTTTGAAAATTCGTTTCAAGTTTATATTGTAGTATGATTCTGTTTTCATACATCTTCTGGGCAAGCGAATCTAGGGAATTGATTATTGGTTGTAGTTCTTGATGCTTAGGATTTAGGTGCTGAGGTGTAACAGTAACAAGTTCTATAGACTGGCTACAATATTAGAATTTTCATGGAATGAAGATGGCGTGTTCTCTGTGAATCACCAAGGTTTGAATTCTCATATTTCTTGAGGTTTGGCTGCCAGTTGACTTTTCACCAAGACAGAATGCTGTTCAAGTTGCTTACTGGATGGAAAAAGAGAGTATAAAAAGACGACCTTTGTAAGAGCTCCAATAGAAATCATTACTAGGAGTGAGAAAATAGTTGTTGATCCAAGTTGAGGAAAGTCAGTTGACAAGTCCCGAGGTGGCTCCTCCACTTACAACAATTGATTTACTCGTTCTTCTATGTCTATGGATGTGCAAAGTAGTGTGGGTTCTAGTTCTAAGACTAAAGTTGAGATACAATGTTACACATATAAAGCCTTTGTAGATTTTTTAGGTCAATGTCCAACTTGATTAGTGACTTTTGTGGATAAGAAAGCTCTAATAATTGCCTCTTCTACTCTAGAGCAAAAAGCAAAGGAAATTGCTGTGGGAGCTGAAGATGAGGGTGGGGTTGAAAGAGTTTCAATGGTGGTGATGATGACCAGCAACCTTGCTTAGTCTTACGTTCTCTTTTCATTGCACAAAAGTGGATTGAAATAGTATTTTTCAAACACGTGTTCCGTGTAATGGGCAATTATGTACCACGATTATTTACATCGGTAGTTGCACCAGTGTCATTTTGGAGGATTTTTTTTCCCAAGCTTGGGTTGGAACTTGGAAGTAGAGCCACATTCAATTCTGTATAAAGTGGCGTGGGGAAACAACCCCCAATCTCAAAGTTCATGAGAGGTGTTTGATGACTTATTCCAATAAGACAGTTAGTTGATACTGTGTAATGTGATGTGCTAATTGTGAAGGTGTGTTAGATCTTGTCGGGTTGACCATGGTTATTTGATAGGAAGGTGCAACATTGTGGCTACGATAATATATATTCTTTCAATCATGGGGACTTTGGGACGAAGCCTGTGTCTATGAGAGACTTGCCACCATTAAAGCTCACCGAAGATGAAGATTTCAAATTCTTGGTCAAGCTTTGAACTTGACGGAGTTGAGTTATTTTTGAAGGGGAAGAATTGGTGGCATAGCTCTTAATTGGTTAGAGAAGAAATACCCTTGCTGGAAGCCTAAGTCTAAGGTCGTGGATCCCATAACGATCAAGAAGCCTTTTTGGTTTGTAAAAGCGTACCTGTGGTTGTGATTAAGCCTTTTAGTAGCTTTATTTTGAGTCTTTTATTTGTTTTAGAAATAACTTTTTTATTTTAAGTTAGGAAAGTTAAGGGCCTGTTTGGATAAGCTTCTACTTCCCCTCCCTTTTTTTTTTTTTTTTTTTACTTTTAAAAGTAAAAAGATGATAGTTTTGATTGGAAAAAATTTGGTAGTTACTTTAAAAAGTTGAGGTAGCCAGAAATTCTTGCTTCCTCAACTTTTAAAAGTAACTACCAAAATTTTGCACTACAGAAAATATAAAAAACTTTCATTTTTTTTACTTTCAAAAGTAGAAAAACAAGAAGTAGAAGCTAATCCAAAAGTGCCCTAAGTTTACTCATCGTGTTTTACTGTTCATGTGGTTCTGTTCACACAGTAGTAGTGAATAATTAAGGGTGCTTTGGTATTTTAAGTTATTTTAATTAGGGTTTTAATGTGTGGCTAGGATTTATTTGTTTTAGGGGCTAGGATTTATCATTATCAGTGTGTTTTCTTCTGCGACTTTTTCTATCTTGGATTAATACAATTATGATCATACCTGATCAAAAAACAAAATAGCTATATATATATATATATATAGAGTGCTTTTCATATGAGGACGTGCGGTTTTTAAAAATTGTGCGGACGTGTGTTTTCAGCCGTTGGATGGGATTTAAAGAGATCGAATGGCTGCCTTCCTTCAATGAGGTTAAACCCGGTTCAAATGCCTTCTTTCCAGTAGAAATCCATGAATTTCTCCATTTGGCCTCTGGTTCCCTTCAAGCTTCTCAAACCCCACGCCTCTGGTTCCCTTCAAGCTTCTCAACCCCCACGCCCTCACGATAGCTCACGCTCAAGCTTCACGGTCAAGCACTGTATTCAAGCTTCTCAATCCCCACGCGCAGCTGATTTGTGGGGTTGAAGGAACCCTAACAGCCATTGACGGACTCACACTCAAGCTCAAGCTCCATTGACGGACTCAAGCTTGAGCTCAAGCTCCATTTTCCTCACCAAGCTACAAAATTGTAAGTTAGGGCTTTTTTTTTTTTTCAGATTTTAATTTATATATATATTTTTTTAATAAAAAAAAAAATTAGGGCTTTTGCAGATTTAGGGCTTTTGCATCAAATGCCCTAAATATTTTGTAGGCTATGTCAGATTTAGGGATTTTGCTGCAGATTTTGGGATTTAGGGCTTTTGCTGTACAGACTTCTTTCCAAACTGTTTATCTCTCCATATTTTATACTTTTACTTTGAAATTTTGGAACAATGAAAACAGTATTTTCTTTGTGCTATTGAAAGTTTAAATTTGGTAATTTTTTTTATTCAATTTTTTCTTTTTGCAGCTCTTATGTTTTCACAGCATTATTATTGCACTAGTTGTACATGCACTTCAAGATAGTCTCAATAGATTAGAATTGTGTGTTTAATATTTGTTTTTTTTTTTTTTGGAATGGCGGTTACGGAGATCATTAAAAGTATAGAAAAAGCTCTGAATACAGTGCTTGATTTGATGCTGTGAAGCGTTAGCTCTCCGTCATGGATGTTGGATTTGATTTTTCCTGTTATTTTTCTTAATGGCTTAGAGCTCAAAGGATTTCCTGATTGAATTGATTGTGAGGGAAAACAGAACACTTTGAATTGAGAAGCTTGAAGGGAAGCTTGAAGGGAACCAGAGGCCAAATGGAGAAATTCGTGGATTTCTGCTGGAAGGAAGGCATTTGAACCGGGTTTAACCTCATTGAAGGAAGGCAGCCATTCGATCTCTTTAAATCCCATCCAACGGCTGAAAACACACGTCCGCACAATTTTTAAAAACCGCACGTCCTCATATGAAAAGCACTCTATATATATATATATATTAGTGCTCTAGTTTATTAATAGGGTTGGAATGTTCTTTTCTTGGGGAACGGATATTGAATAGAGAATTTACAACTTTGTTTGAGGAGTGCATAGATCTATTCCTTCTTTTTCTTTCTTTTTGTAATTCTTATTTAATATATTATTATTCTTCTTCCACTTTCCTTCAAAAATTCTATTCTTTGAGGGCAAATCTAAACTGCAACCAGATTTGAAACCACTCAACTCAAATAAACCGTAATAAAACCTTAAGTTGATTTTCAAAAGCCTATTCTGCCAATCCCTAATTACCCCTAAACATCCCCACATAAATCTTCAACACTAGGTTCCTGCTTTAGTGCTAAATCCTGAGCAATCCTGCATCACTGAGACATCAGAAAAGTACTGAAAGAATATGGAGTCTTCGTGTTGCTTCTTTTCATTGTGTTGTTGCCTAAATTGAGCGAGCCCTTAGTCCCAAGGATTTTAAACCCAATAGTTTAGTCACAAGCCTCTACAATATCATCTCTGAAGCTGTCCCATACTTAATATTATTTTTTTTATCTTGTAAAAAATTGTGATATGTATTCAAAAAGGAGAGGATTTAAAAAGAAACCCTGGTACTGGTGAGGTATACAACCCAAAACAGAAAAATAACCATACAAAAAAAATTAGGGGAGAGAGAGAGAGAGAGAGAGTACATAAGATCTATATTTGGGTCAAACCTAACCCAGGATTACAAAAAAGTCATATAGCCCCCTTTTTTGTTTTGTTTTTTTTAGAAAGAAGACATTTATAAAATAATGTCCCTGTTATTAGGCCTCAAATCATTTTTAAAGAGTAATAGTTTAGTTAATATAAAAAAAAATGATACTTTAGATTTACAGCATTTCTACAATCTTTGGTGAGGTGTTTGGCTTAGGTTTCTCTACCTTCACGTGAAGCCCTCACCTAGGCCCCATACGAGCACCTGACTAATATTGCCTAGCATCATGCAGATTATGGTGCTCAAGCGGTACCTTGCTTTGTCCAGAGAGCCTCTTAATTTAGGTGCTATCTGGGCGATTTGACTATACTGACATAAATTCATGTATTAAGGCATGCATACAGTAAATATAGTGGTGCAAACTAGCCAAGTCGAGCAAAGCATAGCAATTGTCTTCATGCTTGGCTGGATGATGATGAAACAAAATTGAAGAGGACCTGTATCTTTCATTTAAGACTAACCTCTTTAATTGGAAATGATAGAACGAAGTGTTATGGAGCTGGCATTGTTGACAATGATGTCATCGACACTAAAATTTAAAACCTGTGGCAGAGAATGATATTGTGTGACTGAGAAAATCTGATTTCTAAGTGCCATTTTGGATTGGGTGATCAAGATATCTAGAATGACATGAAGCAGCGGCAAAATGGTGCTGTGGATATGCAGTTGCTAAAGCATTATGAAATTGTTTATGATCCTATGCGATGCCTGTAAAGTGGCTAGGGAGTTATTGGTTTTTCGCTTCGATATTTTTAGGATGTAATGGGTGATACTTAATTTGGTGGGACACTTGATGTAAGGATGGTGCTGTAGAAGTTGTAATAGTTCTTCTGTGGTGTGGAAGATGTGCCCCATGTGATTTTTTGGATTGTTTGGAAAAAAAGAAAAAGTAGAATCTTTGATTGAGTAGTGATTTCTGTAGCATTTTTGAAGAATAGACTAGTAAGTTCTCTCTTTTTCTGCAAAGGGCCAGCAGTTTTTGAGAGCCGGATAATTTTTCATAACTTTCTTGATTCTTTATCTTTATAGCTCTGTTTTGTCTTCCTGTATACCTTGCGTGTAAAAGAGTTTTTGTGCCGTTTGATGAATGCTTTATATAATAAAATTTTTACTTGATAAAAAAAAAGGCCTGTGTGCCATTTGCCATTTTAGTTTATTGTGTATAAAAGAGGGTGCGAAGCAGCTTGCATAAAGAAGAGGGGATGATAGAATTAGCAAGACACTCATATGAGCAGGAGTAGGAGGCTGTTTATAAGAATTTGCTAAAAGAATAGATTCATGACAGGAGGCATTAATGCACCAGAGGAGATCTTAACACAATAATATTTTATGGCACTCCCCTAAAACCTAGCACACTTAGAGCTTATAATCATATTGATTAGGAAGAAAACTGTAGTGAATGCTTTTATTAAAAAGCATCAAGAATTTTTCATTTCTATTCAGTCTCTGATTTGTACTTTTTGGGGAGAAGTTTATTTACTCTGAATAATGTGTAGAGAAAAGGGTTCTAGTAGGAGAAACAAGCTTCAGTAGCGAGTTGTTGCTTCACATATCTTGTTTATTTGTTTGTTTTTCTAGCTGTTTTTGCTTCTTTTGCTAATTCTATTAATATTAATGGTTTGTTTTTTAATCCAGATGGATGAGGGTTCTCAAAACAGTGAACAGCTCGTTGAGAATGAAGTCAATGATCTTGAAAATGACTGCGAGCAAGTTCTTGAGATTGAAGTCAATCACCATGAAAATGATGGAGATGATATAACCATAGTTGATGTTCAGAATGGCATATCTCAAGGAAAGGACTATCCTCCACCAGTTGTTGGAATGGAGTTTGAATCATATGATGATGCTTACAACTATTATAATTGCTATGCTAAGGAACTGGGATTTGCTATAAGAGTGAAATCTTCATGGACAAAACGTAACAGCAAAGAGAAGCGTGGTGCAGTACTCTGTTGCAACTGTGAGGGTTTCAAAACGATTAAAGAAGCAAACAGTCGAAGGAAGGAAACGAGAACTGGTTGTCTAGCAATGATAAGGTTGAGGTTAGTGGAATCCAATAGGTGGAGGGTGGATGAAGTTAAGCTTGAACACAACCACTTATTTGATCCTGAAAGAGCACAGAACTCCAAGTCACATAAGAAGATGGACATCGGGGCCAAAAGAAAGGTGGAACCAACTCTTGACGTAGAAGTACGAACAATCAAGTTGTATCGAACGCCTGTTGTGGACACAGTGGGTTATGGAAGCTTGGACTCTGATGAAAGAGAAATCAATAGCCGTGTCGATCAGTCCAAGCGCTTGAGGCTTAAAAAAGGAGATGCTCAAGTTATTTATAATTACTTCTGTCGGGTGCAACTAACAAATCCAAATTTTTTCTACTTGATGGATCTCAATGATGAAGGGCATCTGAGGAATGTCTTCTGGATTGATTCTAGGTCAAGGGCTGCATATGGTTACTTTGGTGACGTGGTTGTGTTTGACACAACATGTTTGTCTAACAAATATGAGATCCCGCTCTTGGCATTTGTTGGAGTAAATCACCATGGGCAGTCTGTTTTGCTGGGTTGTGGTTTGCTTGCAGATGAGACACTAGAGACATATATTTGGTCATTTAGGGCATGGCTTACATGTATGTCGGGACGCCCTCCACAAACTATCATTACAGACCAGTGTAAGGCCTTGCAAAGTGCAATTGCAGAGGTGTTTCCCAGAGCTCACCATCGTCTTTGTTTGTCACATGTCATGCAAAGCATTCTTGAGAACTTGGGAGATTTGCAGGAATCTGAGTCATTTCAAATGGTATTGTATGGAATAGTTTACAGTTCTCTAAAAGTGGATGAATTTGAAATAGCTTGGGAAGATATGATCCAGCGTTATGGACTTAGGGATCATAACTGGCTTCAAACTTTGTATGAAGATCGAGAACGATGGGCTCCAGTTTACTCAAAAGACACAATTTTTGCCGGAATGTCCACTTTTCAACAGGGTGAGTCCATGAGCCCATTTTTTGATGGGTATGTGCATGAACAAACTTCTTTGAAAGAATTTTTTGATATGTATGAACTAGTTCTACAAAAAAAGCATCAGAAGGAAGCTCTTGATGATTTTGAGTCAAGAGATTCAGCCCCCATGTTGAAAACAGGATACTATTACGAGCTACAGCTCTCAAAAGTGTATACAAAAGAAATATTTGAGAAGTTCCAAGATGAGGTAGAGATGATGTCGTCTTGCTTTAGCATAGCACAAGTTCATGCTAATGGGCCAATGGTTACATACATGATCAAAGAGCGCGAGGCTGAGGGGTCTCTGCAGGAGGTTAGAAATTTTGAAGTTATGTATGATAAAGCCGGAGTAGAAGTCCGTTGCATGTGCAGTTGCTTTAACTTCAAAGGTTATTTATGCCGACATGCACTATGTATACTTAACTACAGCGGCGTGGAGGAAATCCCATGTCAGTATATTCTGCCACGATGGAGGAAGGATTTGAAGCGGTTTTACGTACCAGATCTTGGCTCCAACAATGTTGATATAACTAACCCAGTTCAATGGTTCGAACACTTGTACAGAAGAGCCATACAAGTCGTCGAGGAAGGGATGATATCTCAAGATCATTACATGGTTGCTTGGCAAGCATTTAAGGAGTCTTTGAATAAGGTTCGTCTTGTTGCAGACAAGCATGTATAATAATTGAATAAAATTATGGTGTAAAATTCTTTGTAGAATCGATTGTTCTCTCACCTTTTCATGTGCCAAGCTCTTCAATGCTTTTGTGCAGTGTGTCTGCCGAAAGAGACCTTTTGACAAATTGAGACTTGTTTCTAGTCCCAGAATCATTTCATAGATATTCAGCCTCTGGCATTCTCCATCTTTTGGCAAACTATTCAGAAATTGTTTTTTCTTCTTTCTTTTTTGGTGGTCAACATGAGCATACTGATTTTTTTTTTTTTTTTTTTTTTTTGTTGACATAAATAAAATTACTTCATGTATGAAATATAAGTTCTTTATTTTGGATGAGGTATTTGAAATTTCCTGGGAAAATTCAAAATGAAGGGATTTAAAATTACTCTCTATGAAATTTCCTGTTTGGATAAATAATTCTATATTTGGAGATTTAACTGTGAGTAGTAATAATGTTGGGTGGTGGTGCTTGAGTTTGCGGTGCTGATGGGTGGGTGGTGGTGGGAATGATGAGATGTCAATGTCATAGTGGTGGTCATGAGTGATGAGTGGTTGATTGGTGGGAGTGGTGACCTATTTCATAATAATAAAAATTGATGTATTTTGATACTTCATTACGAACTTTTATGTTTTAATAAGTAGACGGAAAATTGGTATACTTTTAATAAAAAAATGATATATTTAGAATTTTTATTTATTTAAATAAAAAAGAAAGGGATTGTAAGCATCAAAAAGAAAATTAATATATTTAGGAATGAAATAAAACATTTAGGACTGAATGAATGGAGAGAAGCGATGGTAAATCATCTATGCTTGACTCCATAGTTTGACAAACTTAAAAAATAAAAAAAAATAAAAAATTATTTAGATGGCTTGTTTCACAAATAATCTCAAAGTAACCTCTTTTCCACAAAATAGAGTAATTTAATTATTTATAGTATTGATGAGTTTACCAAATTGAGTTGACATATTATTTCAATTTAACTTAGATAAACTCAAAAATATTACATACTTGGAACCCTTACTAGGCTGATCTCGAATTAAGTCCAACAGGACAAAATTACAAATTACTTAAGCCTTAGCCACATTTCGTAAACACTTCATAAACACTGAAAAACGGTGTCGTTTTATTGACCTTTTCGGTTGATAATTGATTTCATAATTTCAGTGAAGACTAGGGATGTCAATGGGGTGGGATGGATTTTTATTTTCTCAATCCCGTCTCATGAATAAAAACCTTTTTCCAAATCCAACACAATCCCCACTTAAAATAGAAAGGGACGGGACAAAAATTATGCTAGACGAGATGGGTTTTTCATCGAATTTGAAAAAATAATTAAAATATTTTTTGAACTTCAATAATTTTTGTTTTTGAAATGAACCCTAACCATAATCTCAACAAATTTGATTCAATTTTGGATTATAATTATTTGTGGTTAATATATATATTTATACACACTAACTTGAAGAAAAGAATTGAAAAAAATACGGAGGATAAAAATCTTAAAATATAAATATTGTAAATAACGGAAAATATTTTAGTATAATTATATATACATGGATGGAACATTTCAACCATATTTTCCTTCCGTACCGAATTCTATAGTGTTTATTTTATTTTTTATTTTCAAATTTATTTTCCAAACCCCTTCAGCGGGAGAGTTGACGGGCATTGACATCCCTTGGGAGACCAATGATATTTTAAAAATATTACCAATACCCTCGCGGGGACTTTTCTGATATTTACATAACCTTTATTTTCTCAGGCACCCACTTGCGAGGGTAAAGTCCGATCTTTCTCCCTCCCACTCTCTGCCGCCGGTTGCTCTGTGAACGAACATCCCTCTTCTCTAGCCAAATTCTGGCAATATATCCGATCAGGTATATATTTATATATATCCATATTTCTGTATCTACCTATACCTATATAAATAGTTCTGAATTTTGCAATTTCATTCGCTCCTTCAAATTTGGGTAGCGGTCGCGATGATGAATTTCTCTTTTTAGCATGATGAAATTCAAGCTTTTTCTTTGTGATTCGTTGTATGTTCGAGTAGGTTAACAATTTTGGCTGTGCATAGTCTACTCTTTTGTCATTGATTTATGCAAATTTAGACACGGGGACACGCCTATATATATATGTCTTTGTGAATTTACTACATCAAACATGTACGTGAATTTATTTTAATGAGTTTGGTTTGCATTTTGAAGAACCTCGGGAAATAAAACAGTAAGGAAAGTGATAATTTTGAATATGGGTTTCATAATAAAAAAGCATAATTCACTTGTTCCTCCCCAATTTTTGACGAAAGTAAAGTTGGATTCTTTTGTAAATGTCAGAACAAGTATTGGACACGGGTGTTACTTTGACGATTGTATGACATGCCAAACGTTGTTAGGGAGAAGTGGTTTACATATCATAATGTGCAATGTGTTGTTTATTTCAAGCTTATCCATGGGGTTTTTGATGACTGACAATTGTGCCACTGTTGTATTTGGTACATTTTAGTGCTATGTCAACGTATAATTTAGGTGATTAAGTAAGGGACAACCATATATCACCCTGTAGTTTCTCCATTGAAGTAGGGGGCATAATATCAATAGTATAAAGCAAAAGTTAAGAATCTAGTTCTGGAACTCAAATGGGAGAAAAATTCTTCTTCTTCTTCTTCATTTTTCCCCCCTTTTTTTCCTGAAGTATTCTAAAATCAGGAAGATTCCATTTCTTGAGAAAAACATACTGATCCCTGTAGAAAGAAGCGTCTTGAGTTTATAGTTGTTGCTTGATTATTTTACTTTTATGGGTTTCTATCCAGCACTTCTATTTCTAAATGGTAACTTGGTTCCTTTTCCAGATGGATGAAGTTTCTCTCAATAGTGAGCCAGTATATGAAGATGATGCTGATGAATTTGAGATTGAAGGAGATTGTGCGATGACAGAATTTGTTGGTCAATCTGGTGTACTTCAAGGAGAGAATCCCCTGCCTCCTGCTGTTGGAATGGAGTTTGAGTCCTATGAGGATGTTTATTACTTTTACAATTGTTATGCTAAGGAACAGGGATTTGGGGTTAGAGTAAGCAATACATGGTATAGAAAGAGTAAAGAAAGATACAGAGGAAAACTTAGCTGCAGTAGTGCGGGTTTCAAAAAGAAAAGTGAAGCAAACCGCCCAAGACCAGAAACCAGAACTGGTTGCCCGGCAATGGTAAAGTTCAGGTTGATGGAGACCAAAAGGTGGAGAATTATTGAAGTTGAGCTTGAGCACAACCACTTGATTAGTCCAGCAAGTGGAAAATTTTATAAATCCCATAAGAAAATAGGTGCCGGAACCAAAAGAACCTGGCAATCAGATGATGCTGAAGAAGTACAAAGAATAAGGTTGTTCCGAACAGTAATCATCGATGCGGAGGGTAATGGAAACACAGATATTGATGAAGGAGAATTTGGGAACTACGTTGATCACTCCAATCAATTGAAGCTTGGAGAAGGAGATGCACAAGCAGTTCACAATTACTTCTGTCGCACACAGTTGATAAATCCAAACTTCTTTTACTTGATGGATCTCAAT
The DNA here is from genome assembly GCA_017140935.1 of Hamamelis virginiana. Classification (NCBI taxonomy): domain Eukaryota; kingdom Viridiplantae; phylum Streptophyta; class Magnoliopsida; order Saxifragales; family Hamamelidaceae; genus Hamamelis; species Hamamelis virginiana. Next base: position 1,331,217 of record JAESVK010000924.1, read on the forward strand.
GAGAAAGGATGTTTGAGGAATGTGTTTTGGGCAGATGCTAGGTCAAGGGTTGCGTATAGTTATTTTGGTGATGTAGTTGCAATTGACTCCACATGTTTGACTGACAAATATGAAGTCCCGCTGGTGGCATTTATTGGAACAAATCACCATGGACAATCTATTCTTTTGGGTTGTGGTTTACTCACAAGTGAGATGATTGAGTCATATATTTGGTTGTTTAGGGCATGGCTTACATTTATGTTAGGACGCCCTCCACAAGCTATCATTACTGACCAATGTAGAACCTTGCAAACTGCTGTTGCAGATGTTTTCCCCAGAGCGTCTCATTGTCTTTGCTTATCGCGTATCATGCAAAAAGTTCCAGAGAAACTGGGAGGGTTGCTTGAGTACGAAGCAATTAAAATTTCACTGGACAGAGCAGTTTATTACTCTTTAAGGCCAGATGAGTTTGAAGTAGCTTGGGAGGATATGATCCAGCGCCATGGAATTAGGGATCATAAATGGCTTCAAGCATTGTTTGAAGATCGGAAACGATGGCTTCCAGTATATTTGAAGGACACATTTTTGGCAGGAATGTTTCCTATCCATCCGAGTGAGAGCATGATATCATTTTTTGATGGATATCTACATAAACATACTCCTTTGAAAGAATTTTTTGATAAACATGATCAAGCTCTACAGATGAATCATCAGGAAGAAGCCTTAGCAGATTTGGATTCAAGAAATGCAAGTTTTGCACTAAAAGCAAGATGCTATTTTGAGTTGCAGGTCTCAAAATTGTACACGAATGATATTTTTAAGAAGTTCCAAAGTGAGGTGGCGGGAATGTACTCTTGTTTTGATGTAAGACAAATGAATGCTGATGGGCCAATAATAACTTACGTAGTCAAAGAACATGTTGAAGTTGAGGAAAATAGGAGGGAGGCAAGAGATTACGAGGTTTTGTATAATACATCTGAAGTAGAGGTTCTCTGTGTTTGTGGTCTATTTAACTTTAGAGGATATTTATGCCGGCATGCTCTATATGTTCTTAACCAGAATGGCATGGAGGAGATCCCACCTCTATACATTCTTTCAAGATGGAGAAAGGATATCAAGCGCACTTATATCCCTGATCATGGCTGCAGTGGTATTGATATTAATAACCCAGTTCATAGGTATGACCATTTATACAAATGTGTCGTGCAGGTTATTGAGGAAGGGAGGAAATCGCAAGATCATTACAAGGTTGCATTACAATCGTTGGATGAGATATTGAACAGGGTTCGTCTTGTAGAAGATCATCCAGTGTAATTAATAATATTAAGGCCCCATTTCTATGTAGTTAGAATTGTGTATTACATAATTTGATATTTCTGTTTTTTTAACTAGTACTCTCTCTCTCTCTGTCTCTCTCTCTCTCCCTCCTTGCGCGCGTGTGTGTACAGAAGCTTATTATAAGTATCATTCTTGTGATGACCCTTTTTCTTCCCTTTGAACATATAATTTTTTAGATTTTAATTGACTACAAGTGCATGATTAGAATGTGTAGTTGTTTGTATAGCATTGCACTTTTATGTTGTTGCGGGTTAACTACTTTAGTAACATGCATGCAGATTTTATGATGTGCACTTTGTTGAGATAGTTTCCAACATGCTTTAAAATGAGAGAGGAATTCATTAATGCAATTTTCAGCATTTTCCTTTTCTTTCCCATGCTATTTTCAAGAACCAAACACAGCAAAAGTGTTTCAAATGTGCATGGAAATATTTTATTGGTTTTCATGTTGGCGTAATTCACACACGATTTGTTGTCATTTGTCAGCAGCTTTTACATACTAGGGTGTCACCAGTTCATAGCTTAGCTCCAAGGCTTGCTTTACATGCATTACATTCATATAAATACTTTGTCAATTCTGTCATATTGAATTTAATTTCAAATCTTAAAAACATAAAATAAAAGGTAAAAAGGAAAATACTACTCAACTCCATCGTTGTGAGAAGTGTACCACCGCACAGTCAGAATAGCAGTTCCAATGATGAAAACAAATGGAGCCTTAAAGAATCCAAAGTGTTAAAGTATAGGGAGGTTCGTTGGAACCTTTCTACATCTGATTCTCTAGAGTACCAAACTCACCTTTCTCCTGGGTTGATATCACAATTTCTCAAACTGCTCAAGCTAACAAACACTTTAGGCTCTATTTGGATCTTGGAAAGCCCAAGGAAAAGAAAAAGGGAAAAATGCTAAAATTGCATATAAATGAATTGCCTTGTTCAGTATTTTTAAGTTTTTCCCTTTTGTGTATTCTAATTTCTCCAAGATCCAAACAGGAGCCAGAAAGGAAGGGAAAATACCAAAGAACAGAAATGGATGAACCTTCAAATGGAATCCTGTAAAACGGAAATGAACTTTGCATTAAATTTTGAGAATTAATATTTTTCCCTTAACAACGCAAAATTTTCAATTGACAATTGACTGAATTAGCCTCTAAACATCCCTAAACTAAACCCCCCCCCCAAAAAAAAAAAAAAAAAAAAAAACCACCTACCCTATAAAAATGAAAGGTGGGCATCCCGTGCTAACCAAAATAATGTGCCATGCCACCAAGCCCTTTATATGGGGAAAAAAATATAAGAGGAAAAGAATGGGCAAAAAGAAGAAAAACCTTAATCTACTGACTCGACATATACATGTTAAAAATGCTGTAGAAGATTCCTGGTCATCCGCAGCCAACTCTGATGGCTTCAACACAAAAGTAGATCAGTTAAAGCCATGGATACAACCATCACCGCAAGCCGTTCAATTTCACATTGCTAGGAAGGAAGCTAACATGCCTACATTGTTTCAACATGGCAAGAGCTTCTTGAGTTTTCCCAAGCAGAAGCTCCACATAAACTGCTGTTAAAATGGCTTGTGGACTTCTAGGAATTAAAGTTAGAGCTTCCATTGCAAACTGGTAGGCCTGGTCAAGATACTGTTGCATGACAGAAATGGCTGCAAGATTTACACACAGGGTGCCACGTGCCTCATCTGGCTTTAGGAACACAATTGTTTGATGCTCTTCTAAAGGAGGATTCTGGGAATTAATTGAATCACTGTTTAACTCTTCACTGTCTGCACCTTTTTCAATTCGCCATATCTCGGTGTCTTCTTCAGTGTATGGAAATTCAATTTTGTTTCCATCTGACACATAGACAGACAAATGCTCTGCAGCTTCTTTTGGGCGGTTTAGTCGGCAAAGGGCCTCTGCTGCATATACATGACCTAGAAAGATGCACATCTGAGAACATTCTGGAAGCCTTAAAAGACATCTTGCAGCCAAGAGCGCTTTCAAAGGATTTTCTAAATCCAACTCGACATATGCCAAATTGGCCAGAACTACCTGCTTGATCATGTGGTTCTCCCTCCTGCACAAATCTTCATAACTGGAGATTGAGTTCTGTAAGGTAACTATTAGACTCGTTCCTCCCTTCGACTCTTTCGCATCCCCATTCGCAATGGCCTGAGCAGAGACTACAGTTGCATTAGATGCCTTCGAGTCACCACCTGGTAAATTCTTTTGGTTTAAGCCCTTAAACGTTGCTGATTGCCCGAGTTCATCTTCCTCAGAAGCAAAGGGGGAAGGCAAAGTAGACTTTGAAAACTTTGACTCAACACCATTCAATAAATGCAAAGCATTATAAAGACACTGCCGAGCAAATGGGATCGAGAGGTAAAGTTGGCTATCACTACCCAATACGCTACAATTTTGTTCCACAGAATCCAAATGCTTATATCTTACGGTTCCATCCTCCAAAACTAGCTGCCTCCATTTTCCCTTCCCAACAACATGAACTTTAACTTCTTCATTAGCAGGAAGTCCACTGGACTTCAAGAGCCCTTTTTCCAGTGCCAATAAACAGCATTCAGCCATTCGGAGCCACAATAGAGGTCGTTTATGGAAAACCAAACTCGCCTTCTGAAAACACCGAGCAGCAACCACAGGTTTTCCACAAGCCAAGTACTGCAAACCACAGTTATAAATGATGAGAAGGGATTTATCCTGCGAGAAATTTAAAAGCTTAAGAGGTTTTTCGGACCGAAGAGATGAGCTACTTCTCAAAGCCTTAGAAAAAAATACAAGTGACGTGTGATGTTTCCCAAGACGATGATAAATGCACCCAAGATTGTTGTTAAATATGCTCTCAATCCCTGATTCCACCCGACTATTCGATGCCATCAAGAGCTTGATGGCTTTACGGTGATTCCCACGAGCATATTCAAACTGGGATTTTAAAAGTAGAGACGTACAGGAATCTCTGCCACGTGCAATGTTCATAAGTTCCTTTGCTTCCCGCTTCACAGCCTTTAGGTTCCTAGTGAGAAGCAGAAACTGAACTATGTAGAGACGCAGCTTGAGCTTTAGATCAGTTGAAGAAGCAGGACGACAAAATGTGGATCTTGAGATATCATTGAATGATGGAGGACCAACTGCCTTTTCTAAGTTATGCCCATCAATATTTAGAGTTGACATCAGGGTTTCATACTCAGCTGCCTCATCTGATTGAGTTATTGACAAAGCATTTTCTGAAGCATTCAAACTGACAGCTGGATCTGAATTAGAAGCCTCCAGGAATGTTGAGTTGTTTGAAGATACGGAAGCATTTGCCAGAAGGTTTGAAGATTGATTTTGAGAAGTGACTCCTACATTGTCACATGGACTGGTCGAGCGAGAAATACCGAAAGCTTTTACAAGATATAGAATAACGTCCTGAAAACAAGGCCAGTGATGAAACCATTTCTAATTGCCATAAGAATATAAGTCATACAAAATGTAAGGAGCATGAACACTTTACAAAAGAAAAATGAAGTGAACTACCAGCTCCAAGGAAAAGAAAGAAAAATTTACAAACTTCTACACAGCAATTCACAAATCACAAGCATCTAAACAACAAATTTCCAGAATGTGTAATAGGGCATGACATGAAGAGAGTTTAGCTCAAAATCCAACCTCATCCAGATCCCATACAAAAGGTCTTGACAATTAAAATAGGACTAAAATTAGATATAAATTAATTTCATGTTTGTGAAAGTCAAGACCAGAAAACAGGCCTGAAGGGAAGATTACTTCTGGGATCATATCAGTTTTATGTTTAAAAAAAATGAACAAATAAATAAATTGATAAATTGAAGATGGGTTCAGTCCTAACCTAAACAAGATCCAATTCTTATTTTGGATATTGGATCAGATCAGGATCATCCATTTTATGCAGGGAGCAGCTCCAGAATACACATAGTTCTGGGCCTAAATTCATCTATATTTGCTCCAAAGACACTATTGTGTGCACTAAAACATCCCAAATGGTCATTTAGAATCTAAGTAAACCAAATACTGCCAGTACTTAAGTAATGCAAAGTTTTTACCAAATAAACATTAAGATAATCACTAGGCTGGATAAGAAACCAATCATGTCAGTCACCAGAAAGCGGAAACCAACACAAGAGATCAATGAGCACAATATTTGGTGTTGAACATAATTACAAACTCTTTCGGAAATGTAAAAACATTTAAAACTATAAAATGGGGAACAAATTACTCAATATATCATAGCGGTGTAATGATGGTTTAAGAAAATGTGCAACCTTATTTACAATGAGTCCTACAGCTCCAGCTGAATCACAGGAGACAGAAACCAGATTGCTATGAGGGTCAAAACATAATTTTCAACTGTGAAATGTATTTCCCAATTACAGAATTGGAATCTGAAGTAGAAGATTTGATTAAAGCAAACTCCTCAAACTGGACACAGAACTCAAACCTATGCTGTAATCCAGGTCCCTTCTTTCCTGTTATTGTTAATGCCTGACGAGTAAATCTAGTTTACCATCTTCAATCTAGGCTGCATTTATGTCGACATAAAATTAATTAGGGAACGAATCTCAGTGCCTATATAATATTTTATGGTGTTTGAAAGCACTCAAAATTGTTTATGCAATTTTTAAACAAAACATGATTACCCATGCTCTTGATGACTAAGACAGACTTTTTCATTAATTATTTGATAAAATTTTCAGCTTCATGTAAGCATCGATTAAAATATTACATTGCCATGAAGGAATTGCTTTAGGAATAGAATGGAAATAGCATAAAATTTTGTGTAAACTTTAAAGACACAAGAAATGCTAAGAAACAAAAACAAAACAAAACAAAAACAAACAAAATAAAATAAAATAAAAATATTTTTTTGGATGCAAATATAAATCCAGAATTATGAATTCAGTATGTTATAGATCAACAGAACTAACATCATGGCAATACATTAAGGTGAAAATAAGAAGGCATACACAGAAATGATTCAGGACTTGAAACTTCAACCAAAAAAGATGGATAAGCAAATAAAACGCCAATACAAACACTAACAAAACAAACCATCACCACACATATAGTATTCCTCATCCTTCCTCTTTACACTGATTTCTACCAGTGATACATATCCTTTTCTTTATAAAAAAGGAAAAATGAATGAATAACAGAAGTTCAGATACCCTTGAATATCAAAAGTATTGCACACAGGATCATCAGCTGCTGGGACTGGAAAAGTTATCTTCTAGACAGATTTCTATCTTCATCCTACAAATTTGGGAAAACTTGTACAACTTTTGAAGCTTTTGTGATTTACTCATCAACCAATTGGTATAAATTAAAGTATCAACCATCAGAGCTGTACTATGTATAAGGCAATCTTTCAACAAAAGTTGCTAATCACAACTAGGAAAACTTACTGCAGCTCTTGATGCATCGTGTGAAGCTAATGCAACATCCAGTAACAAGAGACGTATGTGACGAGCTGTTGCCTGCCATAAAAAAATATGACTGCTTCAACAATTGAGACAGCATAACAAAAACAAGGACAACTAATTACTATGATACCTCATCTATGGGTGCCATATTTTGATATAATGGTTCCAGTACCGATGCAGCATTGACATATTCATGAATATGGAACAAGATAACTGCCTGTATAATAAAATTTCACTTAATTATGAAACCATTATTAACCAAAAATTTAAAAATATCCTTGAAAAATCTTATAAAATAAGTTCAAAACTAAACATGCGAATACCAAGAGAACATACGGTGTTGAGCATTGCGATGGTAGTGTCAAATTCGTCCATGTACGGAACACTGGCATTATGTGCAGCAGAAAACTGATGTGGTGTAATACTACTACCTCTAGATCCTGAAATAACACTATTTTCAGGGTTTTTAACTATCTCTGCCTGTTCATCAGAAGCATGAGCAAGCTCTCCACTTCTCATCTAAACCATCATAATATCGTATTAAAAACCAAAATGTGAGAGTGAAGAAATCAAGGTAAAGAAGTACATTCTCTCAAAAAAACAAAAGGAACTATATTAAAACAGTAATCGCATAAACTCATTTTTTAAATACACATGCTCCCCACCCCACAAGAAAAATGTCTAGCTATGCTAAGTTTAATTATAATTAAAATTAAAATTTGGTGAAATTTTGAAAGTTGTGGGACTATAAGTTTAATTATAAACGGATTACTTTAAAATTAAATGTATGGAAAATTGGAAGTTGTGGGACTATGCAAGAGGCCACCCAATCCAAATGCCAAACTAGCAAGAGAGAGAGAGAGAGAGAAGAGGGGGATTCAACCATGAAGATGGTTCATATCTCAGTAGGAAGCAAATGGGTCTCAAATCTCAATGTATATGTATTCCCCATTTCTCTCATTTGAGCATTTTCAATTTCTTTCCCTAGATTGAAGACAGATAGAATATTATAAATAAGAATATAAAACATTAGGACTTGGTTGCACAAGTTCAAGAATAGAATTAAAAAGATTTGGGTATCAACTTGATGGTGCTACCATTAAATTTTTTAAAGTAAAACGCTTATCTTTCATATATCTAAAAATTGTACACCAGCAGGCCGCCTTTTTTTTCTTTGTTTAAAACTTACTTGTGCATACTAAATGCATATAATATGCATACACATTAACTTGTTAGAGAGCTCATAGCCCCTAAAAAGGGAAAATATAATAACTCTAGAGCACCACTACTCAATAAATCGGAAGATGGTCCACCAACTCTGCATCCTCCTCGCAAATACTATACAAAAATTATCAGATTATCATTAAGATTTATTGAGAAACAATTGGTCCATGCAAAGAATGCCACCTTAGAGAAGAAAGAGACCCCACTCCTTGCAAAATAGAAAACAAAAAGATCAAGTATGGTTCCATTAAAAAAAAAACCCACTGTCAACTCAGTATTTGAGATTAACTGACTCTTCCAGAGGTTCTAGTATTACTTCCAAAAAAAAAAAAAAAATCTCTATAGAATTTACTAAAAAAAGAAAAAGGTAAATCCTATCATCATGCAAATTGACAAAAACAAGATTCATAAGACTATATAAAATGCAAGATATAATAAACTGCAAAGTTAGCAACAAATATGACATTTGGGTTACCATATTTAGACATACCTTGACCTTATTGAGAACTTCAAGCAACATCCTTGGATCAGAACATCCATTGAGAAAGTACTCAGCAACAGCAATGTTATTTAGCACCTAAGAAACAAAGACCAATAAGATACTAAACATTCTATTGATATTTGGTACATCGATGCAAAATTTAGAAAGCATAATCTCTTAAGGAAGCTAACTAGCTAAGATAATATTCCATCTCCCAAAAATTATATCTATTTTGTTATCTACTCCCAAAACTATTACAGTCATGACTGCTTGTATTAATCTTTGTTATAAATGACATTGATTCGTTCATAATTTGTGACTCCTAATCAAGAACCTACCAAAGATTGGAATGTTTGTCAAGTATTCTATAAATGCTCCAAGATAATTGTTTTGGTAGTAATTGTCAGCCCACACCTGCAATATGGAAGCGCCACGGATGTTCAACAAATGCCCCCAAAAAAGCAGGTTTATTTATTATTGATTATTCAGCCACTATTGCTTCCCCTTTTGTGCATGATTACCATTGAAGCATCCAACTCAAAAGCCTAAGCTCAAGAGTGGAGAGATCCAACTCAATATATGAAGCTATGTTAAGCCCTTTGTCCGGGCGATGGGGGATAGAATGTATTCTTCAGCACTCCCCATCACGTGTAGGCTTCATTTGGGCCTAGTCATGTCTCTAATACGATATTGAAACATCCAACTCAAAAGCTTAAGCTCAACAGTGGAGAAGCCCAATTGAATATATGAAGATATATTGAGCCCTTTATCTGGGCAATGTGTGATAGAGTGTATTCTACAACAATTACTATTTTGATGGAATTAATATTCCATTGGCTGGCATAGCATTGGATTGTGAAACGATTTTCAAGTATTATAGTGGACAGATAAATTTCCCGATCCAGAGACTCAGAGAGAGAAAGAGAGAGAGAGAGAGATGAAATTTGATTGAATATGGGAAAATTTTATGGAGCGTGAAACAATTTGTAGAGATAGTGTGTAGACAAGAATGAGAATGAGCCTGTTTTTGGAAGAAAGTTATTATTTGAAATCAATACATGATGATGTTGATTTACGTCCAAAAATGTATTGCTCATGTGGTCTTTTTTTTTTTATTTTTATAAGCAACAATTTTATTAGAAAACCAGAGAGGACAAGATGTCCTAATTACAAGAAAAGAAAGAAAAGGAACCAAAGAAGAAAAAAGAAGGAAAGAAAAATCTAAATGATTTCAAATAGCCAACCAATTACCCCTCGTAACAAACAAAGGAACACCCTTAAATTCTCTCGTAACCAACACCTACAGAGAAGTCAAAAAACTGATTTTATCCCACATACTATCTATGGACAAACTTTTATCTTCAAAGATCCTAGCATTTCTCCCAAGCCAAATAACCTAGAAAATTGCCATATGGTCATTTGAAGAGGAAAATATCCCGAGCTCATGTTCGCTATGTAAGATCCCTCATAAGTCATAAGTGAATTAAAGCTAATGTGTAGCGTTTTGTTTGCATCGAAAACTGAAGGAAAAAGGGTTGAAAAGCATTGCTTAGGCATCCAAATGACTGAGGAAAACTAAAACTAAACTTGTGGACAAGTTTCAATCAACCTGGGGACTTTGATACAGAATCATCCAGCAGGCCTACTGAAGCCAAGCTGGCTTACTAGTCAATTTGGTTTGGGCCATTAGATAAGGTAATGTTAAGCCCTTTTATATTTTTTCTTATGTTAGAGATTGGTAAGTGATACAATGGTGCTAGTTTCCGAAAGTTACATTGAGATGGGCGATGGCAAACTGCTTTAATCATCCAGATTTTTAAAAACAAAAGCACGAATGTTGCAAAATAAGTTCATCTAAAGTTCCATTTATTTACATCAAACTCTGATTGACTACTGAGAAAACTAATGGCAATTAAAATAAAAAAAGAAGAAGCATTAAAAGTCTTAGAATTTCGGGTGTTTAGTTCCTGATAAATACAAACAATCAAAACTCATGTCGGCCAAATAATTGTGCTTTAGAAAAATGAAAAAAGATAAGAAAGCATAAGGTTCCAATTTCCCTTTCCGTTTCTTTTCTTTTCCTCCGATATCTCGACAACCAAACATAGCATATAATGAATATAAAATCATCATTTTTACAAAAAAAAAAGATAAGAACTTCAAGAGTGTTTCTCACCTTAGGGTCGTCCGGTTTCTTGTGCAGGAGCCTGTTCAATACATCGATACATTCAGCGAATCTCTGAGAGTTGAAGAGAAAATAAGCTTCCTTAGCGAGCTCAGCCGTAACAGAAACATTGTCTTCATCCATCGAAGAAGCATCTTTAGTTGGAGTAGATAATAATGATAACTCTTGCGAGTCCATGGTGAGATAGAGATCGAAAAACCCTAGAGAGAAACCTAGGGTTTATACAGACTATAGAGAGGTTGAAGAAGACTGTTTTGATTTGACTGGATATGAGAGGACAGGGAACGGAGCGATCTGTAAATGGTGTGGGCCGCCCCCAACCTAGGTTGGGACAAAAAGTGATAAAATTCAAAAAGCCCACCCAAACCCGGAATGGGCTTTATGACATAATAAGAAATGACCAACAAATGAATAAAGCAGCCCTAAGAAATGACCAATAAATGAATAAAGCAGCCCTAAGAAATGACCAATAAATGAATAAAGCAGCCCACGTTGCTACTGAATTTTTTTATGTGCATTAGAGTATTTCCAATGCATTCATGTTATTTGATGTACCAAAATTAAAATTTGGTACACCAATGGTATCAAATGGCATCAATGCCAAATTTTGGCACCTATGTGCTCCAATGCATTATGCTATATTTTGGCATTTCTCACATTTTTAAAGAGAAAGTATGATGTGACACAATAAAGGGATGTTGGCGGGGCGGGGCAGGTTTTTGCTTTCCCAATCTCATCTCATGAATAAAATCCATTTTCCCAAACCCGTCCCAATCCCAACTTAAAACGGGATGGTGCGGTGCGAGAATTATGCGGGACGGGATGGGTTTTCCATCAAATTTGAGATAATAATTAAAATATTTTTTTAACTTCAATAATTTTTATTTTTGGAATGAGCCCTACCCATAATCTCAACAAATTTAATTTCAATCTTGGATTAAGTATTTGTAAATAAACGAAAAAGATTTTAGTACAACTGTATATACATAAATATTCGAGGCGTGGGAGGTTGGAGAGGCCATCTCCCATTCCCGTCCTAAACTCTCTAGTGTTTTTAATTTTTTTCCCAAACCTTACAAGATTTTCAAAACTATTTCCCAATAGGGGCGGGACAAGTTACCCTTTTAACCCAACCCATTGACATCCTTAGTCATACAGAGCAAGTACCATTTGAGATGCCAAATTTAGCACCCCAAATGACATCCCATTGGAACAAGTAATTTGGACGCTAATGCCAAACGATTTAAACAATAAATGGAAGTTCAGGAATTCAGAATGTTGAAAATGCAAATTCAACCAAATCATAAAAAAGTATTCTCTTTCTATCCAGAGAAGCCTCAACACAAAAGAAGGAAACAAATTTAGCAAATATATTATATGCTATAGGAATAGCAATCATTTACAAAAACTAGAATTCACATGCAACCAATGCTGTTGCTTTGCTTATGAGAATGACATGTCAAAGCACAACTTTACAATTTAAGAATTCACACACTCCAAGCACTGTGATAAAACTAAACAGCTACTTTTAAAAATATCAAAACTATTAGAATTGAAATATGAAAGAGAAAGAGAGTAACTTGCTTCATTTTGGGATCGTAGTGGGATACCCTCCCTATGTTGTGTATCAGAGGACAAGACTAGTACAGTTTATATCTTTTAACTATTGATGCAGGAGCATCCAAAGCCCAGATAGTACCTATTGCAACAATCAGACAGCAGATCAGAGCTCTCTATTGCTGCGTCAATTATATAATAGCCATTTTGTTGTTTGCAAAAGAAAAAGAGGAGCTAGAAGACAGATAAATCAAAATTAAACAAGTTGGACAGGTTGCATTGTTCAAAACAATATTTCAACCACAGCTAAACTAGTGAAAATTTTTTGAATACCTACAAATTAACAGCTATGTTCCTTTGAGATCTAAACTTCTGCCACTGCATAAAAATAAATAATCTGCATTTCAAAAATCAGAAATGAAAGCAACAAGAACATCACTAGATAATTGTAAATCATCACAAGGATAAGTTTGTACTATTTAGCCAATAGAGATTCCCTCTTTACCCCAAAAATAATTGTAATCATATCTTCCAAGACTTTTGTCAACTTAACATTATGAGACACAAGTTCACAGAGAAACAACAATAGGAAGCTGAAATGTACATCATGAATCACAGTGAAGCCACAAGTTTAATGAGCCATACTAATGAAGAACTGAAAACTGTACATTATGATTATTGAGCCACGAGTTTACTGATAAGTTGATTGATCAATGCTCTGGCTTGAAGGCTATACTCACCTACTCAAACTCTTGTGATGCCTAGAGACTGAACTCGGTGCCATTATCTTTTCTTGTAACTTTCAATGCATATCATCTCTTTCTTGTATCACTTGATTTGTTTGTACAGTCCACTTTTGTAGGGGAAGCTTCGACAGCATCGAGCACAGGGCACCTTCAACCTGTTCAAATCTACAAAGGCTGTCTGTGCTATACAGGTTTGAAATAAGGCATGAGACTCTGCTTGGCATCATCATCATCCCACTCCAATTTGCTCCACCACTGCTGCTCTCCTCTTATCTCTTTTATGCTATTTGCATTTTGGGCAGTGAGAGGTAGCCTCATGAGCTGATCGCAGTTGATCACTTCGAGCTGCTCAAGACTATGCCAAGAAGCTTTTTGTCTGCAAATAGTCTTCAATTTGGGAAGGAAAACCAATTCCATTATCCGGAGCTTTGGAACAACCGGATCTTGAGCCATGGGCTGCCCTGAACTATATTGAAAGAGCTCGTTTAAATTGTTACAAATGCTTACCTTGATTTCTTCAAGGTTTACTAGGAATGGAATCAGATCATGAGGAATAAGATATATTAGCTCTGGACAGTGAAACACTTCTATTAATCTCAGTTTAGAAAATCTGAGTCCAAGAGGGGTAGCTAATGGCCAAACACACTCCAGGTTATTGCAATAACGGAGGTGAAGTTCCTCCAAATTTGGTAGCAGGTCATGTTGAGCAGTACATCCTCGGAATGGCCCAAAGCTATGACAACTCACAATAGTTAGGGACTTCAGATCAACAAAGCACCCACTGCTTGTGGCTAAGGATTCAAACACCCAACCTATTTCTGTACAAGAATTCAAGACCAGACTACTTGCATTAATTAACAGCCACCCAATCCATTTTTCTGAGAGATCAAGATCACTGAGAAACACCTTCCTTTCATCGTACTTAGTCAGTGAGTAGTTTGCATGAGCACCAGAGCCAATAGTAAACCGAAATCTTTGCAATCTTCCTATCCAAGTAAGATCTTTGCTGCAGAGATAAGGCATGCTGTCCAGCCTAATGTATACAGCAATCAGTTGCTCGAGGCATCCTAAATCCTCGAACATTGGCTGTCCCTCTTCTACCTCTCCCTTTACTCCCCACTTGTAAGCACTCCTTGTCATATCTAGAACCTCTAAACCAGACAACTTGGATACCACTCCAGCTTGAATTGTTTTCAGGTAGTGTGTGCCTGATAGTTTTAACTGCCTTAAATTGCTCAATTCTTCCATCCCTTTTGGCAATTCTCTGATTCGACTGCCACATAAATCGAGTACTTGGAGTCTTCTAAGCGTTCCCAGTGGGGGTACTTCTCCGAGATAAATGCAATCCCGTGCAATAAGAGCACGAAGCTCAACCAGCTGGGTGAGGGAGAGAGGCAATGTCCGGACATGAGCTGCACTTATATTCAAGACCTTGAGTGCTTGAAATCCAACCAGGAATTTCTCAGAAACTCTCTCAAGGGGGAGGTTACCTTGTAGAAGTAAAGTTGATGCTTTTGGACATTGTATCACGCAATCTGGTAGATTTGTTATTTTGTTATTCATGAAAGAAATTCTCTTGCATGACTTAAACAATTCGATCTCTGAAATCTGACTCAAGCCAATTCCCGATCGAACAAGAGATCTAAATCCATCATCCAAGGAGGATGAAATCCATATTGCAACATCACGAACTACATCATGCATTTTCACTGTGCCCTCTCGAATTCCATGTTCCAACAGACAAGAGTCCTTTAGATTCTCAATAACAGCAATTCCCCTGTTAAGAGAATCCTCATAGTTTTGTTGTTCATCTATCAAACCTTCTGCCATCCAGCATTGTACAAGTTCGCTTACTTCAATTGAGAAATCCTCAGGAAACAACGAACAATACAAAAAACAAGGTTTGATATTCTTACCTTGCAAGGAGTCGTAACTCCACTTCAAGGGCTTATAAACCTTATCCTGGATCCCTCTAACATAAGGCTCTGACCTTTGCAACTCGTTCTGGGCATCCTTCCAAAGCTCAACCATTGCTTTTCCTCTCATAGCTGTCCCCGCAATGATGATTGCCAAAGGCAATCCACCACATTCTCTTGCAACCGCCTCTGCAAATGGTTTGATATGTTCTAAACTAGCAACCTTCCCTGCATTTTGACTGAACAAGTGCCATGATTCTTCATCATTTAGAACATCCACTTTAAATTCTACATCTGTCTTCATCTCCCTACAAACTTCTAAAGATCGAGAAGTCAATATCATCTTCGAACCCGTATGAATTTCAGGCTGTGGGACACCTAAAGAGTCCAAATCAATCGTTTCCCAAACATCATCTAGGATAAGGAGAAAATTTTTTTCCTTCTCAAGTCTTTGATACAATCTAATAGCCAATTCCTCCACGCTTTCTTCCAATTTCACCACCAATCTCAATCTCTCAGCTATTCGTGTCTGGACCTTTTTCAAGTCCAATTCCTTAGACACTGTAGCCCATATGACAACCCCAAAAGGTTGTTTCAAAGAATCAAGCTTGACCTTGTTGTTCAAGTTCTTTACTAAGGTGCTTTTCCCCACTCCTCCCATACCCCAAATACCAATTCTTCTGATTCTATCATCATTCAGTAGATCTATAATTTGGGCTAAATTTTTTGATGCTGTTGTTTGACTTTCAATTAAAGGTACTGGGATATGCTCAACAGTTTTTACCTGATGATTTACAGCCAAAATAGCAGCAGGGAAACTGCAGACTTTCAGAAGCCGCTCCACTTCCTTCAGCTTTTCTGCCACTTTTTGGCTCCATCTATAATGCTGACAGCAATTTAAACAACACCCACAAAGATTACCGCCGTTGCCCATGTTATCTGCTTGCATCGAATTCACTTCAAGCTCAATCCCTTCAATCTCTCTAAGCCACTCCTTCAGTTGATTTGGTAACTTTCCCTCTTTCTCAGCTGTTTCAAGTTCTTCCTTGATGTCATTTCTCTGGTCAATCAGAATTCCCATTTCTAGTTTCAGAGCATTGAGGTTTGATTGGAATTTGAATGTATTCCTGATGTTAGAATAGATGGATCCGCAGAGAATTCGAGCAGTTTCTGCTGCCAATGAACCTACGAGTGAAGCCACCACTTCCATGGCAGAGTTTTGGTAAAACAGAAGCTTGAAGCTGAATAAAATTGAAAGGCTAGATATTGCAGATAGAATGCAAATGATCTGAGTTTCTCGCCAACGATGATTTAGGGCGAAGTCGAGAAACAACTTTTGTTTGGGACGTCACTATTGGAGTTGGGACTTTGACTTACTTATTTTCTCAAAGGGTTCAAACCTGGTAGTACGAAATCAGGGGAAATTAGGGGGCTTGAGTTGATCCTAAAATTTTTCTCTATTCTTTTTCATTCTTTTGTCATTTTTTGTGTTTTGTCTCTGCTTCAATCTCTCACTTTCTTTTAGATGTTAATTATTAATTTACTGATATAACATTATCATATATTAAATTATCATACTTGATGATTAATAAAATTTTGTCCAAACGTTCATCCTTCCAGTAACACTGATATATAGCTAAATTTATAGCTCACAAATGCCTGTCAACAATTTAACATCACGGACAACAAATGTATTCTTGCAAGTGGCAGTGTCCTAATGTGTGAGTAAAATTTAAGTGTGATTTGTGTGTATGTTAATGAGTTATTGATGCAGCCCCACACAGCGATCTATTGGGTTGTCTTGGATTTTATATATATGAGGGCACGACACCCTTCCTCATTTCTTGAGCTAGTTTTTGGGGTAAGTTCTACTCATACCATTTGGTATTAAATGACATCAAAGATCATGCGGAGGTGTATGATGCAATCCCACATCAGCGAGGGCACACTCATCTTTTGAGCTAGCTTTTACAATTGAATTCTACCCACATCAATTATCTTATGTCTGCAACTTGAATGAGTTGAGGGTTAATCTAGGCTCAATGACCAGTGTTCATTCAACTCATTGTCCAACCCAAGGACTATTAGGTCAGGTTTATTTATTTATTTTTTACTCATATTATGGTTAGGTAGAAACTTTTGGATCTAAGTCTAAACCAAACTTGTCCAAAATTTAGCATATTTTGGGGCTTGTTTTAAAATTCTAAAACTTATCTTTTTTGGTTTTAAAAGACCTATATATACATCTTATTTACCTTATAATACTAAACTTATTTTCAGGTAAAGAGATTTACCAAACAATTGTAAAATAAAAACTCTTCAAACTCCTTTTTAAGGGCCAAATTTTCATATTTGCCCACAAAGGCCCATTTAAAACTTGGGCTGGGTCGAAATCATCCCGCCCAAGTTGCACCCCCTAAATTTTACAGGGAGCGGATGTTGACACACCCTCTTATTATTAGTCCACCTCACCAATTTTGATTTTTTAGCGTTTTATGAAAAAATACATTATTTTTAAGAAAACTAGCCGCGCTATCCACTAGAAAACATCATTTTGAACAACTTTGTAGAAGAAAGTTTTTCCAAAATCTATCATTTAAGTAGACTTTTTAACCATTTTATTATTTTTATAAAATATTTCGTAAAAAATACCAAAAGTCTGCTTAAATGATAGATTTTGGAAAAATTTTCTTCTACAAAGTTGTTCAAAATGATGTTTTCTAGTGGATAAGGTGGCTAATTTTCTTAAAAATAATGTATTTTTTCAAAAATCGGTAAAAAATTAAAATTAATGGAGATAGACTAATAATAATAGGGTATTTCAACATCCGCTCCCAAATTTATATCCTTTCCCGCTCCTTCTCCTCTTCTCTCTCACGCCAAAACCTGCAAGGCTCCAGTCACTTTCCCGGGAAAGCAAATTGAAAGACAGAGAGATGAAATTCAAAGCATTTCTCACTGACAATGGCGTAAACCTCTTAGAAAAGAGATTCTTACCAGCCCTAGACAAAATGGGAAGAATCTGCCACCTCTATCTCACCCGAGACCACACCATTTTTCTCCACAACCTCCTCAACGGCGATGGGGTCCAATCCATTGCCCAATTCCGCAAAGAAGCTCTCTTCGACGATTATCGAATCTCCAGCCAAAACGACGACCGTATCGCCTTCACCGTCGACCTCTCTCTCCTCCACCGCGCCCTTCGTAGCAGCGTCAGCATCTATACTGAAGCTTCCGCTAATTTCGCCGGCGGTGGACCGGTGCTGGCGGCGAACCGCCTCCAAATCAAATTGGTGAAGAAGCTGCCGCCGAATAGCACACAACCGATGCCTTTCCTCACTTTTGAATCCAAGGGTTACAAATCCGCAGTCATTCAAGATGTACCGATCTCAAAACCTTTGTCTAGGGCTGACGTAATCGAACTTCAATCTGCTCTTGATTTGGCGCAAGATCTGCCTCCGACTCTGGTTCAGGTTCCGGATATGAATCAGTTACAGAACTTCATGGATCGGATGAAGCACGTTGGCGATTTGCTTAATGTCTCCATAAGCAAGTACGGTGATTTACACGTACAGATTTCTACAACTCTGATTAGACTCGGCGCGGAGTTTCGGAGATTGATGGTGATCGGAGAACAAGCCGACGTTCCGGCAACTGATCGGAATTTGAGTGCTCAGAGTCGGTCGGAGAGGGCAATACAGAGAGGAGATGCGCAGTCTGTGCAAGTGAGTATGAAGCATTTTGCGAAGAGTCTTCAGTGTCATATGGCGAAGCCAGACTGTGCTTTCTATGGCATTGCTCCATTGGGCGCTTGCTTGACTGTGATTTTTCAGTTCTATGTTCCTGGTTCGCGTCAAACTGATAAATCAATCAGCTTGCATTGTAGGCTTCCAGTGCTTGATCCTGGGTCGAATTGAAGGCCTTTTTGTTCACCATCTACAGCTCAGTGAATTTGATTCCCCTTTGATATTGTGATCTGACACTTCAGAGTTACAGTATAGTGAGTGCTATAGTTTTCCTCTCTCTGTCTCTCTCCCTCTACCTTAAAATTTGATGATTTTAAGCCAAGCTAAACTTATTTGTAGCATATTTTTTGTTGATGGTTCCCGTGGTCAATGATGGTTTCATCTGGATGTAGTTTGTTACTGTCAAACAATACATAAGACGCAATGAATTCATTTCAATTTGCATGGGGAATCCAGATGAGCCCATAATTTCTCAACTATGTTTGCCAGGTGTTTTAAGCATTAGTAGCAGAACAGTATGTCAGTTTCTGGAAACTGTAAATCTACAGCTCAGATAATAGTCATTGTTAAATTTGGTAAAAAGATGCTTGGTTTTGGTCTAAAAAATTCAACATAGACCCAATTGCACCAAACATGATACGAATGCAAAGGCCAGAAGCAGAGGTCTGATCAAGGGCTTGAATCTGGAAAAATAACAATAAGCGAACTTCCAGAATATGGAAATGAAAGCTATGAAAACCTGTTATCAATCCCCAGCTCAAGAACAGGTATTGAAGGTCATATATGCACAGATAAAAGAGAAAGTAAGTAGGTGTAGTAGAAATTCGTCATATCTCATGTCGTCAAAAGGTAGAAATTGAGTTTCTTAGCAAATTATAGCCTATGAAGCCATCAGGTTCTGGTGGTAAAGTCTCTCAAATGTTATTATTGAGACCTTTATGTATTAAAATATGGAAGCAAATGATGAAAACTTTGTACTAAAATATGGCCTTTATGTATATCTGCACTCCATCATCAGAGGCTCCTTGGAGATGATGCAAGTAAATTACTAAATTGCAATCTATTTTTTATTGAACTCTCACCAATAATCTTTACAAGAACATGAGCCGTGCCTGAAATGGTGGAATCGAGTTCGATCCCTCACAATCACTTCTCTGTCATACACCCTCGATACTAACTTCGCCACACGGTGACAATCCACACACATTCTTAGGTTTTTCACAACTCGAATTGTGGCCTTAGGTCCGGAACTGATCAGCCCAAAGGCAATAGCCAACTTCTCACTATGCCGGTAAACTGCACTCTCTTTCTCCTCTTCCCCTATATCAAGGAACACCTCAGAAGTATCGGGCAAATACCCTGCAAATTTCAAGTTTCTTCTCATCTCGTCTAATTTTGAGTAGATTTCTTTAGATTGAGGGTGTGATTGGTCCCCCGCTACAAATTCATGAACAAGACCATTCATCTCTATCAAACTGCAACCTGGGGTTTTCTTGATTCCTCTATCCATCATCAATTTTCTTACTTCCCGCAAATTTTCCCATCTATTGCAAGCTGCATATATATTACATAGCAGAACATAAACAGCCCCATTTTCAGGCTCTAACTCAAGAAGCTGTTTAGCAGCCATTTCAGCCATCTCGACATCTTTATGAACTCTACAGGCACCAAGAAGAGCTCCCCACACAATTGAATTGGGTTTCACAGGCATATTCATTATAACCTCATGAGCTTCTCTTAGATGCCCGGCTCGGCCAAGAAGATCAACCATGCACCCATAATGTGCTACATTGGGCTCAATTCCATGTTGGGAGGTCATGCTAGCAAAGAACTCTCTCCCTTTATCTACCATACCAGTGTGAGTGCAAGCACAAAGAACACCAACATAAGTTATCTCATCCGGTGTTACTGAAGCTCTCAGCATTTGAGAGAACATATCAAGAGCTTCTTCTCCATGTCCATTAATGGCAAGACCAACAATGATGGCTGTCCATGTAAATTTGTCCCTCTGAGGCATCTCATTAAATATACTCAATGCTTTTTCTACATTTCCACATTTGAAGTACATATCTATGAGAGCATTCCCAATGAATGCATCGTTCTTGATTTTATTCTTGTCAATGTAAGCCTTTATCCATTCCCCCAATTCAAGTGCCCCCAGATGTGCACAAGCTGTAAGAATGCTAACCATAGTGAATTCATCTGGTTTTATATTTGCAGTTTGCATCTCACGAAAAAGTGCCAAAGCCTCTTTGAATCGATTCATCCGAAGGTACCCATCAATCATGGCTGTCCATGAAACAAAATCTCTTTTGGTCATTTGATCAAAATAATTTCGAGCTAGATCAACTTGTCCAGAATGTACAAACCCAGTAACAATTGCAGTCCATGAAATTACATCTCTAGTCTTCATGCTGTCAAATATCCCAAGTGCAACATCCATTTCCCCACAAGCTGCATACATATCAATCAAAGCATTTTCCAATATCAAATTGGATTCAACCTCACAATCCTTGACATAACGATGTACCCGCTTGCCAATATCTAAATCCTTCAATTTGGAGCAAGCTGAAAGCACCGAAACAAGGGTAACAGAAGTGGGTAACACTCCCTCCTTCTCCATCTCATCAAATAGCTTCCTCGACTCATCAAATTGCTTACTTCTATTATACCCAGAAATCATTGCATTCCAAGTAACGACATCCCTCTTAGAACTCATATTAAAAACCCAGCGAGCAATATCAACTTGGCCACATGAAGAGTACATATGTATCAAAGCATTTTGAACATATACGTTAGAACCAAACCCAAACTTGACTGTATGAGCATGTAACTCCTTCCCACATTCCACCGCAATATCGCGAGTAAATCCCTTAAACAAGAACGGGAACGTGTAATTGTCTGGTTTGACATTCCCCTTTAACATATCTAAGTACATAGAAAATGCATAAGCTGGACAACCTATCCTAGAATAGCCCTTGATCATTATATTCCAAAGAAACATATTTGGTTCAGGAATTTTATCGAACACTAGACGGGCATAGTTCATATCACCTGATTCATGAGTACAACAAAAAGAAATGATTCGATTTTGTACAACTGGGTTCAATGTGAGGCCTGCTCGGATTGTTTGTGAGTGAATTTGCTTGAGTTGGTCCATGGATTTGCAGGATTCAAAGAGAGATAGTGATGGGTAACCTTCTTGAGAGGAGTGAAAGTGAGTGAGTGGGGAGATGTGAGTTGGAGGAACAGAGGCCATGGAAATCATCCTCTTGAAGAATGGGGTATGAATATTTGAAAAGATTAAAGATGAGTAATGAAAATGAGTTTTGAAAAGGATTGAGAATGGCATATAAGGAAAGGAAACTTGCTCAGCATCTTAAGCTCTTGCATGAGTTCCTTCCCATCGAGGAATAAGAAAATGACAGGCCATAATAGCTCACGTGAACTCGCATCTCTTGAAATATCACTGATAAAAAAAAAAAAAATGTAGTGGTCCTAACCAACTGATCTTGAAATAAAGAAAAAAATTTCAAGCCAAGGAAGGTCTAGATAAGGCAAGAAAGAAAGGCGAGTTGGGGATAAAGTTAAAAAAGAGTGCAACTTCTTGGGGAGATAAGAGTGTAATTTTCTCAAAGATATTTAGATAATTATAATGTTGCCATGTGCATTAAAAACCAACGATAAATGAAAAGAACTGATCTTGAATTTAAGTTTAAAACAGTGGCAAGTGACAAAGAAGACCATTGAGGTGACAGAAGCGATGACTATAAATTTACAACAAATAGCAAATGGCTAAATAGAATTTTATAACCAACCACTAATAAATAAGATAGGACTTTGCTGAGTATTCTGTGTCTCACAAAAGAAGTTGGATACTGTACTGTAAACACAACATTTTAATTGTTAAGTGCTGCTATTCCTCCATTCCTTTTACTTGTCAACATAACATGCTGATATCTAGCATTTTCTTATTTGTTTCACCCCTTATCTTTTCTTATCTGTGTCACCCCTTATCTTTGTTGAAGAACACTACCTTAAACTATCCATGACATGTTCTCGAAAATCAACTTCAATTCAGCTTAACATAGCAGACTTCTTCATAGCAGATTGCGAGTCATATAAATGAATACAACTTGTAGGAGATCAATCAGCCTAACAGATCTCCACCATCAGAGGTCAAATCTTGTTAGATGATCACAATGGTCAACTTCCAATGCCTTCAGAAAACCAAAGTTGTATTGTGGTGCAGACATAGCAATTGGTCGCAAGAAGCGAGCTCAAAGAGTTCAGCTCTTGCAATATTTAAAGAAAAAAACAAAAGAGACAAACAACTGGATGAAAGTGTCTTTGCCAACATGTTAAATATCATCAGTATTTTCCTGTAAAAATACTGCCAAGGAGAGACCTAAACCTGCCACTCTGTTATATTTAGAAACAGATTATAGATTAGTAAAACTAAAAATAAAAAATAAAAAAAAAATTATCAAAATTTTGAAGAAGTAAAGAAGGCAAATTTGGATAACAGAAGGCATATCTTGCAAAAGATTTACTAAATCCAAGAATTATGGTTTTAAACAAATTCTTAAAAAGTAGCAAAAGAGAATCCTAAATTTGGAAACATCTCATAATAGACAAGGAGAAATGAAGAAATAATTAGAGAGCACTGACATGAGCAGAGCTGTCTAACATAAAATCCATCAAGACAAGATACCTATGTTCCTAAATCTAAAATTCCATTTTCACAATGGCATTTGAAACTACTGGTGATGATTCATACTGGAGCCAATCTTTTGCACAGATTAGGGCCTCAAGTGTCACAGGTCGCAGCGAACTCTGGTAGCTATTTATCTTTTTGCTTATAGTGTCAAACACGGAGTCGGGGGCAACTGTAGATACTGGGGTCGACAAAATATCAGAAGCCATCCTGGAGAGAGTTGGGTACTTTAGTTTGTTAAGCTTCCACCAACTCAAAATGTCAAAATCTTGTATCCGAGGCAATAGAGACTCTTCTAGATACTGATCTAATTCTGACTTTGTCTGCTGGCTACATGAAATCTCGGAGATATAGACATCAAAATCTGAAAGCCCATCACTGGTAGTGAGAAGGGGTCCTTCTTGAGGCATCTCTGTTTTGGTATCACTAGTAGAGAGAAGGGTTTCTTCTCCAGGCATCTCTGTTTTGGTGATGACTTCATTTCCTTCTTCCATATAAGTAGCTGGTAGAGTAAGTGTTGGTACAGCATATTCAAGAAAGAGTTCATGAATACCATCTTCGACGATCTTCACCCATGTTTCGGCATCCTCGCCGTAGATCTTGGAGAAGCTGAACTCCACAAGTTTCATTTTGAACCTCGGATCCATCACCACAGCAATCGCTAAAACCAGGCAACAATCCTTCCAATATTTATCAAATTTTTCTTGCAAAGGTTTGGTCAGGTTGCTAATAAAGGGGTCCTGACTCATGGCTGAATGTGTCAGCTCTAACTGGATTTTCCATACTTCATGGAAAAATGTATTGGCAGTAGGGTATGTTGGGGCAGTTAAAATGTTGGCTGCATCAAATAAAAGCTTCAAGTATGTGAGGAGAGTTTCTACCTGCTTCCAATCATCCATTGATGGGGTTTCCTTGTAATCAGGATCAGAAGTATCCAAGCAAGCAAACACTTCCTTTAATTCACAGGCAGACACCAGCATATGATAAGTTGTGTTCCACTTTGTCAGATCATCGACGAAAAGGCTCTTCGTGCTAGGGACTTGAAGTTGTTGTTTCAGCTCTATAAACCTTTCTTCATGAGCTTCTGAAGTTTTCACATACTTCACACTCTCACGAACTTTTTTTACGGCTTCCCTCATTGTCCCTAATGCATCTTGTGCAAGACGACTTAAAACACGAGCATAGCAATTTCCAATTAATAACTGACCATTAAGCATAAGTGGGTTCTTGACAGAGAGTAGGCCTCTGAGATTTCCAAGTATGGCTTCATTTGAGAAGGGTTGATCAAGCGTGAGGGTAAATAACTTGCCCTCCAAAAACCAATCAGAGAGGCAAGCAATAACAGCTTGATTGAAGGCATAATCTGAATCAGGAGATGGTACCATAATGACATTAAGGATCCGGCGATGTAACTTCCAATCGCCATCAATGAAGTGTCCTGTTAGGAAAACATAGCCTAAGCTCTGATCAGAAGTCCACAAATCCAAAGTAATGCAGACATGTCCAGGGATTCCATTAAGAATATTCAAAAGACTTTGCTTCTCCCTCAGATACATAGCCACACAATCCCCTTGGATGGTGTTGAAGCTCACCATATTGAAATGGGGTTGAAGAGTCTGGACAAAACTAATGAAACCAGGATGTTCAACAATGTGAAGTGGATATTCATGCAGGATGATCATTTTGGTAATCTCATGGTTGCAACGGTCCTGATCAAAAGGGATGCTTGCAAATCCAGGGGTCCCTCTGTAACGTCTTTTAGGTGGATCAGTAGCACTCCCAGGTCCACCAGTTTTGGAGCCTGGTGTATATGGGGTAAGTTGATTTTTCTGGCGGCTTACTGGGCAGATCCCCAAGGCAATGTGTCGTTTGAGGTGGCTGGTCCCCGCTAGCTTTGAACCAGTTATATAAGCAAATGATTTTTTGCATTGCTTACAGCAGGCCCTGGTACATCCAGCACCAACAGTCTCCACTGTGAAGTGTTCCCATACTATGGACTTCTTTCTTCTACGCTTGTTAGGTTGCGTTTCTGAACTAGCTGCCTCATTGTTATCCATAGGGATATCCATCTGTGTGGAAAAATGGGTCAAGCCTTGTATTGGAAAGAAAAAGTCAGTAGTAAAAGGGAGTATACATGCAGCTAATTCTAGCAGTAAATAACTATCCATTCGGAGTGTATGAAAAATGCTTCCAGCACTGATGAGCCAATCTGCGCAGTCTACACACATAATACTGAAGCTAAAAATGTTCAATGCTAACTGTGCACAGATCAATATCAGTCATCATTCATCAGCAGTATTATGCAAATAATTAAGTTAATTTGCCAACTTAGCTGATTTTGCAGATTATTAATGATCCAAGCAGCTAAGTGGGTTAGGAGGTCCATAGACATCTTTGGGCCTTATGCCTCCAATCTAGCACACTTGTCATGCCTTGAGGCCTGCCATCTTTGTGTAGAGTCTCTTCCTTGGTAACCATAAAATGCAAATACCCTAGCAATTTGAGATCCAAATCATGTAACCTATGTTGCAGTACACTTTCCTTCTGGAAGGTTTAAGTCAGTGAACCATCAAATTTCTTGTTATTGCTTTTTTTATAAGCATTTCTCGCTCCATTTGTATTCTTCTTGTGAGGCAAAGAAAAGAAATGAAACAAAACCTACTATTTTCTTTAGAGAAAAAACTCAGGTGCCTAAGTGCCTTGGCACATCAAGAACCCAATGTAAATATAAAAGACTTGGTGATATGCCCGTGCAAGATTGACTCCCATTTAATAGGGATCTATAATTTTACATAGTAAAGATATTGCTTTATTATTCCCCTTATATTTTGCATATCAAAGTGATCTAAAGACATCCATTCCTAATATCAAAATTTATAGCAAGTGGTGCACCATTTCCCACTTCCTATTTCGTGTGCAATACGTCTACTTAATAGAATGAGTCTAATTGGTCATTCCACACAGCAAAACAGCTTGCTAAGTGCACAATCTTAACAATTTGGGAAAACCTAGAACTGTGTAGAAATGTTATAACTCAAGGAAAGCACAAAGACATTATCATCAAGAAATGAGAATTGATTAAAAGATTGAATTGCTTATATTCAAGATGTAAAAACAATGAACCTAATCTAACAAAAGCATTAAGCCACACATTTTCTCTGCACCTCCTAGCAATGCTGACACTGGCTGCATTTTCAACTCAACTTATTGCAGATATTTTTTTTGGGAGCATACTGCACAAATACAACACCCTAAACCCTAGAAAGCACATAGTGGATAAATCCAAATATAGTTACACGTGCATGAGCGTGCGCGCACACATACACACAAGAAAAAATTAAGGGAAAGACAATATATATATATATACACACACACACACACACAGAATATCTCCCATAATAATACCATACAAAGATGAGAACTCTGCATCGTTCAAAACGAACTATACTGGACTATAACCTGGAAAGCAAAGAATTGGTCCAAACAAGATTCTCTCTTTCTTGTTCTTTTATTTTTTTACAAGGTTATTAACTTCATATACACTGAAATCTTGGCCCTGACGGTGATCTCTTGATTTATAGAATACTGTTATCTGAAATGGCAGCAACAAATTGGTTATGGGACCAGCACAGCAAAGCCCAAAACCGCATGAAGCCTAATGCTGGTCTTTTAACCAATATCATGCAAGCACTTTCAAGGACCCTTTATAACATATCCAACTCAGTAATAACACCACAATTCACACAATCAATCTGTACCCTTTTCAGTCCAGTAAGTAATACTGCAGAAGATTTACCAATTGTGATCTAGCACACTCTGATTTATTTAGCCTCCATTTATCTCAATTTATTGCCACATCAATAGACTTGGCGCTAAGGAAATGAATTGAGTCCCAACTTTTTAAGGGACCAACTTGGTACGACAGCTAATCCAAAAACCAGCACGTGTTAATGAGTTTTTCCTATCATCTGATTCATACTTTTTTTACAGTACAATATATCATTTAAAACTACTAAACAACATCACTGAAAACAAACAGTCAAGCATTATTAAAATCAATCTGATTTCTTGCACAATTGATCAAGCTAGCTTACGAAGGTTAAATTGAAAATTGAGATAAATGGAATGAAGTAAATGAAAATGAGCCAATCCATGACAATCATCCTTTCTATGGATATTGGGGGCCTTATAGACTAAGTGGTATCCATGGTTCCCATAAGGCCTAGAGTAAAAAGGGTCTTGAGTTCAAAACCCACCCAAGTAGTCAACGATAGTTCCCAACTTTTATTTTTTTGCCAAACAACAAGATGTCCGAGCTGTCAAAATCCAACTAATCCCCGCTCCCCACACGAGGCCACCGCTCCATGGCGTGGTATAACGCCTAGGCTAATAGCCCTAGATGGTGGTTGGCCAAGAGAGTTTGGCTGATTTCAAACCCGGAATGTCTGGGTTGTAGCTCATCCTTTTGCCGCCAGGCTAACTCTTGTTGGTTCAATGGTAGTTTCCAATTAAGTTTTATCAAATTTCTTGATTCATATGCAAATAAAAAGAAAAACACAAATCTATGGACTAGCTTTATATATGGCCCACTAAAATAGCCCATATAGGGCAAAAGGATGCTCATCTTTCTATGGGCTTGCAGTACACTAACAATATATCTATCTAGGGCTGGATCAGCCTCTAACTTCAACCCTAACAAATCCACCACAAACCCACAAAAACCTCTTACACATAACAAACTCAAATGGGTCCGTTTGTTTCTCGAGAAATCAATCATTACTCATCCGTTACTTCAGAAAACAAATTTCTTCACAACTTAACTTCTTATCTTCTCCGGAAAATTTTTCCTCGATAATATTGTCCGTCGGAACAAACGGATCCAAATATAATTAGGTCACAAAATCAAATCCCTTCTGGAAATAATCAATAACTTAATAAACAATTATCCCCATATTTTCAGTCATATAGCCACAAAAATTAAAGCATAAACAGTACAAAAAAGCAACCTAAACCAAACCCAAACAACATTCAAATCACAACTAAGACAGAAATAAACAGAGATAAATTAGACCTATGAACATCGATAAAAACAAAGATAAATTCGAAATCTCTCTCTCCCCCTCTCTCCCTCTATATATATAAACAGACAAATGGATATATAAACTTAAGAGAAAAGAGAGAGAAATTCTTACAATGAATCACAGATCTGCCAGATAAGAGACCGAATCTGACGAAAAAAATTGAAGATCCAACTGGAAATCTAGGGTTAGGGTTTTTTATTTTTTATTATTTTTGATACAGAGAGGAGACGGAGGAAGGAGAAGAAGTTAATGGGCTTGGGAAGAAAAACCCTAATGGACCTAGGGCTAGAAGAGCTCGTAGGCCTTCTTTTGAAGATAAGAACAAAACGATTATAGACGCAGAAAAAGCTGAATTGGATATGGACTTGAGGTCCATTGTCTTTGTATATATATTCCTTCGATGGACCCTAATAAGACCCATCTGTGATGTAGTACATAGAGCCCACCAATTTCATTCAATCTGGACCGTTTGTTTAAGAGGGGGCCCACGTTGCTCCTTTTTAGTCGTTGTGGGTTTTGTTCTTTTTTGGAGTTTGGAAGTACCTGCGGTTAGTGAATCGAATATAAAGGCCCAATGAGAACAAGACACGTGGGATGGGGGTTAACTTAAAAGTTAAAACTAGTTTATTGAACGTCAAGTATGCTTGACTTTTTAAGAGGAGGATTGGATTTTTTAGGAAAAGGGTGCTTTCTTAAGATAGATATGCTTAAGGAGAAATTATTTCATGTATGCAGCACCATGTGGCATGCTAATGTGGGGCGTCGGATCAATAAAATCGTGCGGTCTTCTGTCTTTAGTGATGATTAGAATTCTCCTAAAATCCAACCTTATACAATGTGACTGATTTCATTAGTTTGACACACCACATCAACATGTTACATGGTAGCTGGTTTGAATAAATTGGGAAATTAAGGTACCTTCACATCTAAGTAACTATTTTATTTTTTTGGTGGGTGTGGGTAGGAGGGGGTTTAGGTAATTATACATTTTCCCACTAACTACTATTGAATAAAAGAAAAATCAAATATTTTGTTAAGATAAAATTACCTTATCTCTCTCTCTCTTTTGTTTGGCCCTTCTGTTTTAAAACCAATTAAAGAGATTACTATAACTAAATTTGTAATTGTGGCTAATTAAATGAATGAGAATGCCAATTCTTGCATAAATTACGAATATGGCCAATGAGGGATGATGGGCTTCATGTGTTGGCTCGACAAGCCTTCTAATTTGGGGCTGGTGCTAATATATATATATGTGTGTGTGTGTGAGAGTGAGAGAGAGAGAGAGAGAGAAAGAGAGAGATTTAAGATTAATTTATAGTATGTGGAATTTTATAGAAAGAATAGAGAGGTTGAGAGTTCTTATATTATTAATAGTGAATTTGAATTCTCTCCTTTTTAGATTTAATAATTTGGTGACTTGCTAACTCACATACGTAAATTTGATGATGTTATATGTACGTATTTGATTATTGCATTTTATTTTATTATAATTATATCAACAATTCAATTTCAATTATTAATACGTGGAGACAAATTTTGAAATAATAAATAAAAGAGAGTGCATGTAAAATAAATAAGTAAAAATACTATAAAAAAAATAAAAAATTAGTAGAGGTAAAAAATAAAAAATAGAAATAATTAAATTCAAAATCATCAAAATATTAAAAATTACGAAGAAAAAAAAAAGAGAGAGAGAGAATGATTGACCCCCTTGATTATTCCACACCTCCGTTATGGTCGTGGTGGTGGTAGTGGTAGGAGGATCAATTAAAATATTTTTTTTATTCACTAAATTAGCAAAATAACTTTTTCAATGGGGACTAGAGCTAGAGGCACTACTCATTAGGGGTGCTCGTAAACCCGCCCAACCCGCTGGATCCGACCTCATCCGCAACCGGCGATTATAATGGTCAGACGGGTTAGATTGGGTGGATTAATCTGATGAATTTTTTACGGGTTTGTTTGGTTGGCAGGTACAGAGGTGATAACTCGTCCTAGACCAGACCCCACGTACCCACCTACGTACTAATTATACATAAATAAATAATATATCCTTTAATTGGATATGCTTGCAAGTTGAGTAATTTTTATTTCTTTAGAGATATTTATTGTGATAATTTGAGGATGCACCTATTTTGTTGGATAAGCTTTCAATTTTGAATGTGAAACCATATATTAGTTTGTAAGATTTTTTAATAACAATGAAGCTTCAATATTATGTATCTAGTTAGTAGTTTATATTATTGTAGGATAATTTATTTTGGCACTTTAGTTTATTAGTATTGGAAGAATTGTTTGGATTATATTTTAATTACTAAAGAACATAATAATGCATTGTTAGATACGAATTTAAGGCGTCTTTGCTTATTTAAAAGATTTTAAGAACTTTAAGTATTTATAAAAATAAATTAGTAATGCTTCACCTGTTCAATCAACCCAACCTGTTGGTTGAAACCTGTCATATATTCAACCAATTCGCCGGTTATTGAAGTTGGCAGATTAGTTGGCGGGTGGGAGGATTAGCCACCCGCCAAGGACGGATTGATTGGTAATTTTACCCTCCACCCGTCTCCACCCGAACCGCGCACACCCCTACTACTCATTCACTTGATCATAATCACCTTTATGATGAGTTGGACTCTACTTTTATTTAGAGATAAATGTATGGTGACTATATATATATGGTCTTATAAAAGGGATCTACTTTTGTTATTCTAAGTTTACTTTTGAGGAATTTTTTCTTACAAATATATAAGCAAGCATAAACACATACGGCTACTCTCTAGCTATATATTCTTTTTTCTCTCATATTTAACTACTTTTAATCCCATCTCATAGGTTAGATTGCAACTCCAGCCCTTTATTTTATTTTACTATAATAAAAGGATGGACATTTTGATCCGTAAAAAGCAAGGCAGTTAGATAACTTTTCGATAAAGGACGATATTGGTAACGTCATATATATATATATACACGTTAATTGATAACTCATTTATTAGATTCCTCTCACATGTAAGTATGTGATATATATGTCCATTTGTCTTATTATTTTCAAAATCTTGCAGTTGCCTAATAGAGAAGTTAAAATTTTCAAAAAGTATATAAATTCCATATAAAAAAAGTTATGGGCCATGATATACAAACACTAACAGGAAAATAGGGTTCTTCTCTAGCCTTTTATCCATGTTTATAACAGTAAAAAATGAAGCTGAAGTGCAAGGCAAGGCCCTTCCAGAGGAGACACATGCAGTCTTGTCAAGCTAAAATTGAGGTCAGGCATTTAGGGCAGACTAGCTTGCTGTCTAGGACACTCCTTAGGTTGTACGTAGTGGCAACGACGAACAAGAATAGTTATTGCAAAATATTGCAGGAGACATGGCTAAACACATACAGAGTGTAAGAACCACAGCATTTCCTTGTACTTGAAATGGTGCGGTTACATGCAAGTCAAATTGGTAAATGCATGGGTTCCTCTTGTTTACACTGCATTGATAATGGGACCATCCTATTTTGGATAGCATTTAAAATAGACCTACTATCGTGGCTTTGTAATTTAGATGGACTCTCTTTCATAGTTTCATTCTCAATAATGGAAGGTGATATATCAAGAGTTCGAGTCTTTAGTCCATCTCTATAACTTAGGTGGGGTGAGACTTGAGGATAGGTTAGGGTGCTAGACTGCTAGGGGAGAGAGAGAGAGAGAGAGGTGTACGTGGAGTATGCAAAAAAAAAAAAAAAAAAAAAAACATGCACCTTCAATCAAGAGTAACTTTTAATTACCACTAGAATGATCTTAAGGGATATAACCCATAATCCCCTAGTGTAGTGGTAGTAGGCCCAAAATCCTTTCCCAAAATGTTAGAATTTTATATTTACCTATTTAATATGATTTGACATATATACCCTCAATTAATTACTAGAAATTCAATTTTTTTACCATTTTCAGTTTGGGACGAAAATGGTTAGGATGAGCTCCAACCGAATTTCTAGGCGGCAGAGAAGGAATCATATCTCTGTTACGAGAGTTGTGCAGAAGCACATTTCTACAGCAGTAAGAAGTGGTCTCCGACCTCAACGGAGAGTGGAAGAATCAGTGAGAAATCATCGGGACGAGAAGAAATTGCAGCCAACGACAAATTCCCTAAAATAAACGTGTCAAAATGGACAGTTTCATTTACTACGCTGCCTTGCAACACTACCAAATCCCAGTTCTCAGTTTAATCACGAGCAGGTGAACAGTAATTGAATATTGTTGTTTGGGACTCAAATGCAAAAACGCTGCTGACTTGTTCTACATGCTTTCCTTACAGATACTAATCCTTGATAACCCCGAAATAGAACCTAAGATGTTCGACGAAATGCCCCAGTGAAAGATGCACATTGCAACATGTCAAATAAGTAAAATTACTATTCTTTCTAGATTATATTTATAGGTAAATTTGCTTATATAAATAGGTAAATTTAATTATTTCCAAATAAGTTTACTTATTTTTAGTTAATATATATAGGTAAATTTACTTATTTCCAAATACGTTTATTTATTTTTAGTTTATATATATATATATGTGTAAATTTACTTATTTATTTAAATACATATAAATAGGTAAATTTACTAAGTTTACTTATTTCTAGTTAATAAATTTAGGTAAATTTACTTACTTCCAAATACGTCTATTTATTTCTAGTTTATATAAATAGGTAAAAAAAAATTATTTGTTTAAAGACATATAAATTCATATTTGCAACATGTGAGTCAGCTTTTAAAAAGTCAAAAAATGAAAATGAAAATGGGAACTAAAACATATTTTTAAAAAAATATATAAAAAAAAAAAAGAGAAATAGAGGGAAATCATACCTTGTGAAAGAGAAAAGTGAAATAAAATTACTATTCTTCCTACATTATATTTATAGGTAAATTTATTTATTTATTTAAATATATATAAATAGGTAAATTTAATTATTTACAAATAAGTTTACTTATTTCTAGTTAATATATATAGGTAAATTTACTTATTTCCTAGTACGTTTATTTATTTTTAGTTTATATATATAGGTAAATTTACTTATTTGTTTAAAGACATATAAATAGGAAAATTTACTAATTTCCAAATAAGTTTACTTATTTCTAGTTAATAAATATGAGTAAATTTACTTACTTCCAAATACATTTATTTATTTCTAATTTATATAAATAGGTAAATTTACTTATTTGTTTAAAGCAATAAACGGATATATCACAATTAAAAATAAAAAATTGAATTGAATTAAATCTCAAAAACTTACCATAATGTCAGCAAAACAGTTACACTATTTAAAAGGTAATAAAACTCTCCATAAAAACAATAAAAGGGTAAATCTGTCATTAAATAATTAAAGTTGGCTTTAGAAAATCCTGTAGGGGATTATGGGTAAACATTATAGTGTCATGGGCTTACTGGTATGGAATTCAATATCGAAGGGATTTGGATAATTTTCCCATGATTTTAATGGCCTAGGGAAATTCTAAAAGAGGTGGGTGGCTCACTACAATCCCACTCTTGTAGCCCCTTTGGGGTGGGTGGACCCGGAGAGGAGGGTTGAATACTTTGATTGTCTTTTTTTGGCTATTGAATTTGGAAAATTCATTGAAATTATATATATATATATAGAATTGATCGGTTTCAGTCTGGACTGCAAGTGGACTGCACGACCATTTGGCCTTGCTCCGGTGGTCGATTCCAAATTCTGACCGTTGTATATAATGCTCACTCCTTGCATGTCACCCCTGCAAAAAATCATGCCGATCCGACGGTTGAAATTTTGTAAAATCAGCCTTAAACACAAATGAAATTTATATATAGTCTTTGGTAATTTCAGTCTGCTTAAGGCCTGTTTTACAAAATTCCGACCGTCGAATCGACATGATTTTTTGCAGACGTGGCATGCGGGGGGTGAGCATCATATCCAACGGTCAGAATTTGGAACCGACCACCGGAGCAAGGCCAAATAGCCGTACAGTCCACTTGCAGTTCGGAGTGCAATCGATCAGTTATATATATATATAT
Organism: Hamamelis virginiana; assembly: GCA_017140935.1. Taxonomy (NCBI): domain Eukaryota; kingdom Viridiplantae; phylum Streptophyta; class Magnoliopsida; order Saxifragales; family Hamamelidaceae; genus Hamamelis; species Hamamelis virginiana. The sequence goes on from JAESVK010000924.1 coordinate 1,365,676, forward strand.
GGGTCAAGTTCCCCTTACACCCTATTTTGACACCTATGTTTACACCCTGTTTTCAAAATACTATCTATGATAGATATTTTGATGAACTGACCGTTAGATTCAATGCCTTTCTTATGCATATCATGTATACCAAAAATCAAAGTGATCCAACGGTTAGATTTTAAGATATGTCACTATAAAAAATTGTTATGTTTTTAATTAATAAAAAAAAATAAGAGTTCTTCAAAATGATATTTTTCAAAAACTAGCCGTTGGATCACTCCGATTTTTTTCATACATTACAAACATAAGATAAGTATCTAATCTAACGGTCGGTTTCTCAAAATATTCGATCTACAATGGTATTTGAAAATGAGGTGTAAACATAGGTGTCAAAATAGGGTGTAAGGGGAACCTGTCCCTATATATATATATATATATCAATAATTAATCTAGTCAGCTAAGCACTTATGGCCATTGAATCACCTCATCATTTAAAAAAACTTCCAAGATGATCCAACGGTTATAAGTCTTAGCCGACTTAAATCTAAGTCAGCAATAGCTAACTAGATCAATTATATATAATTGTGTTAATTTCTACATGTCAGTAAAAGTAACTTGCATTTTCTTATATACTTTAATAACTATACTCCCACCCATTATATGTGTTGTCGCCCTCAATAGAAATTGTAAGCTAATCATATATATTTATAATTAGTCCCAAATTTGCTCGGCCGTTAGTAGATGCCTCATGTGTGATATATGTCGATCGTGCTGCTTAATTTGTGCCTCGAGCGCGCTCGAGGGCTTGTTCTGGCCATTATGCTTTTCTTCTTCATTTATTCTTGCAAATGAGGGAAAGCTTTGAAGGTGATCAAATCATTTTGAGTGTTAATTAATTACACACCCGGCACTCTCAAGATATATATATATAAGTCGATCATGGGCGCATTAAGTACGTACTATATCACATGAATGGGTAATTTGTGTCAGGACGACGTACACATAATTTGTTTTTTGTTTTTAATTAAATTTTGTATGTGTGACCCGACCCTTGAGTCCTTGACCTTGAGAGGTTCTCTATCCAGCAGGACCAGCAGTAGGATGCATGCCTATCTCAAGATTCTAGCAATAGCAACTAAAATAGAGGAAGACCTCATCAATACAATTAATGGATTCCCTCATGAGAACATTTCAATTCTCTCTCTCGTGTGTGTGTGTGTGTTTTGAGAGAGAGAGAGAGAGAGAGTACAGACTCTGCAATATATGGCTCTTTGGTTTTCATCAGCCTGCAAACATCTCTGATGCATGAGAAACAGACACCAGAGATCAAAATCAGCAATTCTGACCCTTACACTGACTACCAAACAAACAATTTAGCATATAGGAACAACCACCAAAACAATTGAATATGACAACCTACCGTGTTTATAATTTTAATGTAGCTACCTAGCTGTAGTAACTCATCAATTGACCCAACATATTAGATAGGAGTATTTTGAAACCTAATTCAGATGGGTCAACTTGGTTTTTTGGGCTTTTTTTTTTTCTTTCTTTCTTGATGTTAGTGAGTTAGCATGAAAATTCCAGCTAATCTTTGCTGGTAATTATATCTCATTGACATGTTAGGACTGCTGACCTGATTTATTTGCTGACTTCATTGGAAGTTGGAAAATAGTATGACTCAGTTCACCCGACTGGACTCACAAGCTAGGATTGTCAATTTTGCATTTACTGCCTGGTGACGACCATGCATGTCCAAATAATTACGAAGAAAAAGACAGGCCATGCCCCAAATATATATGCACTAATGCATCAATCAAAGCTGCCCAGCTGATCTACCCAGTATGCAGACTCTAGGACCAATCATAGTGCAACACTTCATTAATTTGAGGGGCTGTTTTGTCATTAACATGCTAAACAACCAATTAATTATGCATGTATTAAAAACAAAAATGCTATACAACTAGACATTTTAATCCAAAATTAAAAAACACCCTAATGTGTCATGTTTTGAGTGGTGTGAAAAAAAATAGAATCGATTTGAGAGAAAGGATTTCACTACTCAAAGCAAGACACATCAGGATGATTTTTAATTTTGAATTAAAGTGTGTGGTGCTATAGCAATTTTCTAAAAAAAAAATTCCTACCTTTATTTTGGCAAAATAGCATTAACTATACTTTTATATATATATATATATATATATATATATATATATATATAATATTATTTTGTATTAAAGATTAATTTGATGAATTTTCGTACACGTCAATTAATATATATTTTTTGGTTAATAAAACCATTTCTATGGTTAAAACTCAAAATCTTTTAGCTTAAAAAAAAGGAAAAAACATTTAACAAATTAGTTTTTTTGGTTTTTTGTTTTTGTTTGTTTTGGTAAGAAGAAACAATTTGAGTTTGCTGGGTGCATGTGATTTCAATTAAACTTATGGGGAATAAACAAAGCGATGGAGTATTCACTGACCACAGGAGAGAGAGAGAGTTCATGCACAGACAAAGTTTAGCCTTTTATTTTACAAAGAAATATATTAAAATAAAAAACACAAAAAGGAAAGGAAAATGAGAAACCAACAGAACATATAGAAGTATGGATGAGGGGAAGAAAAAAAGTAAGGAATCTTCTCTTTAACACAGCAAGCAGTTTATCAATCTGTTCTGATTTCTGAATGGTCAGAATGTAAGGAAAATATCTTCTATATACTACTTATCTTATCTACCCAATTGGAAAATTACAAAATAATAATAAATAAATATATACAAAATGCCCCAAAATATAAAAGAAATAAATGTAATGTATTTCTGTATCTTTTCTTCATGCATATATATGAATTAGAAGCATTGATGCATACATTCTCGTCAAAATTTAAAAGAAAAAATCACTGTTATATATATATCGAGCTTACATAGGTTTTTTCTTCACATTCATACATACATGCATGTAGGTTTCCAGAGGGAAATAAAATGCTTCAATTGATTCCTAAATCAAACGAAAATTGAAGAAACAAAATTCTTTAATAAGAATGATTTTAATCCCTTATTGAAGTCACGAGTTCGATTCCTCGATAGTGTGGTTGTTCTGTGACTTAAATGATATGCAAGTCAGAGGGGGTGTCTTGTACATCCGGGATTTTACCTGACAGGAGTGGATCACAAAATAGCATTGTCTTGATGGAGTTCCCTCGTATCAAATATATATATTGTAATCAAACTTGAAATGTCATTCTTTTGGTACAAATTTGTATTGATCGCACACATATTTTGAGAAGAAATGTACCTTAAAAATCAGGATGGATTTGAGTTTGATAAATATTAATGGTTAATACTTTGAATACATGACTACAATCAAAGCCCGATGTTCTCAGATTAAACCGCACATAAAGAGTAAGCCTAACATAACTTAGGGTGAACCTTCAGTTCAAGTAATATATCCTAGGAGAGTAACAAGCAATGTAGCTTGAAATTAAAGGAGAACGGTATAAAATAAGTCTTAATTATTATATATATGTAATTAATATAATTTCCATGAATGAATTAATTTTAATATACCAATAAAGTTATATACTCAGTCCAAAAATATTAATTAATCACATAATAAATAGATTATATATGAAACCCCCACATTGTAAATAAAGCTAAAAATGTATTTTTTTTGTCAAAATTTTCAGGGATTTAAGAGAATAATTCAAATTCTAAGAAGAAACATAGATTAAAAAATTAAAAGAAATAAATAAATGTGTACATACTTTATATATTCATGATTATTGTCATGAATAAATTAAGGAACATGAACCATGCATCATCAGAAGAACCCTAGGTAAAATTTTCAAAGGATCAAAGTATGAATTCCATATATATATATATATATAATATCAGGTGCCGATGATGCATCAAGTGACCTCCTCTAGACCGCTTGTGGAACATATTTTTGACAATTGACTGTTGGATTAGATATTCTTCTCATGTATGTCATGCCTACCAAAAATCACAGTGATCCAATAGTTGGTTTTTGGAAAATGTAACTTTGAAAAACTGTGACTTTTTTGTTCTTTGAAATATTACAATTTTTTATTAGTAGATTTTTCAGAAATAACCTTTGGATTACAGTGATTTTTGACATACATGACATACATGAGATGGCTATCTAGTCTGTATCTAAGTTTTGAGCTTTATAGAGGTCCAATTTTATACTATAAAGTCCATAAGAATTCTAAATTTCTTTATTTATTTGTAATGTTAAGAACATATATCCTTGGACTTATATATATAATGGTATAAAAGGATTATGTTAGGGACATATGGGTATAATCCCGAGTCATTTTTTTATGAGGACATCCTCACATAAGCTTATGTGAGGACTTAGTTTTTTAGCCAATGTATGATGGATATTTTGAAAAATCGATCATTGAATTCAATATTCTTCCTATGTATGACATGCATGCCAAAAATTACAACGATCTAACGATCGGTTTCTAAAATACAAACGGTGAAAAATCATAACAATATCTAACAGTTACAGTTTTTCACTATTATCATAGTTTTTCACTGTCGGTATTTTAGAAACCGACCGTGAGATCATTGTGATTTTTGGCATGCATGACATAGATACATTGGAAGAATATCCAATTCAATAATCGGTTTTCCAAAATTCTCATCTTACATTAATTAAAAAACCAAGTTGTCCCGTAAGCAAGTTCTCATAGGAAATTACTCATAATAATATATTATAAAGCCATGATTGCATCAATATGTACAAACCATTGTCGGAGCCCTGGTGCGCGCACTGGCAGATTGTCATGATCATGCAGCTGCATGTTGTGATGATGAGATCGAATATATGATCGAACACTACAAAGTCCTCACTTTGCCATGTTTTCCCACAGCTTTCTTGAGCTTCTATGCCAAATCAAGAAGATTAAATAGGAGAAGAAGTTCAAGAAAGCTGTGGAAAAGCATGACTAGGACTTACCCGTATATATATGCACTTCACTTCATCATCTCCTCCTCTATAGCTTATCATTACATTCAATTGTTTGTATCTAGAACAAAAAACTAGGTTGAATGAAGAATTCGGGGGGAGAGAGAGAGAGAGAGAGCTCACTTGCCATGTTCTTCCACAGCTTTCTTACCTTCTTTGCCAAAAGAAAGCCATGGAAAAGCATGAAAGGACTTCACCCACTTCATCTACTTCCTTTTCTCACACTCTCTCGCTGTACTTATAATACCTAAAACAAAATGGTTGAATGAAGAGCTTAAAAAAAACTTGTGTGTGTGTGTGAGAGAGAGAGAACAGTACATATATGAGGACCACACTGGCATACGTAAGCCGTCCAACAGCTTTATAGAATGATGAGAGAGAGTGAGCTAGGAAAGGGTAGGAGTCTAGCTAGGGTTCGATCACTATTTCAACCACAAGGCGCACACTAGACACAAAACACCACACTTTTTTAGTGAGTGCGCTGTGGGGTAGATGCGCAACATGAGATGGGTGATGAATAAAATAATTTTTTTTTTTTTTTTTTAAAAATATTAGGAAAAAAACAAATAAATAAGAAAATGAAATAGGAAATTTTGGATGATTCTAAAAACAACCCATCCCATCCCATCACATGCTACCATGTGATCACAACCCTTTTATATTTAAGGGATGGAGAGTTTATACTTTGTATGGTCCCCCAACCAACCAGCTTGTGTCATCTATCTACCTAACATGTCATATTATTAATGGATTTTTTTATAAAATTTTGTAAATGGTTGAAAAAATGACTTTGTGGTATGGTGCTTGCATGTCTTTAATATTTCATATATACTGCCATGGCCTATCTTAATTATATGAATATATATAGGATTATAGACATAAGACACAGTTATATATAATAGGAGATATACATGAACTTATTTAATTTGCTAGATAGAATACAATTATATGTGTATAACTGTGTGTATATATATTTATATTCATTACTAAACTCATTTTTATAAATAAATAAATAAATAAATAAAATTTATTCCATCAGTGCCTAAGAAACAAACATGACAGAAAAAGATGTTTTTTTTTTTTCTTTTCTTTTTTTCCATTTTATTAGTTTTTGTGTCTAAAAAGATGAGCATTTTACGCTAATAATTCTAAACTTTTCAAACATCACGTGAATGAATTTGAAAAAAAAAAATAAAAAACTATTTACGTAAATATTTTTTTTTGATGAAAATACCCTTATGTACACTTAGTAATTACCCTTTCCAACAATTAGAATGTCAAAAATATTTTCAACAGTCAAAAAGTCAATTTTTTAAGAAAAAATTTCATGAGTAATCCCCAATAATGCATAGAATCTGCAATCCCCATCTTTAAACAGGATCCCCAACTTTACAAATAATCTCTAATCCCCATCAATAAACATAACATTAATTATCTGTCACATCAGTAGAAAATATGGTACGATGCATGTGACAATACATAGAGCTAGGTATTATGTGTAAAAATAGGGATTCTGTTATAATATAAGAATTGAAGAATCTATGAAAAATTGAGAATTATTTGTTATATATTTTTTGTATTAAAAAATTAAAGACCTGATATAAAATGACTTATATTAAATACTGATGTGACATGTTGGGGATGGGAGATTATTCAAAATTTAGGGATTCTTCATAAAATTGAGAATCGGGGATTATTTATTATCCTAGGGATTATTAGATTAAAGCGAGGATTGTGGATTGTACTTGTTTTGGGGATTTTGTATAAAATTAAATTGGGGATTACGTACAAAATTAGTTAAAATTTCAAAATTTTGACCATTATAAGAACAATTTCGTCAAAAAGACAGTAATATGTTCATTTATGTGTGTGTGTATATATATATTTTGTTCATGTAATTTTCGTAAAACTTAAGATTATTAGCGTAAAATATTCCTAAACACGGTGATAATATGAGATATACATGAACTTTGCAAGAACACGCACCGTACAATTATGTATAAATGTGTGTACATATATAATTATATTCATTATTAAACTCATTTTTATAAATAAATAAATAAATTTATTCCATCAGTGCCTAAGAAATTAACATGACAGAAAAGGATTGGTGTCGATCACAACCATATTTTTTAAAAAGTGTTTGTGCTTCGTAACTCATGACACGTTAAAATTACAATAATTATCAAGTGCTTTTTTTTATTTTATTTTTTATTTTTTATTCTATTAGTTTTTGTGTCTAAAATAAAAGATATTATTATAAATAAAAATGTATATTAACTACAAATACCTTAAAATAAATTACCCCAAACCCCAGTTCCAAACTGGATTTTACTTGGTATATCTCTTGATTTTGAGTCTTAAATTCATAAAATTCCTAGGTCAAATTCTCATGGAAGAGATTTGGCCTGTGTGTTGTTCCCCCTCTTCCTACTTGCTGCTGTATAACGTGCGGCAAATTATTTAAAAAAAAAAAAAAACTCAGCTCCAAGCTGATGTCTAATAGAATTAGGTGGTCAACATTTAACGGAGTACAAATTTGCATTTAATTAAGTGTACAATTGTCCTTAATTAGCTAAGGTTGTTGACGTGCATTGATTGATATCACGGTACTAATTATGGCGCAACGGTTCCCTTTGAAACTTCGCCCAACTACCTACACCGACATCCATAACAAGATCCACAAAGAGTTAATTAAGATGGTGCCATTTCGATCATATCAATTGCCATTTAAGGATCAACATCCAATGGGCACAAGTTGAAAGATATGTGTAGAAGTGTAGAAAATAAAATTCACTTTATTCTATATTGTCTAAATATAATGCTTGCTATAGTTTCATATACCTGTATTGGATCCTCCACCTACAAACTTAGATTTTTAGGTTAGAAATTTAACATGGTATCAGCGCATTGATTATTCACTTGATAAAATCCAAACAAACTTGCACGTGAGGGTTTATCACCTAATTAAATATAAGGCTTGCTAAATATAAAGCTTACTATAACTTCAAATACCTATATTGGATCCTCCACCTACCAGCTTAGACTTTTAGGTTGGAAACTTAACAATATGCCACCCCATTTTATTAGTTCTGTAGTATCTATAGTTAGGGGTGGAACTAGGTTTTTGGTTCCAAGGGGCCAATTTTTTTTTCTTTTTATCCACTTTTTCAAGAAAGTTATTAAACAGTAGGCCTTCAAAAGGCACATAGAATACGCATAACAAATTACATACATGTATAGATACTTATTAAACATGAAATTCAAAAAGAAATTGTGAATAAATATCAAATACCAAATCAAACCATAGGTTTCAATTGGCTCACCCCCTACCTTCTACAACTATAGTACAACAATCAATCACAAATAGGATTTCCAGCATATATGCCTAACCTTCCTTAAATTATTATTATATAATAAAATATATTCAAATTGCTAAAGGCGCCCAACCAGTTGGTATTTATTTGATAAAATATTATATAGTTTTATTTAAATTTCAAGTGGCCGGCATTATGTTTACTTTCCCATAATATATATACATACACACATCAAAGGACAGGAATGCTATTATCAGGTTGACTTGATGCAAGTTGTATCGAGTCACCTGCTTTTGAGGTACTTGCAAATATTATTTTGAAAAATCGATTGTTGGATTAGATACTCGTTCAAAATAACACCATTTTTTCACAGTCAGATTTTCAGAAACTAACCTTTGGATCACTTTGATTTTTGATAGACATAAAAAACATAAGAATAATATCTAATCCAATGATCAATTTTTCAAAATATGATCTACCAGTGCCTCTAAAACAGGTGATCTGATACAACTTGTCGACTTATCTATATCAAAAAATATAATAAAATATATATAATATGTATACACTAAATGAGTGGAAGTGAGGATAAGTGAAAGTTGGTGGGCCATGCCCCTGGCCAACCCTTCCCAATCCTTATAACTCTTACACATATCAATTGAAAAGTCAAGTGCCCTCCTTCCTATGCTCTAGTTCCGCCACTGTCTATAATGTACTATTGGCGTTCTCTTGAGAGAACAATTTTTTATTAATAGTAATCACACAAGTAGTACTCTCTCTCCACTTGGTTGATTTTTTTTTTTCCATCCATCGATCTAGATGGATAATTTACGTACCATGAAATTGGAAAGAATTTATCACGAAATTGGGAAGAATTTATCATTTCTTTTTAATTAAAAGATTAGCAATTCTTTGCAAATTAAAATTTTAAAATTATATGACGTGAATGGCATTAAGTTAGATAGAATCTCTACTTTCATGCATTTTAATGGAAATTAAATTTTAGATCATTTTTTTAAAAATTATTTGGCGTGACAGTAATATAGAACCTTTACGTTAGCGCATTTTTTAAGAAAAATTATAAATACTCTCCTTTGATTTTGAAAAATAGGCTGATCATTCCTCCTACACTTTTCAAAATAATAATTTTCCAACTACTTCTTAAAATAAGGTGATATTATAATTGTACCTTGTACATATTATAGTTGGTATTTGGTAACGAGGACACAGAAGTAAAATAGTAAAAGAGCAAAATCTTTTACTTAAAAAAAAAAAAGATTTTGCTCTCTCTCACAGTCTCTCTGTGCATATGGTACTCGGCAACGAGGATACGAACCCAAAAAAGGTTAAGTACGTACAAAATATCTCTCCCTCTCAGTAATTGTTTATGAAGATAATTGTTGTTCAGTGTAATAATTTTCGGAATATTCATTGCAATTAATCAGGTAGTACTTACTTTTCTAAGGACCCGACTAATTAAATTCTTGTAATATTTGAAATAAATTTGCTTATTTACTTTTTTTGAATCTATGAATATATAGGTTTGCTAATTTCATTTTTAGCAGATTTTAGATTAAAAAAAAAAAATTGAAAAATTTATTGGTGATCCTCGACTTTAAACAAGTAAAGAAGACTACATATAATTTTTTGGCTAGTTTTGATAGGATTTGTATTCATCATTTGTATCAAGAAGCTAATCATTTGTTATGTTATTATAAGTCCAAGTTAAATTCTCTGGCGTGCATTAATGATGTATATTCCAAAAAATTGGTCCAAAAAGATATCTCTTATGAATTCTAATTAACCTTTATTAATTATCATTGAAATAATTTGCTAAAAAAGAGAATGATTATATTAAAAGCCACATTATTTCGGATGTATTTTTGGGACATATAGCATTTTCCTATATAGGGATGCTAGTATCAGGTGCACCTGATGTATCTTGCATCAAGTGACTACTTCTACAACTACTTGCATAACATATTTTGAAAAACTAACCGTTGGATTAAATACCCCCCTTATTTCAATCATACCTGCAAAAAATCACAGTGATCCAACGGTTAGTTTTTTAATAATGCCATTGTGAAAATCTATGACTTTTTTGTTCTTCAAAATGTCACCATTTTCTCATAGTTGATTATTTCAGAAATTGACCATTATATTACTATAATTTTTAACAAACATGACATACATAAGAGGGGTGGGTATCCAATCCAATGGTCAGTTTTTCAATTAATATATAATTTGCAAGTGGTTGTGACTGCCTTATGCTAGCATTCCTATTTTTTTATATTCTATATGACTCAGTTTGGATTTTGAAAAGTGTAAGAAAAAAATGAAAAACGATTAAAATAGTTTTGATAAGAATTCAATGTTTAAAAAAAAAAAAAAAAATACACCCCTCAAAGGTCCATCACCGGCGAAGAAAGCGCCATGGATTTCAATTGGAATATAATTGAATTTTCAAGGTGATCAGTCTTTTTTGGCCCACAACTGAACTTGTCTACGCAGTGTATATGTATCCACCAACATGGATTGACGGGTTAGTAAAGATAGAGGGTACAGATCGTAGAGTAGAGCTAGTGTGTGTTAAAAAATAAAATAAAATAAAATAAAGTGTTCATCAAGCCTAGCTAGCCCATGGTTTTCATTCCTGAATTGTCAGGTAGTGAATCTTTTTCCCCCAATTCAAATTTGTTCAAATTGCCAAATTTACACTCAAATTTTGGCAATTCAAATGTTTCCACATACATTCTCATGAATTTGTCTAAATTGACCAAATGACCTCTAGTTGATTTAAAATGATTTAAAATTAGATTATTGATAAACATGCTGCAATTTTTATCATACGCAACATATCTTTTATGTACGTAACAAATATAATAACTAATATGTTATGTCATATCAATTATCATGCATATTGGTATAATATATAGGTTGAAAATAACTAATTTGGCTTGTTATTACATGTGTCACGTATGGACATAAATTAATTAGATGTGATAGAAAATGCAGCGTGTCTAACATGCATGCATGTTTTTAATTGCTTTGGTTAATAATTTGAATTTTAATTTGTATCAACTTTATGGAAAGCGTTACTCTTTTCAACTATTATTGTTGATGATTTGCTGCTCTAGTGGTATGTATGTTCACTTTAAGAGAAAATGTTTCTAATCCTATCACAGAATTAAAGTATATTGATACTCATTTGTTAATATTGACTGGAGTTTGAGGTAGGGATAAATCTCCATAGTTTGTCCAAAAAAAAAAAATTTCCTCATCATTATATATAATATTTTATATCTAACATGATTATTAGCAAGGCATTAATTATTTTAAAAAATATAGTATGCACTTCAATGATATTACACTCATATAATAGTTTTATATTAGTTATCACATCGATCAAATAATATATTATATGACGATGTTACAGTAATTATTACATCAAGCTTAAAAAATACCAAAAAAAAAAAAAATTTAATAATTACTTACATTAGTTGAATGTGAATCTATGTTATTGATTCTATAACAACCATTAGACCTAAATAATTGTAGTAAAAGAAAAAAAATTAGAAAGGATAGTAATATTGCTCCTATATATATATATATATATATATATATATATATATATATATATATATGAAATATGCCAAACTATATATCAAATAATTAAAGTTGAAATCCATAAGTGGATTGGAGACCGGAGCTTGCCTGCATTGAATAAATTAAACATGTCCAAAATAAAGTCCTATCAAAATTAAACATGTCCAAAATAAAGTCCTATCAAAATGTTAGGCCAATAGACAATAGTGCCCGGCCACATGCCAAACACTGCCTCGAGGCCCTGTCGGGGCTATGATAATTGATAAGATAAGTTGAAAAAGGCTGCATGCTCATCAGAGATTGGCCATTGGCACTTTGCAAAAGAAGAAAGGTAATAATCGTACGTAGTTTTGGCAATATGCATGTGGGGATCGAGCTAGGTGAAGCCACCCAAGCGTGCGGTTTTGCATGCATTAGGCGAAAGAGAGCAGAGACAAAGTAAAAGGAAGAGGAGAGAGAGAGAGTTTTCTGATATATATGTATATCATCATGGTGCTGTGATTATTGATGCATGGGACCCATTCAAGGTAGATCTGCAGCTGAGGCATTACAAATATGCTGTTATGGAAAATGACAATCCATATGCATGATTAACAACATTGTGATGGTACGGACCAATACAATACAATCCACGTACTCCATTATTTTTATGGGTAATTTGGCTGGAAGTCCCACATTAGAACAAATTGATCGATGACAAAAGTCCTTTAAAAATTTGTTATTTGTGAAAAGTCATTTTGTCATTATTTGAACAAAATTACCCTTACCTTAATTTTTTTTTTTAAAATTTTGCACTGGTTATTTGAGCTTAAATAAACAAAAGCTCATATGCAATAATTTTACTGCCAGGAGAGAGAGAGAGGGGGGGAGAGAAAGGAAGAAGAAGAAGAAGAAGAGAGGAGAATCACGATCACTGATCCATGATTTTGAAGATTAGCGAGTTGCAGATCGTGATTCCCCCTTATTCCATCGTGATTTTTGTAGATCTGATTCGTGAGTTGCAAATCGAAAAGCCATGTCTGCAGCTAGCTCCAAGCAACGCCAGTGGCATCTCGGCCGTACGATCTGCTGAAGCGTCGCGTCGTCCAGTTCTCCATAAGGATAGCAATTTGTCCCATCTGAGCAGGGACCCGCCCCTATAGGGACGGGTTATTTTTGAATTTTTCGAGGTGCGGGACGGGGATGAGGTTAAAAACATTGCCCCGCCTGAGTATGGGGCGGGGACGGGTTTTACAATACCCCGCCCCGCCTATTTATCCTCGCCTCGTGGGATTCCCCATTCACGTTTATATAAATTTTATATTTAAAATATATAATTTTATATGATACATAAATTATATTTTATATATTATATTATAGAGAATATATAATAAAATTTAAATTATTAATGACCACCTAACTTTTATGTCCCTTCCATCAATTTTAACATTTTTAACCATTTTTTTAATAATATTAGCTACTTGATTTTTTCGCATCTCGGTGATCTCACTAACAATCTAACATTTTTTAAACATTATTATATATTTCTTATATAATAAGTTAAGTCTCCCTTATTGTGTTGAGTTTGTTAACTCTCCCTTTATTTTTGATTATTCAAGCTTTATCTCTGTTCAGGATAACAAGAACGATGTTGTTATAAGTTGTACTTTATACAATTATGTTGTTTATGTGTAAGGTGACCTCTATAGTCTATATTTTATAGGGATAAATACAAAATAGATTTTGAAAAACTAACTGTTGGATTAGATGCACTTATTATAAATTACATACTTGCAAAAATCAAAATAATCAACGGTTATTTAAAAAAAAAAACTATCTGGATAAAATTTATGACATTTTGAAGAATTAAATTATTATAATTTTTCATGAACATTTGTCATAAACTGACCGTTAGATCACTATGATTTTTTGCAAATAACATGAAATGCATAACAATTGTATTTAATCTAACTGTCAATTTATCAAATCTTTTCAACTGTTAGTCCTATGCACACCACCTTATCCTTAGTTTGACATATGGTTTGTAAAAGCAATATGGAACAAATATTTTGATAAACTAACTATTGGATTAATCAATTAAGTTATATGTGTGTACACATGACACATCATATATACAAAAAAATAACATTGATCAAACAATTAATTTTAAAAAAAAATCAGATTTTTGAGATGAAGTACAAAAAAACTATCGAAAATTGTTATAATTTTTATAATTCATAATTAATTTGTTATTGAAATGGTAGGGCGGTAGGGCGGGGACGGGGATTCTCCGCCCCTATGGGGATGGGGACGGGGATAGAATTATATTCCCCACCAGGATACGGGGCGGGGATGGGGAGTAATTTTATAAGTGGGGATGGGGATGTGGAGTGGAAAACCCCCCCCCTCCCCGACCCATTGCCATCCCTAGTTCTCCAGTGGTGTTGAGATTGAAATTGTATTGATAAGTTTTGAAAGCTGATTTGAGCGCATCGTCGAATTTGCCAGTGAAGTTAGAAATGGAGTTGGTTATGTAACCGAAATTGTGGAAGTATTGTTTGAGCTTGGTTAAGCCATCGACTTTGTGACCTGCGTCAACTGTTGAATTTTTGAAACTAGTGCCACGCCCTGGCGGTGGTGTTTGGATGTAATGACGGTGGTATGGCTGATATGTTGGGGAAGAAATGTGGGAGAGTAGATATCGAAGTACGTGGTTGAACGCCAAACAACAATCGCAATTATAAACAGATAAAATCTCATGATAATTATTTCCTAAAGAGAGAGAGAGTGTGTTTGGTTAGAGAGAATTAAATATATTAAAGTCAAAGCATCGAATTCGACAAAATTACAAGGTTCTGATCAATTATTCACGAAGATCAGCAGCATTAACTGTGATCTCCGACGAGACTTCTTTATATCTGCTGCTTCGCGGCACTGATCCTATCAGTAAGTGTATGCTGCTGATCTTCTTCTTCTTTTTCCACGAACAACACTGAATTTAAATGGTTAATATGCAGTGAGTTAAAATTCAACCATGAGAGAGAGAAAGAGAGTGCATTGAAAATACTAGCACAGTGAAAAAAAAACACAAAACTTTTTTGGTTTGTTGTGAGATTATTGCATTAAAAAATGGAATGGAAAATTGTAAAAATAAAATAATAAAATGTTGAGAGAGAGAGATGAATTGTGTTTTCATTGTGTGATGAAATTGTATTTTCTAGCTGTGAGATGAATTCTGGTTTTCATTGAAAATACACCAGAGGACAGTGAGAATACAATGATAGTGAAAATACTCCCCAAGACAGTGAAAATACTCTTTAAGATAGTGAAAATATAAGGATGAGAAAAATATTCCTCAGGACAGTAAAAATACAAGGACAGTAAAAATACAATGATAGTGAAAATACATCCAAGACAATGAAAATACATTGAAATCCAAAAAACACAGTGAAAATCTAAAAAGAGCGCAATGAAAATCCAAAAATACACCTTGGGGGTATTTTCACTGTGTTGGAGTGTTTTCAGTTTTTACAGTGTGGCCTATTTTCACTGTCTTAAGGTATTTTTATTTATTGTCATGGAGTGTTTTTTCACTGTCTTTGGACAATTTTCACTGTGTGGATTATTTTAACTGTGTGGACTATTTTCATTGTGCTAGGGGTAGTTCCGCCATTTTGAAACTTAATTTTTAAAAAATAAGACTTTTTGCACGAAACAAATTTTAATTAGGATCTAAAGAAAACAATAAATTTTAGGAGGACTTTTTGCATTAAACTTTTATAGAGTAGGACCTCTCACCAATTTGCCCTATTTTTGTTTATTAAATACCACTTTGCCATATGAATATTGTATTTGTCCGTTTATTTTCGTGCTTAATTATAGCGTAAATTGTGTCCGTGAGATATGATATTATACAAATTCATGTCTTCTTCTAAATTAAAAGAGTAAAAAAATTTACATTTAGCAAAACTCTCTGAATGAGTGAAAATAAATAAAAGATTTACTTGTTTTTTTTTTTTTTAATAAAAATTATGATTTCACCCCTCAACCTACACCTATACACATCATATATATACTCTTAAAAAAAATTTCAAAGACATTGATCCCAGAAATGTGTACATGTAAGTAAGTTGAAGAGGTGAAATTATAATAATTGCCCTTTCTTTTTCAAACACATCATATATATATATATATATATATACACTTAATTTTTTTTTCAAACACAATAATCCCAAGAATGTGTAAATGTATGTAGGTTGAAGAGGTGAAATTATAATAATTTATCTTTTTTTTTTTATTCATTTTTTTTCAAAAATTCTTAATAAATTTGTGTGAAAATAATTTAATTAATATCAAATACGGCAGTAAAAGAGTCAAATCAAATTAATTATTGGTCCATAAAATATAACAAGTGACGCCGCATTTTATTTTATTTTTTTCATTCAATTAACGTGACATTCACGTGGCAGAAAACTGGACTGCCAAACCCAAAGAAGTTAGGTTCTTCTTGGTCAATTAAATAATTGGGTGAAGGCCCGAAGAACAACGAGTGGCAACAAGATCTCCGTGAAGAAAAGTAGGTAAGCCCATGGGTACATCAACATAGTCAGTTAGGCCCACAGGTGAAGCCAGGCTCTTGTTAGCCTATCCAACAGGCCCATTTGCTTTTCTAAATGTGGGCTAGATAGGATTGTAAGACAAACTAAACTATTTGAACTTGATTTGAGAAATATTCGAGTAAAATTGAAATTGAATTCAATTAATGATACATTATTTTTGTATTATCTTTGTTAGGGTATATATAAGGTTAATAGGGATGGCATTTTTGCCATATAATTAAAAATAATGCGATAATTTTATAAGTTTATAAAACTAATTTAAAATGAATTTTATTCTAATTTTTATGATCCCAAACGAAGTGATAAGGTCAAGAGCCCATCTTAGATGGAAAATGCTGAATAAACTAAAATTCGACACTAATTTATGAGGTGGCATTTTATATTAATCATTGGGCTAAGATAACAATTAAAATGAATCAAATGATAGTTAATATATCATCACGGGTGGAGTCAGGATTTAATATTGGGGTGGGCTAGGTTAAATAAGTAATAATCAAAATATTATAAAATAAATGAAATTATGATTAATTTTTAAGTTATGTTTACGCCACAACATAAAGATTCGATTAACACAATAAAATATATATTCGAGCGTTACAAAGATTAGTGCAAAGAGAAATAAAATAAAATACACTATCCAAGATGTACTCTACGGTCTTTGAGATGAGAGTTAGGGCGAGAAAGAGAAAGAGAGAGAAGGATGTCAAATAAGACAGCTATGGCTAGAGATAGGGCAAGAGAGAGAGCATATGAGAATACTGAGAATTTGGTACTTTGAGCTAAAATGTTGGATTAGTTTGGACTAAAACTCATTTAATGGTAATGTAATAAATCTAAAATAAAAAATTTGCCAAACTTGAGGTGGGCTACAGCTAACCTCAGCCCTACATGCATCCACCTGTATAATATATCATGCTAATATTGTGCGGACGTGGCTGATGAAATGTAAAGATGTAAAGATGGTGCGTTGTCGATTTAGATACACGTGATCAGAGCCCATAGCTCAAAGCCTCAAACATAGATCGGTGATGGAGAGAGATCAAATTGTAGTTGAAATCAAAACCAGGTTTTAGTTATCCCAAGTTTCCAACCAAGCATAGATAGAAGAGAGAGAGAGAACCGTAGACTGACAGACCAACATGAATCTATACTCGCACGATCTCTCTCTCTTCGACTTCAATTTCGCCGATCCGATCATCGAAAACCTAACTCGCACGTCTCCAAATTCATCTTCATCAGATTCAATCCCAACAGTTGATGATCATCCCATCCAAATCCGTAGCCCCCCAAGGCACCGTCACGATGGGACTTCGCCTCTCCCTTTGGGCATGGACTGGAGCGCTCCTCCTCGCAAATGGGTAAGCTCTCTTTTGCTTTTATCTTTTTGTTATTTTACGCTTGGTTCCCTAGAAAACTAATTTTAAAATTTTAAGTTTTAATCGGGCATTTTTTTGTTGCTTATAGAAGGTAGGAGAAAGGGGTAAAAAAAAACTGAAAATTTGAAAATACTGAGTATATTCGATATTTATTTTCCTTTTTCTAGTCCATGTTTTATTAGGAACCAAACAGAAAATTATGAAAACTTATCTTAATTATGTCAAAACTGTACATGTTAGGCTCGGTTGGGTGGATATTTTAGTTTTCTTAAGGGTTAAATAATGGAAAATACAATTCTTATAATGTTTTTTTTTTCCTTCTATTTTCTTACAATTTCGCAGCTATTAAACGGGGCTATTATTTAATTTGATGTTTGGCGAATGTTTGATTCATCTTGAGTTGAATTGAATCATGGTTTTGTTTCCTGTTATTCTAATGTAGGATGGACGGGATTCCATTTGGCCTCATGATCCTCATACAGGTTGGAGTTACTGCGTCACAGTTCCTTCTTGGATTGTCTTACCAAAATCAAGGGGTTCAGATTTTGTGGTGGTATACATTTTTGTCTATATTCTCAAGTTGAATTATATATATATATATATATATATATATATATATATATATATATATATAAGCATTATATTTCTATATCTAAGTATTTTTTACTTCAGGGTCAAAGGCAACCTACATGAGGAGACTCTGATTGTATATTTTTGGCCATATTTTGTTATTTTAGTGACATCTGAGGATTTATATTTCGTTGTTCAATTTTCAATTCTCTGAAGATTGTCAATTTTATAAAAAGAAGTATTTACAGGATACTATTCTAAGGTTACTTGCTCAACAGGATAAAAAAGCTTTTATTTCTGATTGATTATTTATAAAATATCTAATTTATCAATTCAATGATAATTTTAATTTTAAAGTTTCAAATATATGAAATGTCATGAGTTGTTTGATATTTTCCAGAGATATTGTTGTAATAGAGGCAGTAGGCATTAGTGTCTTCTTTTAGCAATTTTGTATCCAAGTTGATCCTGCATAATTCTTGGGTGATACTTAACCTGCTCAAGTTGCTAACATACATTAGGGACAGTTTTACAGGGTTCAAGTTGGTATACAATCACCCGAAGGGATCACCACGACCCAAGGAATTTTACGAAGATTTAGTGATTTCTTGAAGCTATATTCTGAAGTAGGTTTGAATTTTCTCTTCATTTTCTTTGAAGGAGGATTATCCATTTTCTTATTTCTAATGAATGCCTTCTTTTTATTAAAAAAACAATTTTGTTATTCATTTCCATCTTAAGGATTTTGATGTTATTTGGGTTCAGTGCTTTGGCAGAAGTACTAGTTTTATCCGATTTGAGTATAGTGGTTTAAGGACAACTTCTTTCCTTATTCTGTTCACTGACTGTCTTTTCTAGCTCAAAAAGGCATTTCCCAAGAAAAATCTTCCCTCAGCTCCACCAAAGAGGCTTATGAGAATGAAAAGCAGGGCCCTATTGGAAGAGGTAAATAACATTTTCTTTTTCTTATTTGTCTTTGGTACCTTTTAGATATATTTTTTCTTGATGGCTTGAGCATTCCATGACGTTCTTGAGGCTTGAAACAATTACTCTATTGGTTCTTCTACTTTTTAGAGTTCGCTGAAGTAGTGACTAAAGTTGTGGATGATGGTTACTTTTAGCTGCGTTAAATGAACCTTGTTGTCTCTTTGTAAGTCTGTATGAGGATATGAGTGTCTCTCTATGCAAAGAGGAGATTTCAGGAATGTTGTCAAAAAAGTTCTTGAACACATCTCTCTCTCTCTCTTTCTCCTTATGTGCAACCTCCTCTTACTTTGCCAGGATTTATTTTTATTTTTATTTTTATAAATTTTAAAACACATGAAGCATGACAAAAGAAGATATTTATGCTTTTAACTTTGTCTAAAAGATAGTCAATCACCTTAAGAAGCATGAAAAGATCTGCAGATCGCCTGCTTATAATGTTGAACGGAAAAGATGACATACATATAAAAGATGGCTAAACATCAGTGTATAGTGTTTAAAAATCTCTTAAATTACATCCTTATTGTGATTTTTCTCTAGCAATTGATTAGAAAGTATTTTGGCATTTTTATCTAATACTCCCATTAGAGCCCCACCTCAGAACATTTGTCCTTCCACTTCTCTAATATAATAACTAATTATTCATTTGCTCAACTTGCATCCCCTTATACCGTACAGCTTTGATTTTAAACTTAGACATTAGATCAAACTTCAGTCATTATGGTAGACATTTTATTGTAGGGCAACCCTTAAAATAGTGAATAAGGCTGCCTACGATCACATGTAGGTGGGTTATAATCTTATTTACTTTAGGGTTTGTGAAAGGGATGGTGTTATTAGGATTTGAAGATGGAAAAAAGGTTAATTTGATGTTGTTTTAAAGAAGAATATGGTATGGTAATAGATCAAAGCCTTTGCGGCTTTGTAAACCTTGCATGTACAGAGGCTTTTGAGCTCTTTTTTATGAGGTTATACACTTTTGCTTGATTAAAAAAAAAAAAAAAAAAAAAAAAAAAAAAAAAAAAAAAAAAAAAAAAGCAAAAGAAGTTGCTTTAATATCTGGACAGAATGAGAATTTTTAAGTTTTTTGAGGTTAAAGTGTAGAAAGCAGGTAGGGCTAGGGTTTATGGTGAAAAGTAAGGGTTTTTAGATTGAAATTAAAGCTAAAGAAATGGTTGGTTCTGGTCTTCTGGATTAGAAAAGTGTATAGCAGTGCTATAAATTAAAATAAAGAAGAAGAGGAAGAAAAAGACGAGAGGGAGAGAAAGGATAGACCTTAGAGTCTTATAAGGCTTTTTAGGAGTCTCACTTAGAAAATAATCAGCCGAATCGCACCATTAATTGAATGTAAAAGCTGCAGAAAATTTCATTAGTTAATTTGTATGTAATTGCATCTACAAGGCTGGCTTATATAGAGAACTGTGAGACCTACTTTCTAAAGTCTATATCTGGTCAAGTTAGGAAACTTACAAACAAGAAGTAAAAGGCTTCTTAATAACTAAATAGGACTCAAGGTAACTCAAAAAAGTCTAAATATTCTCCAAATTAAGGGGGTTTGAACCATGAAGGTGTAAGCATACTCCACCAAAAGTACTCTTCTCTATGTGATATCTATGGTGGGATAATTGTTGCATCGGTGAAGCCCATATAGTGTTTGTGAATTTGCTAAATTTCATTATCACCACCTTTTTTTTTTTTTTTTTTTGCTAAAGCTTATGAATGCCTATGGAAGTTCGACCTCTCTTTGTAGTTTTCCACGAGTACCAGAAAATTACAGAAAATGTCTCAGGGTGAAAAGTAAATAAGCTAATGGCTTCTAATACAAGGGTGTTTTATAATTATCTTCATGAACTCTATATTTCTGTTCTTAAAGGAAACAGTTCTTTTGCCAATTTTGATGTGTTTGAATCTTCAATTTATTTATTTATTTATTTTTCTTAATTTGTTTTATTACAATGTGAGGGAAATAGATGACTGTACATTGTATAATTATCTTGTTGACATTAAATGATGTCTGTCCTGTCACCTCTGTTAAGCATCTAGAAACCAACTATGTTTTATCCATGAAAAAAAATAGTAATAATATCCTTAAAATGGCTAGTTTATTGCAGAGAAGATGTTCTTTGGAGGATTGGATGGAAAAACTACTATCTGACATTGATTTATCAAGAAGTGCTCCAGTGGCAACCTTTCTTGAGCTAGAAGCTGCTGTGAGGTCTTGTAGGTGTCTCCTTGATGCTTCTTGGAGTTGTCTTTATATCATCTTTTAAACCTTTGAGTTAATATGTAAAATGGGAAGCAACCTGTTGTGATATTGAAGTTTTGGAAATTAAGTTTTCTTCTAATATTTTCCCTTAACGCTATACTTTTCAGCATTTTCTGCTGTAAACCAGCAAAATTCAGATGCAAACTCTTCTGCTAGTGGCATGACAACATCATTACAGTTCCAAGTCAGTTCGGATTTTTCTAGGATTGCTCGTAGTACATCAGTTGCATCAGATTATGGTAACGATTCTGCTTACGAGATATCTGAGCTTGGAACACCGAGACATGGAAGGGATTACTATTCTGAGAATTTGACATCTGAGCATGATTTCAGTGATCAAATAGAAACTGTTAAGTATGGCATGTCTGACAGAGAATTTACTATGGAGAACCAAGAAAGATTTTCTAGGCATAAAATGCATGCCGAAAGAGAGAACAGTGATACAGGTCGGGATAAAATTAGTGATCGTACTTTTAAAGGTACATCCCATCGCAGGGATGAAATGGAGCTTTTGTCTGAACTGGAGAATCGAAAGCTGGCTGGCCACGTTCGAAGACTGTCAACAGAGAGTGTTGGAAGTTATTCAAGTTCTGTAAGAGCTAGTGATATTTCAAATTTGGTGATGACAAACTCACTTGGTGATGGCTCACTTGATTTTCCTGAAGGTGCTGAAGATCCAAGACCTGTGGATAGTCTTGTCAGCTCAGATTTACAGTTTCCAAGAAATTTAGTTGTAGCTCTTCACTCAGATGAGCGACAAAAATTGAACAGGGTACTTGTCACCTTGCAGCGGAGACTAGCTACATCCAAAACTGATATGGAGGACCTTATAGCAAGATTGAATCAGGAGTTTGCTGTAAGAGAATACCTTACAACCAAGGTATGTTCTAAACTTCTAAAATATTTCTTAAACAAGCTTTGTGTCTATGTGTGAACCTTCTTTAGTACATATATAGTCAGGATTTGATTCTTCAATATTTTCAAGGCGTCCTTTATGTCTAAAATGGGTATTGTATTTTCTTTATTTCCTTGTCACAAAAATTATAGTTTTCAGTGTTCAATTTTTATGAAATAGTGGTAAATATATCACACATGGACTTATTTCTGGATATTTTGTTTTCCACACTGAGGTGTAAAATATCAAAATCAATGAAGATATTGAGGGTCCATAAACACATAGATATCAATGGAGATATTGATATATAATATAAGGGGCCATTACCTAGTCTCAGTCTTGCCAAACCGAGTCTCAGATGGGTGAGTTGGATATGGCCCCAACCTTCAAATTGCATGAAGTGCTTGCTTTTAAGAGTCAAACCTATGCATTTGAGCTTGACAGCAGAGACTTTTACCATTGCACCAAACAATGGGCCCTATTTCGGTATTTTATGTGTGTGTGTGTGTGTGGGTAACAATAATCATTGAAACTTTGGAAAGTCTCAATAGAGACAATAATGTATGATTTATATAGTATCATAAATAAATATGCAATATGATTAATTGAATTGACACTCAATTCCAGCCTAAAATCCATGTAGATATTCAAACAGGTTTGCAAAATGTATGTGTATGGTGCAAAACGTATGCACAGTTGAGCCTATAGAGGACATCAATCAAAAGAGGGTAGTGGAGACCAAAAAAACCAAGGATGAAAAAAAAAAAACTTGAAAAATCACAAGGGCAATCTTGTTAATAATAAATAACGATAAGTTAGGTTTCTTGAATGCTTGGAGGATGGTGATCTCACCCATTCCTACTTTCCTAGGGACTAGTTTGGGCCCAAAACTTGGTGGGAGTAGGCCTTGGATACACTATGTTGTGAAAAAAAAAAAAAAAGAATACTTGAAAGATGTCTTTCTTTGCTCATGTTTTGAGGCTTTTTGCATTTGATAATTAAAAATTTCAGTAAAGAAAAAAAGTTTTTATGCTGTCTTGACGTTCCCCATACAGTTCCAATTTCACAATTTGAGTACCATACCTTGGATGTAATTGATGTATGAGGATTTTCTTTTGTAGGTCAAAGATTTGGAAGTGGAACTTGAAACTACTAAGCAGAGCTGTAAAGAAAACATGCAGCAAGCTACTTTAGTAGAAAGGGAAAGATTTACTCAAATGCAGTGGGATATGGAGGAACTCCGGAGGAAGTGTTTGGAGATGGAGTTGGCATTGAAATCTGAGCAGGTGACATTTTTATTTCCAGTTAACGTTTTATTAGATAACCTTTCTTTCAATTACCAAGGGATTTCAGTGAATAATGTGTGAGAACATTCCAGGATGAAAAGGTGCATATAGAGTCAACGAAAGCATCCATCATTCAGGAGAATGAAATGTTGCTGCAGGAGTTGGATTTTGCTAGAGAACAGCTTGAAAACTTGCAGAAACGTAATGAAGAGTCAGAGTTGAAATCAAAAGCAGAAGTAAAGCTCCTTGTTAAAGAGGTTAAATCTCTTCGGAGTTCTCAGTTGGAATTGAAGCAGGAGCTTAGCCGAGTGATGAAAGAAAAATTAGAACTAGAGGTATTTTTTTTACTTAATTGAAACATGTCTATTTCCTTTTTTACCCCCTCTCTGGAACAAGTATTGGCGTTGCTGAATGGGGCCATTTCATTTGAAATTTACTGGATAATTTAAGAAGTTTATAGCATCCATTTTTGCTTCATCCTATTATGTACTGGGTTCCTTCAATAATCCTTTTCAGTATCTTCCTCTTGAACCCAGAGTTCTCTAATTGTTTCAATAAAACTTACTTGTATATAGAAAAGAAACCCTACTTCTCCTTTGCATTTTTATTTAAAACTTTGGGTTAATTACACTTTACCCACCTGTGGTTTGCCTCTAATTCGATTTGCCTACCCGTGGTTTCATTTTTCACACTTTACCCACCTGTGATTCCCTCCGTTACTTCTCCGTAACCCACCTCCAGTGGGGACGTTACTCTAACACATAAACTCATAAAAACTGAAATGGCCCTGAATCATGTACACGACATCCTCCTCTGCCCTTGCAATATCGAAATAGAAAGAAAGAAATGACTATCACCAAAGAAGCCGATCCCACGCACCCTACCACTAAGAACGCCACCAATCTTGAATTCAAACGACTTCCACTATTTTGTTGAGGCGGCAGTACTGGTTGTGGAGATATTGGTGATGGAGTTTCAGTTGTAGAAAGTTCCATCACACAAGACCGACATACATATCCTCCTTCGTTACAGAAGCGCCCAGAACCCGGCGACGGACTGCATGGACAACTACTTGCACATGGCCCTGGCATTACATCCTCAAAAACCATGAAATTTGATTCAAAAATTTCATTACCCCAACAATACAAGGAGTAGTTTGATGACACAACTCCACAGAAAATACTGCGTTTTGCTTCTATTGCTGTAAAACCAATCTCTCGCAAACTTTCGAGTAAGCTGAAATTATTCTCTCCCCAACAAACAACTGTTTGATTATACCTGAGAGCGCAACTACGGTTTTCTCCCAATGCTACTGATGTGAACACTCGTGGTTTCTCAACAGCCATTTGACCCCAACAATCCAATCTACCATTCAAAGAAATGGCACAAGCATGATTGAATCCAGCTGCAATTACACTATAATTCCCTGTTTTATTCTCAACGACAGCGGTATTAGATCCTAAGCACGTCACCTGTCCAAATTCCGATAACCCGCATACAAAATCTTCATCCACAGCGATGCTCGAGAAGTTTGGAGCGATGGTGGAATTGAATCCCCGCCATTGCCAGCATTCGAGGCGATTAGTCCCATTAACAACACCACAAATGCTTGAGTTTCCAGCATGGAGTTCATTCAGAGCTGGGCCACGGTAGATACGCATATAGTGCATATTAGTACCATTAGCAGAAAATCTCCAACAACCCATAATTGTGGTGGATGAGGATGACGAAGAGGAAGAGGGGGATGTCAAAAAAAAAAAAAACATTGGAATCCGTGTCCAGCAACAATCCCAGAAAGCGATGTGTTTGGGGAAATCATGGAAATTTGAATTCCAGGTGGAAAGCTAGTACAGTTGAGATATGATTGCTGGTTTAATGCACATATGAATGTTAGATTAGGAGTTTCAAGCAACCATTGCCAGTTGATGAAGACATAGCAAGCAAAAACTCAATTTCGAAAAAGAATTTTAAAACCCTAGGTTTCAAAAAATTAAAAGGATGAGAGTGTGTTTTGGGAGTGTCCAGTGTTTGATCCGTTTTAGGTTAAGTTTTTATGAGTTTATGTGTTAGAGTAACGTCCCCACTGGAGGTGGGTTACGGAGGAGTAACGGAGGGAATCACAGGTGGGTAAAGTGTGAAAAATTAAACCACGGGTAGGCAAATCGAATTAGAGGCAAACCACAGGTGGGTAAAGTGTAATTGACTCTAAAACTTTTGCTTTCAATTCCCTTTGGCCGGATATATTTGTTTTTCTGAAAATGTATGCTTATTTACTTTTCCCTTGCATTTATGGATTTATTTAACTGTTTTTTCCCAAGCATTTTGATGTAAAATTTTTGTTTTTCAATTCCTTTGGCTGGATATATTTGTTTCTCTGAGAATGTATGCTTATTTTCTTTATGAGTTGTTTATAGATTTATTGTTTCTTGGACAAGTTATACCATACTTGATATTTCATGTGTGTTTTTTAGAGGGTTCTTCAAAAGGAAAAGCAAAGAAGGGAACATGCAAATACTGCTAATGCAAAGTTGCTGCACGAATGTGAAATTCTTCAGAATCGGCTTCAAGAATGCAGTGTTAATTTCCTCGTCGAAGAGGAA
The DNA here is from genome assembly GCA_017140935.1 of Hamamelis virginiana. Taxonomy (NCBI): domain Eukaryota; kingdom Viridiplantae; phylum Streptophyta; class Magnoliopsida; order Saxifragales; family Hamamelidaceae; genus Hamamelis; species Hamamelis virginiana. The sequence goes on from JAESVK010000924.1 coordinate 1,392,147, forward strand.
GATAAATTAATTATGGATACTTCATCACCATCTGATGCTATAGATCTATTGACAACATCTGACAATCGAATTGGTCTCCTTCTTGCAGAGGTATTTTTCACACCTAAAGTCAATTCTCTCTCTTGTTTATGATAATTTGTCCTTGACGATTAGAGAAATTCATTCAATACGAGAAACTTGTGGTTTTTTGTTTCTTGTTTATGTATTATTTACAAGGCTTTTCTTTCTATGCACAACTTATAAATACATGGTAGGGTGCAGTATGTCAAGTGATAAAGCTATCAGCCATAGTTCTCGCTATTGTAGTTCCTTGCTTTTTCTTGAGTTTGGGGAAAAATAGAAAATAGCATAGGTATAAGTTAAAATCTTAAATGCATGGGGAATTCTCCTATGATGGATTTATCTGAAAGAAAACATGACCCTAATGTCTGATCTAAATCCAATCATGAATTATAAGTGTTTTTAGTTAAGAAAAATTGAAGCAAAAATAGAAATTGCTCTCAGATAAATCTAATCATATACTATTTTATTTTTATTTTTTTCAATTTTCTTCTTCTTGAGCAAACCAAATGGTATGTGTTATGAACTTGGATGTTTTAGTTATGTAAACTAAGAGAAAGTGACGGGTTTCGCACCAAAATGGAATAGCTTTGTTATAGTTTTCTTTCATTTACACAATTATATCTTCAAAATTTGAGAAATTTCTTGGCATTGTAAAATATACAAATCAAAAAAGTGTTCAGAATTAAAGGTCAGGTTCCATCCAGAATACCTCTGGCCTTAATAGACAATGGGCTGTATGGAAATTTTAAGAAATGAACCAGTCTGGGGCTCTGGGCTGATGCTTCATACCATCTCATTCAAAGGGAATCAATACCATTTAGATGCTGTTTTCAAATTGAGTTTGATCTCCTTATACCATTAAAGATTTTATTAAACCTGTAGAAATTAAAAAACCAGTCAACTTGTACTCGCTGAATGGGTTTCTGGCTCTCTTAAGCAGCCTCTATGATTGTACTCTGTACATGAATATTATCAGTTCATGCTTATTTTTCTTCTTTGTTAATCTTGTTCTTGTAATTCCTTGTAAGCTCTGCACCTCTTCACCTCTGTTTACCTATGTTTCATAAAATTGAACAGGCACAGCTCCTTGCTCAAGACGTTGAAAATGCTGTTGCTGCTGCAAGCAGAACTCACGATATCAATGGTGGTGGTATGAGGATGATGGATGATGAACTGAGGAAGATGTTAACAGATACTTTCATTGACAATGCCAGATTGAGGAAACAGGTCAACTCTGTCATCCGTTGTGCTCTAAGTACGCCTGTCAAGTCCGAGAAAGATGAGGAGGAAGAGGAAACCCCTTTAAGAAAAACTGTTCTAAGCAAGTTTTTGGAAAGATGACATGTGAATATTGTTGTAATTTTAGATGGCTACACAAATATGTCGAGGACCCTTCATCATCTCAGTACATGCAGAAGCAGTTGTCCAGATAATTTTGTGGTTCTACATGTAAAGATCAACTGCTCTCACAGCATCGTCCTATTGTATATTGTGTTTCTTAAAAACTAAATTTTAGTATATGGATTACCCCTACGAAGCCAATCATCGATTCAAATTCATTTTTCTTGTAAAATTTTTGTTCAAAGCTGTCTTATGTTAAACCCCTCCCTATTGGAAGATAATCCAGGCAAGCAACTTGGCTACTTTATTAAAGATGAGTAACATTGGTGTCAAAATGGATGGGCCACCCATTTGGTCCTATGACTGGTCTGATAATTAATGGATTGGGCTGATTTGATTCGTAGTAAATGGACTGGAGTGGGTTAAGGTTTTTTGTCTAATGGGCCGGCTCGATCCGAGCCAGATAAGAGGCCTGAACTGATCCGCTAGCTCAATCTAATTCGATCCGTCTATTAGCCCGTTTAACCCTATCCATTAGCCCGATAAATTTGAAAAAAACCCATTAGTCCAATCCATTAGTCCGTTAAAATTAAAAAAGCCTATTAGCACGATCCATTAGCTTGTTAGCACTATCCGTTAGCTCATTGTCCGATCCGTTACCCATCAGCATGATTGGTTAGCCTAATCCGCCCCAACCCGTTGGCCCAATTCAATCCAATCCGGCCCTATTCGGCCCGTTACCTTAGTGGACCAGTTTAATGGACCTGATTGGACATGCATTTTTCTCTTATTGGACTAGTCCGATCCAATTGATAGCTTAATTGGCTATGCCGAATCCAATCCAATAGCCCTTTAGTCCATTTCCTTAATGGGCCAGCACAGCCCGATCCACCCATTTTGACACCACTTGAGTTCGTGGCTTGATGTGAATATTAGCTGTCTTGGAATGATTTGGACGTGTTTGGGTGCAAAGTCGACTTCAGTCAAGTCAGTGTACATCATAATCAAAATAATGAAAGTGCTGATCCTTTTCAAAAATCACTTCCACCAGTTAAAATCAGACTTTCATCATGGTAGAAAATCCAAACCATTAATTCACCCCACTAAAGAGATCAAGCAGGAAAAGGTTTCCTTTTACATGAAATCATGAAATATAAAACCAAAAGGCTTATAGCGAGGGTTGAGTGGTGTTAAAGGTCTCAAGCATTCCTATGAAATTCTTGTGTTATTAATAGAAACGAAGAATAGAATTAAATATATAACATATTAAGAAGCCATGCAAAGGGAAATGCTCCGTTAATGACATGAAAAATCATTTCAACTCTTAATTTGTTTCAAGTTTTTATTTTTTATTTTTTATTTATTTTCTTTTTAACCTTTTTTTTTGTTTCCAACACCTAAATACATACAAAAAGAAGAAAAAAAAAAAAAATGTAATCGCGGACTTAAATATTACAAGCGAATGTCACTATATTGGGAAAAACAACATTCAATCCATTGGCCCTTGAAGAAATAAAAAATTTCTGGCAAAAAAGTCAGTAGCATTGACCTGATTTTGGATGCCTTGGAGCCTCTTTCCATTCTGGTAGGCATTGCTTAAGGTTTGTGGCTGGTAATGGAACAGAAAGTTACAGTCAAGTTCTACTTGTCCCCACCTCCAAACATCCCCATCATGTCTTTAGCAGAACCCATTTGCTTCATTAAGCTTTGTAAGCCACCCATGCCGCCAATCTGCTTCAACATCTGTGGGGGAAGGACTTTGCTCATGTGTTGTGCGTTCATATTTCGGGATAGGGCACTCATTTCGCCCTTCTTAGGAATCTTAAGACCCTTCATCTTGCTCCAGATCTTGGCAAGGCGCTTGTACTCTTCGAACATCTCCATTACTTCTCTAACTTGACGACCAGATCCCCGTGCTATCCGCATTATCCGTGAATCATTCATGAGCTTTGGGTTGGAACTATCCAACTCTGAAACATGTTAGCAAAGCAATCAATATCAGAACAATAAAATTAGCCAAAACATTAAAGTATGTCCCATGGTCAAGTGGCTATACATATGCAGGAAAAGCCACATGAAAGAGCATTGACTTGCCTTCATTTGTCATTGAATCCATCATAGTCATGTAGCGCTTGATCTTCGCCTGGCTTTCCTTTTCCCGACCTTTTGGCATTAACTCTGCACTAAATCCTGGAAGCATTGAAAAAACCTACAGAGAACACCCAAGCAAATTAATCACAAAAAATAGGAAGGCCCCCTGCAAATGAAAATCAAAGAAAATAAATTCAAGTGCACACATACACACATTACTGTGTTTAACAAGGAGCATTTTAGGAAATCCCCTCATTATTATTTATATCCACAAAATTGGAGAGAACTTCACAGTTGTTTCACCTCTCCCTCAATTTTTATCTCTTCTTACTTTTGTTTCCCAATCTTCTTTCTTCCAAGTAAAAAGTAAATTTCATAAACTATGTATAGGATGCATAAGCTATACATCTAAATAAAATAACCTGAATTCTATATACAATTCTCTCAAAAGAAAAAGAAGAGGAATAAAAAACCATATCTATCAACAAACTGCTCAGTAGATCCTATCTTTCAAGCCAAGAGGAACATGATCTGTGGGAATACAGTATATGACATCTTTTATACCAAGGCATTAAAGAGCACCAAACACCACAAAATTTATGATACAAGTCTATACGCTCCAAATTCATTCCTTTCCTAGAAAAGGGAAATCATCCATAAAGTCCCACCCTTGCCAACAAACTCTCCACACATCCAACCATCCAATAACTCCCACAATGAATTGGGCTCACCCAAGACACGACCTATGTTACACGAACTCGTGTACAAGTGTCAGGTGCAGGTATGTGTCCAAGTGTCGGATTCATCTATTTTCCGAAGATTTTTAATTATTTTGAAGTATCCGGCAAGAGTACACAAAGGTGATTGACCGATATACCTTACAAAGTGCAAAGTGGTTGGAGGTTGTCCAATTTCAATAAAATCAAAATATCAACTAGTGTGTTTACCAGTCCAATCAAGGATGGTCATTCTAGTGGCACTACTGTTCATAGGACTTACTCAATAGGAATGACCATCCCAAACAGATCCACCATCCAGAGTCATATGCCCCTCTGGTATTTTAGGGGAGAGGTCACATGACATCATAACTAATTCAAAATTTCCTTGGGCTGGGTAGGGATACCCTAAGGTAAGAGGTTGATTGTTGCTCCTCCAGAAAGCCAAATAAGTTGGACATTGACATTGTAGGCCTTTGCAATAATCATCATGGTACCATGTTTTATTATTTATTATTTATTATTTTTATTTCTATAAACAAGCAGGCTAGGGAACCCAAACTCTTAGGGATTCTCTAAGGTTTCAGTCAAATCCACGGGTCTCTCCAGAAAAAGATCTCCACCTCATATTTGTCTAGAAAAAAAAACAAGAATTGTGTTTTCATTACGGCCTAACAGAACAAAAATTGGTCGATGTAATAGCGTCCAAGAGATCACCTGTTAGCATCTAATATTACCCCACGTAACTGAGAAAATATAATTAATCAATGGTAATAAAAGGCATATTATTGATAAAGTTTCAATTAAAAGGAAGACTTAAGTAACAAACCTGGCCAATAGGACCCATTTTAAGTATGTTCTGAAATTGTTCATACATAATCCTTAAGGTAAAGTTCCCTTCAGAAAGCTTTTGCAGAAGCTCAGGTTGTTGATCCATAGGAACAACTTCATGAATTTTGTCCATGAATCCAGACCAGTCACCCATGCCTAGTTGGAAATGTAATTGGAATGTAAATACTTACAACATCCATAAGTACCACAAATACAGTAAAAAACACCAACAATCCAGGAGGGCAATGTCAAACACAAATGTGTCAAGACTGGAAAAAGGAGGTGCATACCTAGAAGACGGCTGACAAAAGGTTTAACATCAAAAACTTCAAATTCGTCCATATGCTCTCCAGTTCCAATGAATATGACAGGACTCTTTGTTGCAGCAACACTGAACATAGAGAATAAAATAAAATAAAATAATCATAGCTAACAAAAAATCCATCCTAATTTTATAAATGTTTCAATTGAAACGTCCAAAAAAAATTCCACTTCTTAAGAATTCAAATTGAAACTAAATTGGTAGCTTCAAAACTTCATAGCTTCTATCAAAACTTCATGTGTTTCCACAAGGGCTGTTTTTATTTATAAAACCTTTAAAATATTTTAAAAATAATAATATTGTAATCCAGCAAATTTTGAATCAAACTACACAGCAGGAAGAACTCAGACTCTGCTGCGAGATTTCAAACAATTTTTTTGAAGGCATGTCAGTTTCCTTTCTAAGTTCAAGAGTCTGGGAGATTAAAGAGAATTAATTAGAGGAAGATATTCTATGATTAAAAGTGGGCAATAGAAACATTAAGTTCTTACTATAGATGGCCACTATGACCTTACAAAAGATGACCACTATAAGGAGGTTAAATCAATTCAACTAAATATAAGTGAAAACACAAATATCATTCATGCATGTATCACTGTAGATGTACAATAACATAGCATGCATTAATAGCATAACTATCAGGCGAATGCAAGTATAAACTATTTTCTGGTTCTAAACAAAATAATACATAATATGTCAAACAGCGATTAAAACAAATGTCATGCATCAAAATTATGTGAAGCAAGTGCAGAACTTCAGAAAACTGCAACAAAAAAGATATAATAGTGCTTTTAGATCCAAGAAAATTACTGGAGTGGTAGCAAGAAGCATAGCAATAACACTTACGCACTAAGAGCACCACCTCCCTTTGCATGACCATCCATCTTGGTAACAATCACAGCTCCAACTGAAACACTTTGCTTGAATGCTTGAGCTTGATCAAAAGCAGCTTGACCAATACTGCTATCCATAACAAATATAACAAGATCTGGTTTCTAGAATAGACAAACGAAAGACTGTCAGAAATTATAATCAAACAGTAATAAGATGAGTGAAGTATGGAATACCAACAACATACCGTTGCTTCGGAAACTTGACGCATTTCTTCAAAGAGAGCAGCTTCCTGTTTGTGGCGCCCACTGGTGTCAACAATTATAAGATCACAATTTTCCTTCTTGAATGTTTCCACACCTTCCACTGCAATCTTCACAGGATCTGACTCCATGTAGCTATAGACAAAAACGAAATAATTTTTTAAAATACCAAAGGTGACACCTCTAAGCTTCATGGTGGTTGATCACAACATTACATGAATGTGTAAAAATCATTTTGCTCATGACAAACTACTGTTATTGTTATTGCTATTGCTATTGTGTTACATTTAGTACCACAGTACAGTAATACCACTTCACATTCTCCCATACCAGAAGTGCTAGTAATAGGCATTGTAGTCCCAAATTTCCCTACCTATGCCTGCAATTTTTCACCCAATTCACCAAATTAGACCTACATGCTTTCTCTGTGCTTCTCCAAAAGATGTCTCTTATCTTTCCCATCTTCTTACCCATTGTGTCATGACCAAGAGAAGTGAAAAGCATTGAAGATCAATCTTCATAAAGTGAATTTCACCCTCCAAATAGATTTCTTCTCTTCCATGATAAAAGGTTCTTAAAAAATTATTCTCAAACTTTACTTTATCTTATTCAACCCCTGTCTCTCTCTCCAAGTTCGTATTTCTTTTTCTTACTTGTCACTCCTAGATTGCCTAGCAAACCAAGATTCAGAACTATGTAAAACACAGATTACGTCACTCTCTGAAATAACAACCCCGTCAACAAGTAGAATGTGTGTAGAATACCTTCCATAAAATGGAATCTTAGCTTTTGTGGCATTCTGCTTCAACTGATCAAAAGCACCAGCTCTGAATGTATCAGCACACACTAGAGCTGGTTTCCAACCCTTTTTCTGATGATAATATGCATATTTCGTACATGTTGTGGTTTTCCCAGACCCTGTAATTTTCCACAAATAAATAAGAATGAATCAGTCAAATGTTAAAAGAGTATGTACATGAAAACAAAAGGTAGATAAGTGTAAAAATAGAGATCATTTCAAATAAAAACAGTTTTTGAATGACAACAAAAAATTAAAGATCATTTCAAATGAAAATAGTTTTTGAATGACAACTGTTGGGATCAACAAATAAATCATAGGGTTTTACTCCCAGAAAGCCAATGCATATCATCAAGAGCAAAGACGTCCCATCTCATCCAAAACCAAATGCATCACTTAAATAGGATGTATTATAACATCTGAAAAAACCAACATACCTTGTAAACCAACAAACATGATGACACTTGGTTTGCCTTTCTTTGGAGTAAATGAAGGCTTTCCAGGATCCAACATTTTGCAGAGCTCATTAAATATAGCCTAAAAGCAAAGCAAAGCTATTCAGAAAGCACAACACTATTCCAAGAGACAAAGCATAATAATTGGTTCAGCAAAAAAAGAAAATGAACTAGAAGTGAACTTATGTTACAAAAGGATCGAAGAACCTCCCGCAAATAGAACCCCAACAAAGTGCAAAATTCAATTGTCCAACCAAAAGTCCAAATTAGTTTAGAAAAATTTAGAAAAACAAGACCGAAAGTAAAGATCTTTTGACCATGCAGTGTTCTATTAAGGCAATTGTAAGAAGAGTAAATCTATTCTCCCAGGCTTCCACTATCAGTGAACCATTTGTCTAGAAAATAAACTTTGCCCAATCATTCCGAAATTACTCGACTATTGTGCTAAATAGAAACATTTTTTGATAAAGGGGGGAAAAAAGAAAAGAAAGAAATCTTAGAAATAATTTGAATCCAAAACACCAGAACATGATAGACAAAAACTTCATTTTCTTTTCTTTTCCTTAATTTTCTCAACAGCCAAAAAGATCATAATTTTTTTTAACCTTTCCCACCTTTACGCAGCAATCAAATGTAGGCTGTGCTTATACCGTCAGTTCATGTTTTCTTATATTAAAAAATAAAATAAAAAAATCATCCAATAATTCAGGCGGGTAGAGTGGAACTTTCAGTAAAATTCCGAAGTATTCAAACAAATTTAAAAAAAAAAAAATCAAAATCGAAATTGTCTATTTTCCCAAAATTGACCAAAATTCTCCACTCCCTTTCCTTTCCAATCTTTTCTCAGCAACCAAACGTAGGCTGAATGAATTCTGCTAACAGAGTCAGTTTATGATTTACAACGTAAAATGATAATCATCCAGTAATCCACGTGAAATTTCCCAAAATTTGAGTAAAATTCAGGGAAAAAATTATCAACCGAATAGGCTGATGGAAAAGAAAAATTCTCAATTTCCAAAAATCGGTATAGATTTCCAATTTCTTTCCTATTCCTCAATTTTACCCCAACCAAAAAAATCACAAATCCCTTTTTCTTTCCATTTCGCACCTTTTGTCACCAGCCAAACACAACAAATCAAACGTATTATACATCAAAACCAAATGAAAAGCACCTGTTGTATGATTTTGCGCTTGTTGTGGCCAGCGGCGAGATCATCCAAATTGACAATCTTCTTAATATTGGTCTGCATATCGCGGACGAGCTTGAACTGAACATCGGACTGGAGGAGAGCGCGAGTGATCTCGTTGAGGCACTCGTTGAGAACCTTCTCATCGATGATTGTGGCATTGCTCATCTGCTGTAGAGCACGCGATATGCTCCCTCCTAACTGTGCCAACACCATCTTGTTCGATCAATGAAAGAACTAGGGTTAGGGTTTGTGGCGGTGAGATTTGAACTCGAAAGCTTGGCTTGAAGAAGATCGATGTGAATTTAGAGTTAGGTTTAGGGTTAGGGTTTGTGGTGGGAGGTTGATAAAGGGTTCACCGCCGGCGGGAGATGGGCTTGTGAAAAATCGCCGTCAAGCAGGCTGCCAGGCTATAAAAAAAAAAAACTATGAAAGTGCAATGTGTCAATGTGCCTTTACTTTGGAATGGGTTGGGCTAGCTGAGTTGGGTTTCGGCTTAATTGGGCTGGGCCTAGGTTGGGTTACAATTCGAGGAGAGTTTGTACAAGACTGCAAAGTGGCAAAGCTTTGATTCGATGGTCTGGTTTAAAATGGGAGCGGTTTCTGCAACCCTCCAAAGTGTTACGGAAACTCCATTTATAAATAGACCCTAATTATTACTAAATAAACTCTACAAACTTACAAAAATACCCTCAATCTCATTTTAATCAAACAAAATCTGTATCTACACCCCATTCTCCCAAATCTTCCCATCCCCATCCACAAAGCACAACACCATCACTGGCTTGATCCTCTAGAGGCCGTATCTCCAGCACATAAGTCTCATCCTCCTCCTCTCTCTCTCTCTCTCTCTCTCTCTCTCTCTCTCTCTCTGCACTTTACCTTTGTTTGGTTGCTGAAAAAATGCAGGAAAACAAAATGCAGCTTCTCCCAATCTGCTTGTCTGCGATTTGAAGCTCTAGAGGCACGAAAATAAAGAACATCATCTGCTACTTGGAGTTGAGGATTGTCGTTGCTACTGCCACCGATCTTGAACCATGAATGGACCTCCGTCAAATCGATTAATTTTAATGTCACATCAATATTATTAAATTATAAAAATAATTTGATGTGATGTATATTTAATGCTATCTTTAGGGTGGGAATTGAGGATTATTTAGTAGATTGAGAATTCTTTGTTACATTGTTATATTGGGTGTTGGAAATTATATTTTATTACAGGGATTATGTACTAATATGGGGATTGAGGGTTTTTGTATTTATTGAGAATTATTAGTAAACTTGGGGATTATATATTAGCTTATTTGAAAATTTTGACTCTTAGAATGGTATTTTCATGAAAACTTATGATATTAAGGGTATTTTCGTCATTCAAGATTCATGACCGTAAATATTGTTAAGAGAGATCCATTTACGTAATAAGTTAAACACAAATATCCACTTTCCATAAACTACCTAACAAACAAGTGGTGGGTTATTGGCCACTATCCCACAATTTTCTACATAGAAAATAAAGGGTGTAGACATTATTTCATAATCCAAGACATGAAGATGAATATAAAATATAGGATACCATGTAAATCATAATTACATGATCATCCAATGATCAAGAATATTGAGCAAAAACGGAACATGAACTGGAAGCATGGAACAAGGAGATAAAACAAGTGGATAACATATATTTTCTTGGTAACTAATCAGGTGGTGTCTATAAATTGAATAACAACATTATTGGAAGCTCTCTCAATTCCCACTCATCTAAAACATTTATTTTCATTCTTATCCTAGTTTAGCTTAGATTAGCTTTTCTTTCTTTAATCCAGTTCCGCACCATTATTGGAAGCTCTCTCAGTTCCCACTCGTTCTGTTCCGCACCATTTTCCGGAAATGGCAACGGCAGGCACATCGGCCCAATTTCTGAGGATAAGCTGCTTCTCATCCATTCACAGACCAAAACCCTTATTGGGTTCTGCGAAATACGACGTCGCCATCCCCAATTTCTTCTCAACAGCAAGGCTGAAATGTTATTTCCCGGTTCGAGCTTCCAACTCCCAAGACGAAAATTCTGGCATCAACAATACCGCCGGTGCCTTCACCTCTCCGGTCAGTCATCTCTCTCTCTCTATCTATATATATGTGTGTGTGTGAGTTAGGGAACTGCTTGTAACGTTTTGAGCTCTAAGGCCTTGAACACTGTGTGTGTGTGGAAATGTGAACTAGTTCATTTGTGGGTCAAAGGCTAAAAGCAAAGCATTTGGACATTGAGCATTGAATTTTGTATGTTCTTTTAGATTTTTAAAGAAAATGCAACTGATAAATGCATTTATTTTGAGGTCAGTGGGAACTAATTTATTTTCCCAGTACTTTAGGATGATAGTATACATTTATTTGGGCTTATTGCATCAAACCAAACTTGTTTTGGAGAGGACTTTCCATATTAAGGATTTGGGTAGTGGGTAAGGCTACCGTGACGGTGCCCTCATTAGCAAGACTAAGATTGGATTTATGAAATTTATCTTTAGTAAAATTAGGTGTAAATATGAGGATTCATGGCCATGAAATAGCCCAAAATTGATCATTTTTGTCATCTTGAACCTATCATTTAAGAGGATATTAAAGAGAAGTGTTTTTGGAGTCTTGTGTGATTCATAAATAGGCAGACACTTCAAGGAGAAAGGTTAATTATGCTTTTATGGTATAGAATGTTGGGATGTTAAGAAAACAATGAGTGTAACTTAATGAGGAATTTGGTGCATTAGTGGTAGAGATAAGAAAGGCTAGATATAGAAATGAGTGTGTTTGTTAGAAGCTAAAAGCATTGGATGAGGACAAAGTGAGAAATCAGCTAGGATGCTTTGGCCATTTGCAAGAAAGAGATTGTTTAAGCTTTCCCTTGTTTCTTACTCACTCGATTTGGATTTCTGATTTAGTACGTCAGTTTCTTAGAATAGTAAGTTGTCTCTATTACCAGTGTGAGTTTCTTTTAAATTCCTGTTCCCTCGTTTGGAAGCAGTCATGGAAAATTCCACCTTCTAGACCTAGTTTGCATAATTGAGCTTTTGTTGGTTCTCTTTGGAACCCATTTTTATTGGGCTGCTTGCAAGTTAGAGGATGCTGCATGGAAAGGTTCTGGAGAACCCCCAGTTCTATATTGTTTGGAGCACAAGAAAATTGGTACTTAGTTGAATGACAAATTGTCTGATCCACCAAAACGAAGAATTGTTTTTTTTTTCCTTCTCTTTGGGTTCTCTATGCGGGTCTCATTCATCGATTGTTTTTCATCGGTATACTTGAATAAAACTGCTATGAAACGTGTATCTTTTAAACCATTGATGCTCTAATATTACTTTACTTCATCTACCTTTTAATTCTTAAAGCAATCAAGTGTGGGCACTATGTGAATGTTACAATTGTTAGTCCAAATGGAGAAATGAAATCTTTGATGACTTCTTAGGTAGATTCAAAAGCGTTAACACTATCAGAAAATTGGTTTGGAAGACATTATGGGCCTTGTTTGCTTGCATGCTTACATTCATCGACCACATATGCATTACAATTAGTGAGTTTTGGGTGAATGTCTCAAAATGAGGGAACTAGTTTGCACCATTCAATATTTAACAAAGAGCATAAACATAAAAATAAAAATATGTCATCTATAAGTTTGTGTACCTTCTAATGGGGATGTGAAGAATTCACTGTCATTGAAAAGTAAGGCTATAATGCTCTTCTCCCTCACCTCTCTCAAAAACCCAAATTTAAAGTTATAAATGGAAACCTCAAAAGTAATTAAATTTTACGAGGCATGGAATGCCTGTAAGTGCTGAGACTGTAGGGATCTCCCAAGCACAGAGTAAGTCCAGTTATGCACACACAGTTATCTGTGTGCCTTGATGAGTAGTAATTGACTCAATACAAGATATCCATCCTACTGTCTGGCATTAAAGGACTAAATAGATATACAAATTTTCTCGATATTTCCACCATTTAATATTTTTTATAGTTTTCATGAAAATTAAACTTACTATTGCTGCTTTTCTTTGGTTTAAACAGGAGAATTTGAACTACTTGTGGAAATTAGGAGCTGGTTGCATCGCGGGTGCTGCTGTAATAAAGTATGGAAGCATTCTTCTCCCTGAGATAACCAGACCCAACATTGTACAGGCTCTGATTATGATTTCAGCTCCAGTTGCAGTAGCTGTTATCCTTTTGATCAAGCAAAGCCGTGTAGAATGACGAGGCTAGAAACTTTCTATGTATTGTATTGTATTGTATTACACACCATGTTGATGATAGAAAGATGCTTTGATCCATTCTGCTTATGTAAGTAGTTCCAAATGAATATCTATGCGATCAATTTGCCCCTCTGTCTATGGTAAGATACAAGAATTACTTCTGTAATATTTTGCCAGAATAAGTTGCTTTAAAGTGTAGCCTAAGTTGAGAAATAGATGAGCTTACAGCAAATGTATTACATAATGACTGGAAAAAGTGCAAAAAGAAAAAAAAAAAAGAAAAAAAAAGAAGAGTGGCTCCAAACAAGATGCCCTAGGAATGAAAAATAATATTAATAGAATTAAAATTTCACTAATGCAATCTTGAAGAAAGACTTGAAACAAAATAGTGAAAGGAGTTCCTCAAGTTTCAATGATGCAATTTACCCTATAGGAAAAATTACGGGCGGATTGACCTCTCCTTACTATATGCGAAAAACACTTTGCTCTCCTAAACAATCAATTGTGATACATTGGCCACTGTATTATCAATTTACTGCGGATGAATCTGTCAACTAATCAAATGTCTGTTTAAAGAAATAAAGTCACGTACATTCATATTTTCACTTAATGTTGGTGGGAAAATGCCTTCAGGTGAACACGCGCACTTGGCTTAATGTCTGTTAAACGGATATCAGGTTAACTGACAGAATGATACAATTTATCGTAAATTGATATTACAGGGGTTAATGTGTCACAATAGATAGTTTAAGGTACAAAGTGTTTTTCATTTATAATATAGGAGTCAATAGTACTAATTCCCTCCAAGCGATGGACCCAAATCCTATTATCATTGAACCTGCTGATTCTGATTGATCCCACTTTCTTCATTTGATTTGGTTGAAATTTTTTGAGTTGACTGAAATTATTGTTGAGATGTTCAGATCGACTAGCTTGCTTTTACAACACTATATATATATATAGCCTTACCATTCACACTTAATTTTGCTACTTGAATTCTTCAACACGTATGATGCATTAATATTTATGTTCAGACTAACTTTTGGACTCTTTCTTCGTAGCCTAATTACCGCATAGTTCAAATTATATTTTGAACGAGTCGTTGATTTGAAGTTGAAGATGCTTTTAAAAGCTAATTTTGTTCAGACTATTATTAAAATTAAGAAAAGCATATCAACTACCTTTTATTTCAATTTCATGTTTTCACTCTCCTTTTTAATGGGTCCTCCCATCATCTATTTTCACTGCCAATGCAAGCCACTTTATTTCCCGGCCATGGTGATGGGAAAGGCTTTTATTCACCAATTAATGTTAAAAATAAAAGTCTAAATCAACCATAAAAAAAATGAAAATAAAAATATTTCGATAGTCGTAGTAATTTTGGTGGCCAAGGATTATATCTCATGAAGTACGGATCCTAAGATCAAACATTTGCAAGTGATTTCGTTTATCTTTGGACTAAGCATAAGATATTCTATGTCGTAATTAGGAAAAAAAACATGAAACAATGCCGGAAATTACTAAGTAGACCAAATTTTTTAAATCAGATGATGTGTCAGGATCACATTATCCTAATTTTTGTATATTTTTAAAATACACAAAAATAAAAACTGTATTATTTATGATAAATTTTTGGAATAATTTTTTCAAAACGTTTTCTTTTAAACAGCAAAACAAAAGTACGGCTGTAAAAGATATGGAGGCAGGTGAGGACACTGACCCGATATGAAAGCTAGTCTGGGAACAAACTTATAGGCGGCAGTACACTGTCTTCACACGGAAAGGAAAATGTGGAAAAGTATATAAATATAAAGCTAGCTTAAGTGGTAACATATATACGTAGCAGCACTGCCTTCACATATTCTCAATGGAGTCTTGGGGTTTATTAATGTTGGTTTTAATAACTTTGGTTCAAATTCATGGGCACAAAGGTTGCATTGAAGAGGAGAGGATGGGTCTGTTGGAGATTAAAGTGTTTCTTAAATCACACCATGTTGATGTGGACTATTTTCTCCCTTCATGGAATGATGTGCGAGAGAATGATTGTTGTGGTTGGGAGCGAGTCACGTGCAATGCCACCACAGGTCGCGTGATTACCCTCTCTCTCAACAATACAAACCTTGTGTCCGAATATCTTAATCCATATTGGTTGTATTATGGAGATCACACAACTTGGCCTCTAAATGTCTCCTTATTCCGGCCTTTTCAAGAGTTACGAACTCTCAACTTATCTTATAATCCATTTGGTAGTTGGACTGCAGATGAAGGTATGCTAACTCCCTTACTACATATTTCTTTTGATATTAGTGTTAGGGACTTTTATTTATATACGTGAGTTGTACGTGTATTATTTCAAATTATATTTTTATTAAAAAGATAATTATGTTTTTTGGATTTATTAGCTGTATGTAATAATTACACATTATTTGTGCATATATAAAGAAAAAAATTTATAGCTTGACCCCTCAACTATTGCCGATTTACACATTGCACTCTTATAATTTTAATTGCAATACATTAATTGACCCTATAATTTTGATTTGTCAAACTTTGCACCATTTTGTCAATTAGCTATTTGTTTCTTTGACTGAATAATAATGTTAGGCTTATTGATTGATTTTTTATTTAGAATTTATCCTAAAGTGCTAATATATGTCTCTACAAGCATATTGGTAAAGTTTCATGATTTTTTAAAAGGGAAAATTATCCAAAAGTCTCATTTTGAGTTCTTTTTAACCCAAAAGTCTCATCTATCTTTTCATTTTATCTAAAAGTCCAAAAAACTAATCTATGCATAAGTTTTCCAACCACTTCCAAAAAACTAATTTATGCATCAATTTTCTGCAAATTGATCAGTTTCCGCAAAATCAAAAAACAATATGATGTGTTTTTTTATTAAAAATGATTTTTGGATAAAGTGAAAAGATGACGGGATTTTTGGGTAAACAAAACTTATAAATAGAACTTATGGGTAAACACCCATTTTTAAAAATATATATCACACAATTATCCTGACACGATTGAGACTATATTGCTTGAGGCAGCACTCAATATAATTTATTTTTACACAAATTGATCCTTATAGGTTTAATTTGTATCCTTTTTAAACATAGGGTCCACTTTTTCCTTTGGCAAAGTAGGCACAAATAAAATTGCCTGCAAAGCTAACCTTTTTTAAAGGAAAAGCACTAGTTGGCATGTGTGTCCTCTATGTTTTGAACAATGAGAAACTGTGCTTATTGTATTGAGTTTTGGAATTATCTCAGCCCTAGTGTGATAGTCTCATTAGTGATCCCTCTGTTCATTTCTTGAACTGGTTCATTATGAACATTTCCTCCAAAACTATGTTTCATAACTGCAGGTTAGTCATAATGAACCAGATTATGGCATAAGCAATATCTTGATTAGTTTTAACATATAAGATAAAGTATAATTTTGTAATAAATTTCCTGCAGGTTTTGAAAGGCATTCAACATGGAGAAAATTAGAGACTTTGGATCTTAGCTATAACAATTTCAAGAGCAGTGGTATCTTGTCATATTTGAGTGCACTCACATCCCTCAAGTCACTGACCCTTGGTTCCAATAGATTGAAGGGGCCCTTACCAGCTCAAGGTCCATATCTTACTTTTTGATCACTCTCAACAAATCCATGATTCATTCCTTGTTATATGCATCTCCTTAATGATTGAGGATATTTGAAATGTTAACTGATTATATTATTTGCTTTTGCAGGTTTATGCCAACTGAAGAAACTTGAAGAGTTAGATCTTAGTTTGAACGGCTTTAAAGGGATCCTTCCTTCATGTCTTAGTAATTTGACAGCTCTTAGGGTGTTAGATCTCTCTCACAACAGTTTCACAGGAAATATTCCTTCATCTCTCATCAGTGCCCTCACATCCCTCGAGTACATTGATCTTAGTTATAATCGTTTCCATGGTTTATTCTCATTTAGCTCATTTTCCAACCTTACCAAGCTTGAGGTGGTTCAATTTATAAGTGATAACGACGAATTTGAGATAGAAACAGAAATTTTTAGTTGGGTTCCTAGGTTTCAGTTAAAGGTCCTTGTACTTTCTAATTGTAAACTGAACAAGCTCACTGGGGATATTCCAAAGCTTCTCTTAAATCAGCATGAATTAAGAGTAGTTGATCTATCCCACAATAACTTGAAAGGAAGGTTCCCAAATTGGTTGCTCCAGAACAATACAAGACTAAAATTTATGAATCTAAGGAATAACTCATTCATGGGTCAATTTTGTCTGAATCTATATCCAAACATAAGCAGTATTGAGTGGATTGATGTCTCTAACAATAAAATTGGTGGGCAGCTTCAAGAAAATATAGGGAAGATGGTTCCATACATTAAAGATCTATATTTATCCAGAAATAATTTTGAAGGTAGTATCCCAACCTCAATATGTGACATGAGTGGCTTAGAGACATTGGATTTGTCCTCTAATCAATTTTCTGGAGAACTACCAAAGCAATTGATTGCGGGTTGTGTCAAATTGAGAATACTGAGATTATTGAGCAACAGTTTTCAAGGCCAAGTATTTTCAGAACGATTCAACTTGACTGAGTTGGAAGTATTGCGTTTGGACAACAACCAGTTCACAGGAATTTTATCGAATGTCATCTCCAGATGCTCTCGGCTATTGGTGTTGAATATTGGCAACAACTACATGTCAGGTGAGATTCAAAGGGGGCTAAATAACATGACTTTGAAAACAGTTATCATGAGAAATAATTCATTCAAAGGTCTGTTTCCCTGTGAACTAATGCCGAGTTCCTTTTTAGATCTCTCCCATAACTCTTTTTATGGATCTTTGCCATATTGTCCAAACCAACAACAACTAATGCACATATATTTTCAAGATAACAAATTCACTGGACCAATACCAAAATTTTTTCTTAATTCCTCATATCTCTTGACACTAGACATAAGAGATAACTTTGTGTCTGGTAGCATCCCCAATTTAATTGGTGAACTTTCCAACTTGAGAGTTCTTCTATTGAGAGGAAACCATTTGAGTGGATTGATTCCACATGAGTTGTGTCAATTGAATAAGATAAGCTTGATGGATCTTTCTGAAAATTCTCTCTCTGGTTCAATTCCTCGTTGCTTCTATAATATCACCTTTGGGAATAACGACGTTACCTACCATGTCTTTCAACAATATTTGATTAGGTTGTCGAGCTCAACTTTTGATTTCGTATATAGAAGTGATCTCTTACATAAATATTTCAAATTGAATTACACTGATGTCTGCTATTTGGAACAAGATGAAGCAGAGTTTGTTACAAAATATAGACTCAGTGATTATAAGGGTGACATACTTAATTACATGTCTGGATTGGATTTGTCATGCAACAAGTTAACCGGTGAAATCCCACATGAACTCGGAAAGCTTAGTAGGATTCATGCAGTGAACTTGTCTCACAATCAGCTTACAGGATCCATCCCGACTTCATTCTCTAAGCTAACCCAAATAGAGAGCTTGGATCTTTCTCACAACAACTTGAGTGGAAAAATTCCCTCCGAATTGATCGATCTGCAATATTTGGAGGTGTTCACTGTGGCTCACAACAACTTATCGAGCAAGGTTCCAGACATGAAAGCACAATTCGGGACATTTGAAAGCAGCAGCTATGATGGAAATGTGTTTCTCTGTGGACCGCCATTGCAGAAAAACTGCACCTCTATTGTCAATTCACCACCATTATCATCTTCAGATGAAAGCGAAGAGGGTAAATGGTATGAAATCGATCATGTGGTCTTCTTTGCAAGTTTCGTTGCATCATACATCGTGTTATTGTTGGGAGTTGTTACTATTCTCTATATCAACCCTTATTGGCGACAAAGGTGGTTCAATCTCCTTGAGGAATGTTTTCATTCAAGCTATTATTTTGTTTGTTATACTCTCCACAACCTATCAGTCTGTTTTCATAATTAGCATTTGTATTTTTCTGTTATCATGTAAATTAATCTTGCATTGATATGTGCTTAATGAATAATGGTGAAGGAGTTCAAATTTGCAAGAGAAATGTTCGCTCACTTTTCTTTTTACCTTTATTTTCTCATTGTAATTCTGGTCATTGTTTTCTCCATGAAGAGAAAACAGGCCAACCATTCTGTTTTGATGAGAAAATAAAGACAAAAGGGTGTTTTAGAATTCATTAATCGTATAGAATTGCTTTAATTTAGGCTCTTTCTGTTTTGATGGAAAACATAATCAGGAAAAGAAATGTATCAAAGCTATTCAATGAGGTTATGCATTGAGATGGAAGACAGAATCAGCAAGAAATCATATAATATGAGCTGAACGAAAATGGAATCCAAAGGAATTTCCATCATTTTAATAAAATGCTCATTGTTTTAATTTTGTATATCGAGAACAGTAGTGATTGGAAGTTTTCCCATACCCTTTGTAGGTGCTACTTTTCCTAGACAACAAGAAGAGCCAAACAGAGCATCCCCTGTTTAAATGGAGAAGGAATTATGGAAATTTCACCAATTTCTCATTATATTAATGTCTAAGAGATAACATTTAACTAAAAATTGTTGTGGAATTCAATATAATTTTATTAAATTTTGGTTTAATTTAAGGAGTCAAGGTTGCATAATAAATTGAACTTGAACCTTCAAGTTTTGCTGCATCATACATTGTGTTCTTGTTGGGAATGTTGGGAGTTGCAACTATTCTTTATATCAACCCTTATTGGCTACGAAGGTGGTTCAATCTCGTTGAGGAATGTTTCTATTTGTGCTATTATGTTGTTTCCGATATTCTCTACAAGTTATCAATCCATTTTCATAATTAGCTACACTATATATTTTTCTGTTGCCATATCAATTAAAACAAGTAGCTAATTCATATATGCTTAATGAATAATGGACTATAAGTTTAATCAAATTTGCAAGACAAATGTTCAATCAAATATGAAAAGTATGGACTGCAGTCAAGAAAGTATGAAACAAAAACTACAAATGTTGTCGTTTTGGCGGTTGCAGAGTCCCTATTAATTTAGAGTAATGCTATATATAGAAATGATGGTAGTTTTGGAAAATTAACAATATATACTTCTGAAAATTCATAACATTTTATTCTTGTAGTGATGCTATAGATCGCTTTAAGTAATCACTACAAGTATATTGCTTCATAGAAGAAATGAGGGTAGTTTTGGAAAAACAACAATATGAACTTTGAAGATTCATAACCCTTTTCTTCTTGTAGTAGGGATGCATAGCATTTTCCTACTATTTATTAACTGGTTATGTTAGCACTGAAAAACTAAGATCACAATTATTTTATATATATATATATATATATATATATATAAGTGCTAGCATCAGGTGCACCTAATGCATCTTGCATTAGGTGACTTGATTTAGCACTAGTTGTAGAATATAATTTTTAAAACTAACTGTTGGATTAGATACCCCTCTAATGTTTGTCATATCTTCCTAAAATAACAATGATCCAACGGTTGGTTTTTGAAAAAAAAATTATTGAGAAAAAATGATGACATTTTGATGAACAAAAAAATTATAATTTTATTTTTCAAAAATCAACCGTTTGATCAATGTCCAAAAAAACCCACAATATCTAGTGATCTATACATAAATCATCACTATGGTCTTTTTTTTTTTTTTCCCCCCGGAGGGGGGGGGGGGGGGGAGGGGGTTCTGTTTGGTTTTGTTTGGTTGTATGTGGTATTGATTGCTCAACACGTCAAACCTTGTAAACCAAAGTCATCTAACAAGTCCAGAAGTCCTTTGTAAGTTGGTGGAATGGTAACAAATGATGGAAATTTTATATGATGGATCAATTCAAACCAACTCTTTCCAATTCAAGTCGTCTGACAAGTCTTCCCTAATTTGCTCAATTAAGTATGCAAGTTTTTACTTTGGCACCTTTCCACAGAGTGTCAATGCACTCATACATGAGGGTAAGAGGTTCCACAATTAAAGGAGTGGTACCTTAACTATCAAATAAACGGAGTAAGTTTAGGATATCCTATGTTATCAAAAAACACATCTCAAGATAATATGATATCGAGTCAACAAAGTTCAACACTTGCATGTCAAAAATTACAGTGATTTGATGGTCTACTTTTAAAATATAATCTATAAAAAACTGTGACAGTTTTCACTATTGAATACTGTTATAATTTTTCAGTCTGTATTTTAAAAATCATTCATCGGATCACTATAATTTTTAGTTTTCATGACATTATAGTTAATTTTTCAAAATACATATCTCATATTGGTTAAAAATTCTATCAGTGTCTATGTAGCAACTATTATGTGTCAGTAATTGGATGCAGTAGAAGAAGAAGAAAAAAAAAGTGATTTTAGTCCCAAAAAGCGCAAGCAGCCCCTGTTTGGGTAAAAAAGTAAAAATTGCTTTCCAAACCAAGTCATCTAACTAGTCCGCGCTGCGCTGCGCTGCCTGCGGCAATTTCGTCGGACTAAATGATGGAAATTTCATATCGATCAATTCCTACGACTTACTTTCCAAGTCAAGTCAAGTCAATTATGCAAACTCTACTTTAATGGTAACTTTCCACAGAGGTGAATGGACTGATCAACCAAATCCTACATGAGGGCCATACCCCACGACTGAAAAATTATATGGAAATCACTATTAGATTCATCCCATGCTGTATATCATGTGTATAAATTTAGTTAATTTCATTTAATCACTTTGGTCATTTTTTATTTAGTTTTTGTTTTTCGAGATAAGGAGGGAATTCGACCCCTAAATCATTTATTTTATCAGTGAGAGTTAGAGGAGGGGTAAATTTGTAAAAAAAATATATATTAAAGATTACATGAAAAATGCAATTATTACATTTTCTTAAACCTTATGTTTTTTCAAAATATATAGTTTGAGTTTCCCATAAATATTAAATGTAGCCCATATATTTGGCATCTTATGCTTTTGTACCAAAAGGATTATAGTTAAAATATTAAATATTAGTAGGGGTATTCAAAGACCAATGCACCAATTGCGGTACAATAGATTTCTAATTCACTAGTTATTCCCCATGCTCACCAAATTTGATAAAAAAGAAAAAAAAGAACATACAGATCCGTACGTTCTAGAACTTATTTGTATTCCTCGAAAAACCCTGCCCACATCATTATTCAATATCTCTTGACCCACTATTGGTTACTCCAATTAAGCTTCAATTCTCATTATTTGGTAGTTTTTCAAAAAAAAGAAATTGAGGTTCGATAGTGTCAGATCACTAGTAACTTATTCTCCACCCAGGTCCATGGGTTTAATTGTAAATAATGATTATTCAACACGTGAAATGTAGAAGGCAAGTCATCCAACAAGTCCTTAGTCCATTGTAAGAAAGTGGATGGAAATTGTTTATATCAACTTTCCAAGTCAAAACGTGTGACAAGTTTTCATTGAATCGTTAAATGAAGCAAGTGATGGGCCAAATCCTATTATGTGAGAGGGACACACATGTAAATTAAAGATATAAGGAAATATATTATTTCAGATGAGAAATTGCGTAGTGATATTTTATGGTTTTTTTTTTAATTATATTTCTTTGAAGCACTTAGCTACACTTTTTAAGAGTATCTCATAAATATTGTAGATACTATGGCTTATCATATGCTAATACTGTGCCAAGATAACTATGTTTAAAAGATTTTATCTCCATGGGACACCTAAAAACTAATTAATAATATTAAATTTAATTTTATAAAATTTATAAAAATAAACTTCTAGTAAGAAATGAGAAAAAAATAAAAATAAAAAACCTGCACTTTGAGAAATTTGAAGATTAAATACGAATGCAACATATAAAAACTAGGAATGACAAAAACAAAAAGAAAAAAAAAATCCATGTACTTGCGTGAAGAGTGGATGTCTCCTGGGGAAGACTTTGAAAAAGATGGAAGGGTGGGTGGGTTGGAAGAAGACTTCTTGACGTGGTTTTGGGGGGAAATTGGGTTTGGGAAAAGTGTGAAAACTCATTATTTTGCTTAATCTATGTGAAAGGTAGTTTGGGCTGAGAGTGGGCCACAGCGGGAAGGAAAATATGGAAGAGTCTATGATGAGAGTC
>JAESVK010000925.1:0-17078 GCA_017140935.1 Hamamelis virginiana
CAGCAGCAAATTCCTAGAAACTAGGAACCAAATCATGGATTTCCACATATATATATATATATATATATATATATATAGTTAGTGGAATAATTTACCAATGAAAAGGGCTGTTTGTACACATCTAGCATTGTTGTATTTCTAAAACAAAACAACCATTAATTTACCAAAGTAGGCGGAAATTCTTAGGGACTGTTTGAACATTGGAAAACACAAAAATCAGGACAATTGAAGATAAGTTTGATTAATTTAAATTTTACCATTGTTTAGTTAGTTTACTTTTTTTTTTTTTTTGTCTATCTACTTAGTTTTGTAAAATATTAAGCTATAAACATAGTTTTTTTTCCCTTTCAAAGCAACTATGAGTTGATTTAATTAAAAACTTAATAACTTTAACGTAGTAGACCTAACTCAACATAATTTTTAGAATTTCCAAGGAAACCCCTAAACTAATACTAGTGGCTATTAAGATTATTTGGGGTAACACCACTCTTGTGATTAAAGTACGATTAACATCATTATATAGCTCTTTTGACGTCAGATTTTAAATGCAACGAAATATATCTGACCGCAAATTTCCTTTACTCTATATGGGATCCTGCCATTAAAGACAACATAACTGACCTCATAGTCGAATACACTTGGTGGTGGAGTTACAAGGAGATCAATATCGTTGACTAGCACATCCAATTGAGGTTGAATGATGTACACAACATATTAATTCATTGGTAACATCATAAAAATGTGCAACCAAATACTCAAACATAAAAATGGATGCAAGTAGCAAGCATGAAAGTACGTTGTTCGGTGAACAATTCCACTTGCAAATTCACACTTAGTAAATGAGTAAAATTATTCACCACGTGAGATATGAACAATTTTCATTAAATATTTTCCAAGAATTATACATGACCAACATAGAGCAAGATCTCCTTGATTTTGTCGATAAAACGTGTTGAATCAAGCTTGAGGTCACTATTCCCAGGATCCTTTGCTGCATTGTCCATGTACTCGTAGTCATCATCATTGTCAACGTCGTCGTCGTCGTTGTCCAATATTAACGACAGATGATCGTCCATCCCATCATCATACATCTTAGGAGCTTTAATATAATTTTTGATAAGGACAAGGCTTTAGTGGGTCCCCAAGGTCATCATCTTTTTTTCCACTTTTTTTAAGATAAAAGTCATGTTTTAGGTGAGAAACAAAAGGGAACATTAGGCTTATTTATAGCTCTAATCATATATTGTAAATAAAAGTAAATCAACTCCCTTGCTTCAAGCATAGTCTAATCTCAAAAGTAATTTCAAGCATAGTCTAAACTCAAAAGCAATTGAAAATTTTATGACAAAAGTCCCATCATCTTTTCAATTTACTCAAAAGTCCAAATTTTAGTTTTATTTTACCCAAAAGTCCAAAAAACTGATCTATGCATAAGTTTTTCAAGCACTTCCAAAAAACTGATCCATGCATCAGTTTTCCGCAAAATGATCAATTTGTGCAAAATCAAAGAACAAATTGATGTGTTTCTTATTAAAGAGGACTTTTGGGTAAAATAAAAAGATGGTAGGATTTTTGGGTAAACAAAACTTATAAATAGGACCTATGGGTAAACACCCCTTTTTTTTTTACTCCCTATAAAAGCCCCAACCATATCCCCAAGGCCCCAATATCTCATTTTGACCATCCCACGTTTCCATTTCCCACTCTTTCATGGAATCAATTGATAAATGATAACTTAATTGTGTTTATAGAAAGAAGGATTTTAAAAATGTTGATTATGAAATATCATACAATAGTTTCAAAAGATAGGATGTCAAAAACAATTGTAAATGTATTAAATTAAAATATGATTTGTCATGCAAATATCAATGAATACTAAATTTTTGTAATTTTTCTACATCAAACTAACACGATAAAAGATAATTTGTTTAAACAAAAGTGTTTTCGATTTTTTTGATTGAGATAGAATGCTAACAACCAACTAAACTTCACCTCCTTCAACTAAACTTTTGGCTTCATCCCTATTTACCAAATTTGACTTCCACATTAGCTATGAGTACAATTGCTATGGTATTAGTATTACCAAATAACACGGTAAAGTATAATTTCATTAAACAAAAGTGTTTTCGCTTTTTTTAATTGAGATAAAATACTCACAACCAACTAAACTTTATCTCCTTGAATTAAATTTTTGGCTTCGTCCCTATTTGCCAAATTTGACATCCACATTAGCTATGAGTACAATTGCTCTCACCATTGCCATCACTCTTCCAAACCCTTATTTATTTATATATTTTCGGTACAACCCTTCCAATCTCATTTGCAAATGATGTTTGGATGAAGATTATGTAGATGTGTGTTTATAGTGTTGTGTTCTAAACCTTTTTTTTTTTTTTTTTTTTCAGTGTGTGGAAAGCCTACCACTAAAGTAGTATAGCTAGAGTTGCAAATAAGCCGAGCTGATCCGAGCTTTGGACAGCTTAAGCTTGGCTTGGTCAAAAGTTTGATTATTTAAATTCGAGCTAAGCTTGAGTCTAGATTAATTAAGCCGAGCTTTGGTTTGTTTGAGTTTTGTTCTTTCTTTATTGAGCTTGTTCGCGAGCTGTTCACACGACTTGGTTCACTAGCAGCCCTAAATTACAATAAATGAAAGTTAAAAATATGATTAATGTCGAAAAGCCAAAGAAAAAATAGCTTCTATAAACTGTCATTCACTAGAAATAAATAAACCCAAAAAAGAGCCTGCATATTTTAAGCTTATTCAAGCCTATATATATCATAATTTTTTTTTTTTTTTTTTTTACAGTTTAAACTCAAGTCTATTCACAAGCTTGTTCATGAGACTGTTCATGAGCCTATTAACGAGTTTGTTCACAAATATAAACAAGTCGAGCCAAGGTTTGTTTGAACTTTGATTATTTATTAATCAAGTCTAAATTCCAAACTTGAGCTTGGTTTGTTTAATAAATTATCGAATCCAAACGAGCCCTTATCGAACATGTTTGCAAGTTCTTGGTTCATTTGGAGCTTTAACTACAAACAATAGCCTTATTTATATCTCTCATCATATATTGTAAATCAAAAATAGAATAAAGACCAATAGATTCAATTGTCGTTTCTTCAAGCATTGTCTAAACTCAATAGCAATACTTTTGAGTTTAGACTATGCTTGAAGTAAGGTAGTTAATTCAGTTGGCCTTTATTCCATTTTCTGATTTACGATATATGATGAGATATATAAATAAGGCTAATGTTTTCTTTTATTCCTCACCTAAAACCTGACCATTACCTTATCCGAAAAATAAATGATGAAGAGCTTAGGGATCCACTAAAGCCATAACCTTATCCAAAATTATACTAAAGCTATATAAATTTGGATAAGCACAGGGCTTTAGTGGGTCCCCAAGTTCTTCATCCTTATTTTGTGGGATAAGGTAAAGGCCATGTTTTAGGTGATGAACAAAAGGGAAGAATGACCTTATTTATAACTCTCTTCATATATCGTAAATCAGAAAATGGAATAAACGCCAACTGGATCAAGTACCTTGCCTTAAACTCAAAAGCAATACATGAATTGCTTTTGAGTTTAGATTGTGCATGAAGATATTGCTTTTGAGATTATATTATATGCTTGAACCAAGGTAGTTGATTCAGTTGGCCTATATTCGATTTTGTGATTTACGATATATGATGAGAGCAATTAAAAAAGCGTATTGTTCCCTTTTGTTCTTCACCTAAAACCTGATCTTTACATTATTAAAAAAAAAAGTGGATAAAGCGCTTGGGACCCTAAAGCCATGCCCTTATCCAAAATTATATAGCTTTAGTATAATTTTGGATAAGGGCATGGCTTTAGTAGGTCCCCTAAGTTATTTATCTTTCTTTTTTGGGATAAGGTAAAGGTCGGGTTTTAGGTGAGGAACAAAAGAGAACAGTAGCCTTATTTATAGCTCTCATCATAAATCATAAATAAGAAAATAGAATAGAGGCCAACTAAATCAATTACCTTGTTTCAAGCATAGTCTAAACTCAAAAGTAATACCTTCAAGTATAGTCTAAACTAAAAAGCAATTTCTGTATTGCTTTTAATTTTACACTATGCTTGAAGCAAAGTAGTTGATTTTTGCCTTTATTCTTATTTACAATACACGATAAGGACTATAAATAAGACTATTGTTCCCTTTTGTTTCTCACCGAAATCCTAACCATTACCATATTCCAAAAAAGGAGGATTAAGAACTTAGGGACCCACTAAAGCCATGCCCTTATAAAAAATTACATAGCTTTAGTATAATTTTGAATAAGGGCATTGCTTAAGTGGGCCCCCAACCTCTTTATCCTTTTTTTTGTTTTTTGTTTTTTTTTTTTTTTTTTGTTTTGGCATATGGTAAAGATCAGGTTTTAAGTGATGAACAAAAGGAAATAGTAGCCTTATTTATAGTTCTCATCATATATCGTAAGTCAAATAATTGAATCAACTACCTTGCTTCAAGCATAGTCTAAACTCAAAAGTAATTAATGTATTGCATTTGAGCTTAGACTATGCTTGAAGTAAGGTATTTGATCCAGTAGGCTTTTATTCCAATTTCGGTTTTACAATAAATGATGAGAGCTATAAATAAGGCTACTGTTCTCTTTTGTTCGTCACCTAAAATTCACCTTTAGCTCATCCCAAAAAAGAAGGATAAAGAACTTGGGGGCCCACTAAAGCCTTGCCTTTATCCAAATTATACAGTTTTAGTATAGTTTTGGATAAATGATGGCGTTAGTGGGTCCCCAAGCTCTTCATCCTCTTTTTTTGGGATAAGGTAAATATCAGGTTTTAGGTGAGAAACAAAATGGAACTATAGGGTTTTTTTTTTTTTTTTTTTTGCTCTCATCGTAAATCAGAAAATGGAACATAGACTAGCTGAATTAACTATCTTGGTTCATGCGTAATCTAAACTCAAAATTAATATCTTCAACCATAATCTAAACTCTAAAGCAATACAAGTATTGCTTTGAGTTTAGACTATGCTTGAGGCAAGGTAGTTGATCCTGTTGGCCTTTATTCCATTTTCTTATTTACGGATATATCATCATGGCTGTAAATAGGGCTACTATTCCCATTTTTCCTTAAAATCAGACCTTTACCTTATCCAAAAAAAAAAAAAAAAAAAAAAAAATAATAAAAATGAAGGGAACCCAAAAAACCCATTCCCAAATCCAAATTTTTTTTGCTTTTTTTTAATTTTTGTTAAGGGAATGGTTTTTTTTGGTCCCCAAGCTTTTTACCTTTTTTTTTTTTTTTTTTTTTCGAATAAGCTAATGCTTATGTTTTAGGTGAGGAACAGAAGAAAATTTTAGCCTTATTTATAGCTCTTATGATATGTCATAAATCAAAAATGGAATAAAGGCTAACTGAATTAACTACCTTGCTTCAAGCATAGTCTAAACTCAAGCATCGTCTAAACTATGCTTTTGAGTTTAAACTCTAGCATAGTCTAAGCTCTAAAGTAATTTGCTTTTGAGTTTAGACTATGCTTTATCTTTAGAGTTTAGACTATGCTTGAAGAAAGGTAGTTGACTCAGTTGGCCTTTATTCCATTTTTTGATTTACGATATACGATGAGAGCTATAATTGAAGATATTGTTCCCTTCTGTTCCTCACCTAAAGCATGACCTTTACCTTATCCCATAAAAGAAGGATGAAGAAGTTGGGACCCACTAAAGCCTTGCCCTTATCCAAAGTTATATAGCTTTAGTATAATTTTGGATAGCTTTAGTATAATTTTGAATAAGGGTATGATTTTAGTGGGTCCCCAAGCTCTTCATCCTCTTTTTTTTTTTTTTTTTTTTTTTGGAATAAAATATAAGTCAAGTTTTAGATAGGGAACAATAGTCTTATTTATAGCTCTAACCATATATCGTAAATCAAAAAATAGAATATAGGCCAACAGAATCAACTACCTTACTTCAAGCATAGCCTCAACTCGAACAAAATACGTTCAAGCATAATCTAAACAAAAAAGCAATTCCCGTATTGCTTTGGGAGTTTACCCTGGATTGTCAACCATCGGCTCTAATACCACTTGTTTGAGAGACGGGGAGTCCAAAATCCAAGAAAACAGACTCAATATACAAATCCAAAACCTATACCCACTTAAAAGGCTAAAGCCCTTTAGTGGTGAGTCTCATTCATTGTATATTAAGCCATCCTCTTTTCTACTTCCTTTCAATATGGGAAAACACACGTGAACCTCAACACCAACTGTGAGCACAATAGATTATATAATTTTCCAAATTTCAGTACCTATTCCTCACTTTATAGCATTTAGCCGTTTACTTTTGATTTTTGTTTGTATTTTATTATGCAAATAGATGAAGGTATTATGTAATTAAATTTAGGTATTATGATCATTTCATACACAAGTTAGTGGCAATTCTAATAGAAGGGAGGTGTTTGTATATAAATGCGAACCTTGAACCACTACAAGAAAAAGTAGCAATTGGAACAAGTTTTTGCAACGGAATGGGAGGTTGTTGCAAGAATTCAATTTTTGCAACGGAAAAAGCCATTGCAACTGAACTAATATGACGAATTTTTGAGTCTATCTTCCACCGTCGCAATATTGCACAAAGTGGTGAATTTTATTTATTTATTTTTTTTTTTTTACTTTTATGTTTTCATTGCGACCGGATTAACCCTCACAAAGTTATAAATGAATATTTTTATTACTCCCTACAGTGAATCATAATTAAAAATAATTTATTTACAAAAAACTATATGTAATTGCAACGGGAAATGCCGTCGCAATGTTTCCCCCAAATTCCCCATCTCGCACAGTTGCACCCTCTCTCCCTCTTCCCTCTCTCTCTCTCTCTCTCTCTGCACTGAACTAGGTTTCAATGGAACCCTCCCACCACCTATCACCCATATCGGTGAGTTGATCGTTCCGGCAACGAACCTCCTCTTCCCCTCTCTATCTCTCTCTATCAGACGTTGAATCCCTTCTCAAAAACCTAGGGTTTCCTAATCTTTCTCCGCCTGCACCAAGACGTGGTTGGAATGAAGCTCTTTCACACTCCGCCTCCTCAGCTACTGTGATATGCAGCCATTCAGGCCCTTATAGAAGCATCAACATCGATAAACTAATCTAAGGTAAGATATTGCATAATTATATATTGAACTTTTGTTTATTATTTTGATTATTAATGTCGATGCCTTTACTGGTTGCAATTGATGTGTATTTTTCCGTGATTGAGGCCTTGAGGGGTTGGCTTTAGGGTTTTTTTTTTTTTTTTTTATAAAAAAATAAACCAAAACCTAGGGTTTTTGTCCCTGTTATGGATCTCTTTTATGGTTAACTTTTTTATTTTTTTTTTTAGTTCTTTTAAATTTGTTCTTTTCTTGAAGAATGTTTTGCAAAAATCCATGCTCAGTATTCATTGTGAATCTTTTTGAAAATCCATATCTGATCTCCAAAATTACAGCTGTTGGATTCCTTTTTACTTAAGTTACCTTTGCACTGATCAGATTTGTATAGGAAGTCTTTCTAATGCCTCTGATTAGTATTAAATCATTAATGTCTTTCTGAATATTTTAGGCCAGTTTTGGTTGCTATCTTAATTGTTCTACTTATGTTTTTCTGCATTTTCTGTTGCTGTGTTGGTTCAAAGAAGAAAATAAAAGTACATTTATGTTGCTTTAGAAATGCTGATGGTGCACTATTTTGTCGTTACCTTGCTGGATTATGGAATAGCTGCCCATTTTTGTGTTATTGTGGTTCTCGCAGCGCAATTGTATGATGTTACCATTGTTGCCTAACTGTGTTAGGCCCAATTTTGTTCTGTGGCATGTGTGGCCATTTTGTTTTGAGCCCACAAAGGTTTGATTTTTTATCTAGGAAGATACATAATATCTTGCCATCTGTTATTTTTGGTGAAGCCACATGATGACTTATTTTCATAATGCGGCACTGAGAAGTCACTTTTCATTCATGGTGATGATAGTAAGGGGGAGTAGCCACCAATCAATTCCACTGGACAGCAGTGGTAGCCTACCTTTAAATCATTCAAGTGTGACAGGGATCAACTGACATTTGCACAATCAAGTCATCAATTAATATATGTTTTTCGTAAATTGTCTAGTATTATAAAACCCTTTGTTTTCAGTGGGTGTTAAGATATCTGAGAATCTGCAAATATATGTTTTTATATATTGGGATTAGAATTAGAATTCTATTTTTGATTAGTTTTACAATTTATTTGGAACCTGCAATGAAGTCTTTCCCATATAATGATATGCCTAATGAACAAATTATTGCGATTAATTCTGTTTTGTGTTGGGGAGTCTTTTAGTGTTTTTTTTTTTTCGTGTGAAAATTCTTTATGTTAATGTGAACATTTGTGTAGTGTAGTCACACTGTAACCAATTTTTTGAGTGTCCTCGATCATGGCTATAGATGCCTGAAATTGACCCTTTGGGCCCTTTGGTGAAGAAATTTGCTTCTCCAATGCATAGGAAAATGGGTATTTAATGCATTTTTACTGTGGGACCCACTATGAAGTTAATACTTACTTTATTGTTTGCAACTTATGATATATTTGTTTATAGTAGAAACTGAGGAGGGTTGCTGACCTAGAGGTTGGCCACGTGAGGTGATGACGTGGGGAAGAGAGAACCAGGAGAGAGGGGGGGACAAGAGCTTCTCAAGGACTTCGGAGGGAACCAAAGCAAAAGTTGAAGGTGACTTGGGTCGACCTTGCCCTTTCCCAAGGGGGATGTTGCTACCTCTAGAGAGGGAGCTAGCTTGAGTGAATGCAACAACAACCTTTTAGGTTAGGGTAGGTGAAGAAAGTGAATGCTTGTTGTTTTCCTCTTGGAATCATTCTTATATAGAGGGACAAAAGGTGATGTACAGCTAGGGGGGTCAGGGTTGAGCCAGTAGGAGAGCACTGCACTCTTATGCTACCTGCATGTATGCATGCATGCCATCCCTGTCCCCCTGAGCTGTCCCTTTCACCTAGGTTGGAGGTGAGTTGTCCGAGGTCAAAGGTTTAGGACCTAAACCACATAGGACTTGAGCCCTACATGGTGCAAGCATGATATTGTCGGGTGCATGCATAAGCACGCTTATCGATGCGACGGGTCAATGGCTACTATCAGGGGATTGTGCTGCATTCACCACGTGTTCGGGGATAACGTCATCCTCGCCCATTCCTTAAGAAAGCCAAGATGGAGGTCGACCTTCCTTTGGTCCTCGACCCCGGGGGGTGACCCTCCGCCTTGGCGAGCCTTTTGCCTTGCCCTCCAATCCTCATTCTCCCTCTTAACCCTATGAAGTGAAATAGGTCGACCTTAGCTCTTGGTCGACCTAGTCCCATTGCTTTCCAAATACCAAGCTCAAGGTTGAGCCCCCGGGGATCTTGCCATCGATCCTGGCAAACTTGATCGTTTGGGTTTGTCCTTTAGAGGGGCCAAGGATGGCATGCACACCTCTAACTTCTACCCCGGAGAGTAGACATCCATGAAAATAGGCATCCCATCCATTGGGGCATCTACTTAGAGGTAGGCATCTTTGTTAAGATGGGAGGTCTCGACAAAGGAGGATGATCAAGGTCGACCATGGAGCTTGTAATGGTGGACAAGTCCGACCATGAAGCTTACAATGGTGGAGAAGGTTGACCATGAGGTTGATCCCATGTGACAAAGTTGAGCATGAGGTCTCGTTGTGAGGCAAGGTCGACCATGAGGTCACGTGATGAGAGTTGCTTCCTGCCAAGGTCGACCATGAGGTCGAAGGTGAGGGTCGCCTCCTTGCCAAGGTCGACCATGAGGTTGAAGGTGAGCTCGGCTCTTTAGGTGGCGTCGACCTTGAAGTTGATGTGGTGAGGTCAAATGTGAGTGGTGTTGAGCTTGAGATCGTGGCAAGGTCGACTATGAGTGGGGTCGACCTTGAGGTGGTGGCGAGGTCGCGGCAAGCATTCATGGCGCTCTCGTGGCATGGGGGCGACCTCCCCTAGGTCCCATGTATGAACAATATTATGCCCAAAGATCTGCATTATGTCCATATATCTTCACTATTTTCAGCTTTTCTGAGACAAATTCTTCCATGCAAACATCACCCACCCATGGATATGCACGTACATATTTGAGTTGCTATGTCTATCCTCCCATATTTTTGTTGAAGTGTGTGACACTCATTTTTATGTCTAGCATGCTTATTTTTTTAATTATTATTTCATGTCTAGTACGTTACAGAGCACTGTTATGTATTCATTTTGGTTTATAAAGTATGGTTCTTTGGTACCCTTTTGTGTATGTCCCTTTTATACATTTTTCCATATTCTTAATGCAGTGATTTTTATGAGAAGATCAGCGAATCAATTGTTGTAGTTATAGATTTAGGTTGTTTCCATCATATTATTAATGAGTACTGAGTATTTGCTATTAACTAATGGTTATAACATGTGTTAACTGTAAGGGAAGAGAACTAGTAATATTGCTTATGAAAACATCAGCAAGAGCATTCAAGTAGACATGGATTTAGGTTGTTTCATCTTATTATTAAAGAATAAAAAGTATATGTTCTTAACTAAGTGTTATGAAATATGTTAGATGCGAGGAAAGAGAACTTATTCGCAAACAAAATCTAATTACAGCAGTTACTATTTATAAAATTGCCATCTTCTTTGTTGCGTAGCTAAGCAGTTTTTACACTGTCACAATATTTTCCTGAGAAAATTTGTGCTCTTTGAATTTGAAATTACGAATGCAATTAACATTGAAAAATAATAAAAGCTTCTGTCTTTGTCAGGATTGTATTATCAACATCAAAAATTAATTAGAATGTGTTCATGGATGAAAAGTAATTAATTTTGAAAGCTCTCTCTAATGGATGTTTATGATTGCCATGATAAATATACTTACCGAGCTGGTGCCTTTGCCTTTGCCTTTGCTTCACTATTTTTCTTACTAAATGACTGATGCTATGATACTCTACTATTTCACTAGTGCCTTTGCCAATGATCCATTTGTTCTTTGGCATATACTAAATATTTTCCTTTACGACTGTGGTGAGGTGATAGCAACGAGATTTGTTGCCAATAGATTTATTGTGAAGCTTTTTCAGTTTTAACTTTTTGAGAAATCTGTGAGTTTTTTGTCAACATTAGTTTCAGGTTTCTGAGTTGAATACTCTGTTTCACATCATTTGGGTGGTTATGGCTTACCATCAAGAAGTAAAAAAGCCAGATCAGCTGGTTTATATTACCTTGATTTTTGCAGATTCTTCAATGAGCTCTGTCCAAATCTATGATGCATTGCATTTTCACCTTTCAAAAAAAAAAAGAAAAAAAAGAAGGAATAGACTCTCTGAATTTTTTCTGCCAATTCTTTCTCCTCATTTACCTCAGCGCTCACATTTTCTTGTGTAATCGTTCCTGGCTTCATTATTTTAATGTGCAGTGTCTGGATGAAAACAAGTCATTAATTCTGAAGATTGTTGAAAGTCAGAATTCTGGAAAACTGAGCGAGTGTGCGGAGTAAGTATGATTTTATTTTTATTTATTTTCATTTTATGATAGGCTTTGAATAAACAAGCAGTGTTTTATTCTACAAGCTTGCAATTTCTTAGCAATGTGAACTAATTTGATGTTTTATTAGCCCTGGGTGTTAGATACTCGACTTCTTTGAGGTTTGAATCTTATTTACTGTGTATTTCTGTACAAGTGAAAGTTTGAAACTATAGGTAGGCTAGGTTTCGGGCATTTAATTTTACTTCAACATCCAGTGCTCTATGGAATTGGTTTGACATCTTTGAGAGATGCTTGTCTTGATATATGCTTGTCTTAAAAATACACAGGTTTGCGTACAAAATGCCAATTATTGTTTGCTTAAATTGCATTAGGGTCCTCCATGATATGGATAATATAAACTAGTTTGGTGCCTTGAGCAACAAGTTCAGGATATTCACGAGCATGTTAAAAATACACCAGTTTGCATGCAGAATGCCAATTATTGTTTGCTTAAATTGCATTAGGCTCCTCCATGCTATGAATAATATTAACTACTTTCAGATGTTTTTTCCCTGTCTATTAGTTACTGCTTTCACCAGTTTGGTCTGTCATTTTCAGGTGGCACATGAATGGATTATTTACTATTGCAAATATCATTGAAACATGAGTTTTTAGGCAACTAATCCCTATTTTGCTACAGGCTGAAGAATCTGAAATAGAAGAACAGCTAAAAGAACTCCAAGATGAGGTTGATGCAGCTAATTTAATATTTACAAGGCTATTTCTTCATTCTTTTGGATTGGTCTATAACTCTATACTCAACCTTGCTGTCAAGACAGATTTCACTTCATCCTAGACAAATGGGTAATATTTCAGGATAAAGGAAGAAGAGTGCTTTATCAGAAAGCCTATCAATGGGAATGAATGAAATTAGAAAGATTGCTGATGAGGTGAGATGTTTTACATGATCGAATATCATAATTATAGATGAGGAATTTGCTGCATAGATCTTACATTATGTAGAATGTTTTGTCTTCTCCTTTCATGTATTCATATGTTGGGAGGGTAGAATTGTGTAAAGAAGAAAAGCCAGTGGTATGTTACAAGTCTTTTTTTTTTTTTTTCTTTTGAGGCCCAACATAGAAGAGGGGATGGAAATTTTCCCGTTAGTAGAGTGTGGGTGCCTATGGTACCTTCTAGGGTGCTGTTTTTTGTGTGGAGTAGCTCATAAATACTGTTTTATGATCGATAGTCTCATAAAGAGAAGTGTGGCAATAGGCCCATTAGGACCAACCAATAGTCCCGACAGTCCAATGTTGGGTGAGGGTGAGGGTGAGGTTGAGTTACCATGATCCCATGTCAGAATTGGACACGTCCAAGTTCCTAGCTATAAGGAAGGACATTACACCCCATAGTAATTTTTTAAAAGGGCAACCTGAGAAAGCAAGACTGTACCACATTAAATGTTATTTGAGTCCTTGAATGTTTATATTCTGTTTTTGTTTGGCTTAGTTTAACGATCAATATTTAGAACGAAGGGATCTAATTTTTTGTTTTTTAGATTGAAGATTACGAAAGAAAGCATCGTGAGATATGTTATAACATTCGTGAGCTTCGACAACATCAAACCAACAAGGTATGGTTAATTCTTTTAGTAGATGCTTCTTACCATTATAACACCATGTGTGTCTTCATGTAGAGCAATTAGATCCATTTTCATTATGTTCTTAATATTTCGCTATCGTAATATTGCTTAATCATGATAATGTGTTCTTTTTTTACCAGGCTACAGCTTCGGAGGAGAGAGTAATCCATCTTTTACGTGCAATTGAGAGACATCATCAAAGATTCAAAAGGCCACCCATTGGTCCAATTGGTGCCCACCTGGTGAGTAGTATAAAATAATGTGTTCGTATATGTCTATATGTATACACATGCTGTCACTTGTCAACAATTGAATAACAAAGACTTAAATCCCAACTGCTTGGGGTTGGCTATACAAATACTTCTTTGTCATCCAACTTTATCTAGGGCCATATCCTTTATATTGGCATTTATTCTTATGATTGGGGTGCAGTCATTGGTGTTCTTTGCATGTAATAAACCTTCTTTTGTGAGCCCCACATCTTGTCCTGAATTGTTGTGAACTTTACCTTTTTATTTGTGATGTTGCCACTCATTCATCTCAACTCATTCCATATACTCAAATGTCCTAAGTCTTGATAGTATATGGAATGAGTTTGAGGTCACGTAGCTGTGTCTTGGCATCACTATTCTTCACCATAAAATTTGCTCTGGCATGGTACAAGTATTCTCATGGTAGAGGCATAAAGATGCCTCAAGAGGGAGTTTGAGTGAATTCAAACAAATATGCATTTAATCTCCTACCAGCTCTTTGATCTTAAGGGATGCCTATTGCTTTGCCTCTGAATTTTAATGCCACGTTAAAAGTTATCTACAATTCACTTAGATTTAGTGTGTGTTGAGAGTATTCACTTGAAGATTTATTTGGTTTGGTTGATTTCTTAATTATTAGTATTTGGATATTTTCCATATTTTTGCATCGAAGAATACTCCAAATTGTGTCAGTAGCTGAAGCTAAGTTTTTTTTTTACCCTTCAATGATGTCGTGATGTTTTTTAGTGTCAAACATCATTTCCCGATCATGGATGGACAAAATACGTCTTAACGTGTTGTTTTTTCCTTCCTACCTCTCTTTTTTAGTGGTAGTATATATTATTATGTAGTTATAATTTTTTCCCTCTTATTTTTCATGCAGTTATACTAGAAGAGGATATGCCATATCTCATATTTTCTTTGGTGACTTCAAGGGAAAAGCAGTTTTCTTGTCTTAGTTATTTGAGCTAAACCAACTTTCAACTTGACATCATTTTAGTTGATTTAGGATGGTGGATTGGAGATGTTTGTCTTTTTTACTTATTTAAGATTTCTCATATTTAGTCTAGTTCTCTTTATCACAGTTTACTCTAGTAAATTCATACTTTGTCGAACGTATTATTACGGATGGATGTTATTTGTATGCTACTAATGTTTGATTATGGGTGTCTATTTCAATAAAATCCTGTAGCAAAAAAATACGTTTGCTACAGAACAATTATAAGCGTACTTGAAGGGTGCATATCCATTTATTCTATGAGATATTCTACTGACTTATATGAAATATAATTGATTGGATAGTCAGGTTCATTTATTTTATTAATTAAGTCATAACCATATGATTGAGATATGGTTTCAATAGAAATGGAAATAGGATTTGTATAAAAAAAAAAAGTTTTGCAATAGCTAAGTCCTTTGCAAACAAGTTTTGAGGAATAG
Organism: Hamamelis virginiana; assembly: GCA_017140935.1. Classification (NCBI taxonomy): domain Eukaryota; kingdom Viridiplantae; phylum Streptophyta; class Magnoliopsida; order Saxifragales; family Hamamelidaceae; genus Hamamelis; species Hamamelis virginiana. The sequence continues at coordinate 14,836 of JAESVK010000925.1, forward strand.
TCTTTGAACACTTGCAATGGTAATTTACGTTGCAAGTATATTGAAATCTTGCAATGCCAAATTTCCTTACAACAATTATTATAAAATAATAATAAAACCGAATGGAACACTTGCAACGACAGTTTCCGTTGCAAAAATCTATGTATACAGCTTTTTCCTTGCGATGGGTGTTTACTGTTTCTACATTTCATTGCAACGGAAAAGCTATCGCAATGGCCGGTTTTTTTTTTTTTTTTTTTTTTACGACTAGCAATTGTAACAAAATTGGGAAGGCTAATTCCGTTGCAAAAAAGGTTTTGCAATGGGAAAATAGCCTATTTGTAACGGAAAATTTTGTCACAATTGATTTTATTTATTTATTTAGTGTAAAGATATCAGTAATATTTTTCAAATCTTGAGATCCTTGTAATTTCGTAAAACCACAAGGGAGCCGGAAGCATTCTACCCTTTTCAATTTTATAAAAAGGATTTTGAATTCAAACAAAGGAAAATATATCAATATTCGTTTTATTAGTATTAGGAGTGATTGGGTAGCAATTTGGAGGCACATTTATTTCAGTTTAGCAAAAAAAAACAGACGCCCAATAGCACCTGGTTTGTGCTGGCTCAAAAAATAGGAGGCCAATATTTGCCCAATAGCCCAGGGTTTGGGCTGGCTCAAGTAACACTCAAAAGTCACGTTATCTTGCTGAAGGCGCTGACAATCTAACCCCATCAGCGGCTTCAGAGCTCAAGCCTCTTCAGTCTGGATTTGCTTAGATTCAATAAGTTTAGGGCCTGTTTGGGTTAGTTTTTTCTTAAATCACTTTTGGAGCTTAAAATTTCACTTGATAATCGGTGATAATTGCTTTTATGCAACTTGAGGAATGATAGGATAGATGGCAAAAATTTCACACTAGAAGTGATTTTGACCTCCTAAATTACATTTTAGAACAACCGGCCCAATAGTGGTTAAACAGCTGTGAATTTGGGCTTGCTCACAGAATACAGGCCGAATAATGGGCCTGAAGCCAGCTATTGTCTTGCTAAAGGCTTTTCCGAAAAGAGCTGAAGCCTTTATACTAAAACAGTATTTGGTTTGGTTTTGGAGGGATGCGCCAAGCCCTTGCAGTAGTGCAACACAAGGGCGACGCTCAAGGATCCCAATAGCAAGCTACTGTGATGGACCCTTACCCATAAAAAATAAATTTAATATCGTGTGGGCCGATGGCCCACGTATCAGATATTAAACTGATAAGAACAGATACTACACTTGATCTTAGCCAAAAGGCCGAGAAAGGTATGCTTTTCAACGAATTGGGCTGCTTGTTTTATAACCCATTCATTGTTCTTCTTTTCCCTCAGACTCGATGTGGGACAAAACAGAATCATATCTATGGAGATGCAATATCCTAACATATCTATTAACCCAAATCTGACTCATGTACTAATCGTATTGATTTTTCAAAGGTTGCACAACATGATACATGTAAATTATTTAATAATCTATTGTATTTGGTAGAAACAATTATTATCCAATTATGACTTAAATAAAACAATTAGCCTACGCAATAAATAAATAAAAATTGCTAGATTTCTATAATTTGCCTACTTAAGAGAGAATTTTAATTTAATTTAAAAGACTTCTATTGTGATTGGTGAAATTTCACAGTACTATGCTTACATATGTTTAAGAAATTGAGTTCAATTTTTTTTTTTTTTCAATATCATGCTCAAATTAACTAATTAAATTTAGAATAATAAAATATATAAAATGAATAAGTCATGTAGGATTAGCACCTACCAAAATTGGCGGTGAACTAGCTAGCTAGGTGAAACTTTCTTCTAATATTACTAGTAATTTGTCTATTAATTAATACCTTCTGTTTGACAAGTAGATTGTGCAAGAAGATCAAGAGCAATGGATTTACAAAATTCCAAGATCTAACCCAGACCCATCTAGCTTCATGCACGTAATTTGATCAAGTCTCTCTTTCATCTCCATCGATAAGCTGTTCTTCCAATCCCCAACTGAAGCAAGCCTGAAATAAGATGAGTAGGCAAAACCAGCACAAGGGTCAACCCCATTTTTGTTCACCTCCACACAGTGGCAGAACTGTGTGTAATGGAAGGGGGGCCATGGCCCCCCAACTTTCTTCAAGTCCATGTATTATATATATATATATATATATAGTTAAAAAATTCCAAAAATACACTACATGGCCCCCCAATATTCAAAGTCCAAAGCCTATAAGGCTTTGCCC
>JAESVK010000927.1:0-25705 GCA_017140935.1 Hamamelis virginiana
TAACTTCTACTATGCATGCTAACAAATTAATCCCTAATATGCATACTAATCCTAAACACCTAATCTATCATGATCACAAAAGAAGGAGAGAATGAGAAGAAGAAGAAGAAGAAGAAGAAGAAGAAAAAGAAGAAAATATGCAAACTACTTAAACATAATGACTACTAACCTTTCTTTGCTTCCTTCCCACTTGCTCCAAGCCTTCTCTTCAAACTCCAAGGACTCCAAGGACTTCAAAAATATAGCTAGAGTGCTCTAGGGGAAGCTTGTGCAATTGTTCAAGCCTCTACTCTCCAAGCTTAACTCTTTAAAGCTAATTGTGTGTGTTAAAACTGATTTCAGGGCACTCTATTTATAGGGAGGCCTGAAGTTGATCAATGGCTGAGTTTAAATCTCTTAGGAATGATCCAAGGGCTCTAAACCAGCCTTCCAAGGTGTTCAAACTCATCCAAAAGTCCCCATGGCCGAATTGGACACATGGCAAGGCTTGGAAGAGTCCCGGGCAGAAAAATCACTGAAATTTAGCAGTTATTGGCTATTGGCATGGATGACCATCCCCCTTGGGACGGTTGGCCATCCCTCTAGGATGGTTGGCCATCCCTTGGTGGACGGTCATCAATTTTTGATCCCAATTTTTGCCCTATGTGGGCATATCTCAGCCCGTGTCGACCCGATTTCGGTTTTTTCGGCTTTTCGGACCCGTTTTAAATCCAAATTCGATGATTCAAGCGCCGAAACCATCATGATTCGATTCTCTATGTTTTAAGAAGTGTTTGAAGTGAAAATTCATTGACCAAGGTCAAATTTTTAGGGAAAAGTTGACTGATTAGCTGTTTAGGGCCTACGGGGCCCAAATTAGGGTTTTGAAATATGCTAATCGATTGCTTTCGAAATCATTTCTTCTTCTCGAAACAAGTTTTAAAAATTTTTAAGAAAGTGTTTTGAAGCCTTTGATGGCTTTGGTTTGATAAAAATATCGAATCCCGGTCATTTCCGGTCGGAACCCTAATCTGGGCTTGAAAGGGTCCCTTGAGCCTCAAGAGCCAAACATGAGCCAGAAGGCTCAACAGACCTTGCCACTGATCAACTCAGCTACCAAACATATTTTACATATCTATGCCAAAGCCTCGAGACCATTCGAGATAAGATCGACAGTCATTCAGGGCTTTTGTGATTCAAAGGACAGTACTGCCCTTCAAGTCACAAAAGGCCTTATTTTCTATCAAGCCTGGCTCAGAATGCCATGGAATTTTGTAGGGATTTTCCTAGACTTTCTAAAAACCTAATGCAACAAGAATCGACTCAATCTGACCTAAAAACCTACATGCGATAATGACCTCTACCTAACTACTCACGAGGGTAGAACTGGTAACTTAGGGTTTTAACACCCTATTTCACCTCTAATCATAGGCAACCATTAATGACCATACCCATGGTAAAAAATAGATGTCTACACTAGTGCTATCAATATCTCTAAAAATCCTTGCTTGCACTGACGCACAAAACATATTGAAATTAGACACCATTTCATTCGTGACCGTGTGGAAAGGGGAGATGTTGAATTAGAATTTGTATGCACGGACCAACAATTGGCGGACATCTTCACGAAACCTCTACAAGAGGATCATTTTTGCACAATTAGGTGTGATCTTGGTATGATTAGACCAATGGAATTATAATTGTGATTCTTATCTCTTATCTTTCATATGTTCTGTCTTTGTTTTTGTTAATGACAAAAGGGGAGAAAGACTTGATTAGTTGTTGGTTATATTGATAATATTATTTAACCATTGTGGCTAGTGGTGCAAAATTGAGGGGGAGCTCATGCTCTCTTATTTTGATCATCATTGATTCAAAGTAATGGTTTGTCATCATCAAAAAAGGGGAGATTGTTAGCCCTAAGGTCAATTACATTGACCATATTTTGATGATCAACAAATATTACTTTAGTTACTAACAAATGGTTAAGTGTTTTTGTCTCCATAGAATCAAAGTCATATCTTGTTAGAGCTCATCAACACACTCAAAGCTTCCCAATTGTGCAAATATGCAAGTCATTGAATCATGAAGCTTGTGGAGGACATCTTGAAGTCATTCCTTGAAGACCTTTGAAGACAAGATGTTTAGGAATCTTTTGTAAGGCAACTCATTTGATTAATCTTGCATAGCTCAAGCCAAAATGTTTTCTCATGTTGCATTAGCATTCAATTTTCCTTAGAAAACTTGCAAACATGTATTTGGAAACTCTAGTTAACTATCTTGAATGTGTTAAGTTGAAATAGACTTAAGAATTTCAAGTTTTTAGCTCAAAAGTATGCTTAGTCGACTAAGCAATCTAGTCTAGTCGACTAAACATGGTCTAGTAGCTAATACTTTAGAAATTCTAAGTCTAGTCGACTAAACATAGCGATTAGTCGACTAATGTGTCGATTAGTCGACTAAGCACTTGTGACTAGTCGACTAATGTCACTCCAGTAGCCATGATTAGATTTGCAGAAGAGCTAGTCGACTAAACATCCTTGCCTAGTCGACTAACCGTGCCCGAGAATTTTTGTAAACAAAATTTGACTAGTCTAGTCGACCAACCAAGTTGCCTAGTCGACTAACCGTGCCCGGGAACAAAAAATTTCTTTGAATTTCAACTACTTAGTCGGCTAACACCTTTTGCCTAGTCGACTAATGAGCCTGCAAAATCAAAACGGCTTTTTCTATATTGGTTATTTTGTGCATTTAATGAAGCCTGCTCTTCTCCTCTCCTCCAATAGCATCCAAGCATTTTTCAAACGGCCATTTCAGACCATGAAGGCTATATATAGAGGTTGGTTCCTCATTTATATATATATATATCAATCCAATCTTAGTTATTATCATTGATTAAAAGCATTCATTTTTCAAAGCATTCTCTACTAAACTCTTGAGCTATACTTGTTAATCATTTGAGAAGCTATTAGTTGTGCTCTACACTTGTGTGAATCAGCTTTGTGAAGCATTTATTGTACACACCAACTTTATGAGATTGTATTAAGTGTTCTTTGTGAGCACTTGGGGTGTTCTTTGTGAACACATTTGGGGGTTCTCTGTGAGCCATAGTTGAAGTTCTTTGTGAGCTTGAGGTAAGAGTCTTCCACCTGGGATAAAGAAGACTGTGTAAAGGTTTCTCCACATTGAAGGAGCTAATCCTTAGTGGATTGTTGGGAATCCTTGGGCTGAGGCACAAGGCGAGGAGTAGGCGGAGTCCGAACCTCGTTAAATCGCCGTGTTTGATCTCTCTATCCCTTCTCTTATTTCAATTACTTGTTTATATATTTGCTTCCATTGCTTTGTAATTGAACATTAATTTTATTTGGTAATTATTTACAAAAGTTTGCCATAAACCCTATTCACCCCCCTTTAGGGTTATCTCAAGCAAACCACCCAAATATATATATATATATATAAAGTGCATGTGACGACATCCATTGGGACAATTGCATAACATAGTTTGAAAAACCCGTTAGATTAGATTCTTCTCTTATGAATGTCATATATGCAAAGAATCACATTAATCAAATGGTAGGTTTTTGAAAAAAAAAATCAACTGTGAAAAAATAGTGACATTTTGGAAAAACAAAGAAGTCACGGTTTTTTATTCTAACATTTTTCAAAAACCAACCGTTGGATCACATCAATGTTTTGCAGACATGACATTCATAAAAGGAGAATCTAATGCAACGATCAGTTTTTCAAAATAGGTTATACAAATTTCCAACTGTTGCATTAGGGGCACCTTATATTAGCATCCTTGTATATTATATACTCAGTGGCGGAGCTACATATTGCCTATAGGGTGCCATGGCACTCCTTGGTTTTTAGAAAACCTTTTATATAATTTATATATTATTGTAAAATTGTATTACTTTTGTATATTGCATGCCTTAGAAAATTAATAAGATGGCACCCCCACTCCCAACCTTAAAATTTAAAACATTTTAAAACATATTATTGTAGACACCCCATTTTTACCAATTATTTTATCATATGTTTTTTAAAGTGATCAACTTGAAGAGTGGGTCATTTGATAGGGAATTGGACTTGTAAAGACCAAATTACCCAAACTACCATTTTCGGGGAAAAGGGATAATTCATCATTTCATGCGTACATTTGAATTGGAATCAATCCATTTGTATTGCATTTGACTTTTGTGGTGTCTTAGAGTATCCCTGTAAATTTTCATGTCATTCTGATGAGCGCTCGATAGGTAATTAGGGTTTTTGCGACTTGAGGGGCGTTTTCGTCCTTTTTCTTGTATAATTTCCGAATGACCTCCGAATTCGAATCAGATTGTTTCACGGAGTTTATATGGATGAGAGGAGTTTATTTGGAGTGTCGATTGAACTTTTGAATGGTTGGGATGGATTCGCCCAAAAATGAACATACGAGCAGGAATGAGTTGAATTGAGGTTTCATCCAAATTAATCGTGAATTGGTCATTTTCATTAAAATCAAAGATCTTCAAAATGTGTTTTTGAGTATCAATTTCATAATAAAACTATGTTTTTAGAAGTGGTCTAAGCCTAATTGATCAATTTTACAAAAACAAAGAATAGTCATATGACCAAATTTGGCACAGCCGGGTCAATCGGCTAGCTTTTTACTAAAATCCTTGACCATGGTCAAGCATTTTTGACCCAAAACCCTTCTAAGAATGTAGATGATCAAAGAACGGTTGTTTTGACACCAAAATCATCGAATTTGGAATGAAAATGAGCAAGATATAGTCAAAATACGAAAATCCCTTGAAAATAGGGCAAATTGGGGAAAGTCACCCTTGGCGACCGTCCAAGCTAGGAATGTCACCAGGATGGTCGACCCCATTTTTTGAATTTGGAAAGTTTGAAGCAATCCCACATATTTTGCCCGACTTTACTTGATTTTTTTGAACGAATTCAAAGGGGTTTCAGCTCCAAAACCCTAAGATGAACCATTCTAAACCCTAGGATTAGTTTTAGATGAATTAATCCCAACCATTCAAAGTTTTTAACCCTAACTCTATAAATACACTTTGATAGAGTTAGAAAGGGGGGTTCAAGAGGAAGAGAGGCTGCCTTTTAGATTTTCATTTTTTTTAGTCCATCATTGGAGGAGAGAAAGAAGGAGAAACTCAAGGTCTTGGAGTTTGAAGGAAGGTAGCCAAGAAGGAAGAAGAAAGGGTAAGTGTTCTACCCTAATTTCATTTTTTCTATTTCCATGTAAATATTCTCTTCCATTCTAATGTGTTTATTATGTTAGGATAGTTTCTTACTTGTTTATGCATGATAGAGTAATATTAGTTTAAGTTGATTATTTATGTTAGTTGTTAGCATATTAGAATAAGATATATATATGTTTTAAATATAAAACAGTGGCATGTTTGTTGATTTAATAGCATATTAAGTTGTCATTTGTTATGATTTTATGTGAGTAAACATGTTTAGGATGTGTTTTAATATGATTTTATGTGTGTAAGCATGTTTAGGATGATTTTTGTTATGATTTTATGTGAGTAAGCATGTTTAGGATGTGTTTTAATATGATTTTATTTGTGTAAGCATGTTTAGGATGATTTTTGTCGTGATTTTATGTGAGTAAATATGCTTAGGATGATGTTTCAATATATTTGCATATTGTTGAAATCTTATGGTGTTCATTTGACGATCATGTGATATTGATGATTATGTGGGTATATTGATTCATTTTTTAGATATGTGATGAGTCTTGAGTCCCTTTTTTTTTTTTTAATGCTCTAATAATCATTTAAACACTTGATATGGATTTGATGTTTTGAATATATAAATTGTGTACGAGGGAACATGCGAAGGTAAGACCCTCCCTTTGTGTTTAAATTGATTGTTCAAGCATGTTTTTGTTAGTTTTAATGTTGTTTTGTATGATAGTCTAGTCAAGCATGTTGGTTAGGATTTTTATTTGTTATTTTGAATGGATTAATTATGCTAACTAAGTCCCACAAAGTCAAGGTTCAAATCTGTCCAGATTTGAACATGGACTTTAATGAGGCTTAAATAGCATTTTTAAGCCATGATGTCATGTATATTTTGTAGATTAAATTTGTATATTATGTTAGTATGCATATTAGGATGTTTGTTTATTAATTTCTATGGATTATGAATGATTTTTAGGTTATTTAAAGTGTATATTCAAATCTGTCCAGATTTGAATATATAATTTAAAATGGCTTAATTATCATTTTTAAAGCCATGTTTTTGCACGTTTTTATAGTTTATCTTGCAGTATATTCATGTAGAATGCATGCTAGGTCATTAACACGATTTTTATTACTTTTTTTTCAAGGTTTTTTTTTAGAATGATTTAAAGTCTATTTTCGAATCTGTCCAGAATTGAAAATGGTATTAAATGACTTCTAAAAATCATTTTAAGGCTAAATCCAACTTAGAAATATGCTTAGGTCTACATAGTTGAATTAGTATGCATTTAGGACCATTTTCATGAATTGTTAGAATTGATTTCATGCATATTTGTTTATTTTATTTAAATTCCAGCATGCATTGCATTAGTGTTTTAGGACTTTAGATTAACTTTAGGGTTAGTTAGAGACCCTAGGATTAGGAAGGTCATTTGACCTTCCCTAGGACTGTCCTCTGTTGTAAAAGTCGTATTCAAAATCAAGTATTTGATGGGTTTAGGAGTCTATCATTGAAAGGGATTTCAAAATGATGTTTATTGAAAATAATTGATTTATTAAATGGTTTCCCCATGAAATGGGAGTATTTTTAAAAGAATTTGTGTTGAAATAATTTCTTTGAAAAAGAAATGATTTTGGAATGAAATTCCACGGATAATGATCGAATTGAGAAAGAAGTTCAAATTGAGGTTTGGCTTCTAAAGGATTAATTTTTATCTTTTAAAATTCCGATTGCATTGGAAATCTTTTGATTATTGAAATATTTTGCAAAACAATTTTATATGGATAAATACTCTCGAAGATAGAGTCTTGGATGGAGTTGAATATTTGTAGATGATGTGGTTCATTACAATAGGAGAGTCCTAGGGTAGTCGAACTACATGGACTTTGATACCTGCTAGGTAACACTAGTAAGTTACGTAGGCGCTAATAGGGCTCAAGTTCGCCCTAGGATGCCAATAGGGTGTCCTAGGTTTGTAGGGTTTGTTTGTTTATTATTTATTATTATTATTATTATTATTATTATAGAGTATTGCATTTATATCACTACTTTGTTGGTTGATTAGATTATTTAAGACTGTTTGCATTAAGATTTTAAATAGCCCAAATAAATTAGAAGTCCTTTAATTAGGGCGAGGTGGGTGCCTACAAGTGAAAGCTTGGAACCTTCCCACGTCGTAACCTAGCCCCCGGATCCATCTTTGGTTCGAAGACTGTCTTTTCATTGAAATGGAGTTTGTTTTGTTTTATTTAAAATAAATATTTTTATGGTTTCCTTATTCCTTAAAAATAAGGCGGCGACTCCATTGTTTTCAAAAATCCCTAATCACACCCAGTAATGATGTGGACAAGCGATAAAAGAGCTGGTTCACAATTATATTGTCTATATTTTATTAAACCTATATATATATATATATATATATATAATGGTGATAGGAGATTCGGGGTGAGCCTATTGAAAACTTGCATTGTAAATTGCTTGTTGTAGGTTTTAGCTTATAAATCGATTGTTGGTTCCAACTTTTTCTTATATGGATTATACACCCTAACCTCAACTTGACAACCCAAAATGTGTAAATGACCTAAACTTGGTTTCTATCCATTCCATAACTTAAATGGTGTTTTAGGAACGACCTTAGATAGAACCCTATTTAAGATATACACTGCGGTTTTTAAGGCTTCACTCTACAAGGATAAATGCAAGTTTGAATTACTAAGCATACTTCTCACCATATCTATAAGCGTACAGTTATGCCATTCAGCTACTCCATTTTGATCTGGTGAGCCAGGCAATGTATACTGAGCAATTATTTTCTGTTCCTCAAGGAACCTTGCAAATGGACCTAGTCTTTGACCTTTTCTGCGAACCTTCCATAATATTTCCCATCCCTGTCAGATCTCACGATTCTAATTACTTTTCCAGATTGTTACTCTACTCCTGCCTTATATGTCTTGAAAGCATCAAGTGCTTCAGATTTCTCAAATAGAAGATAGAGATACATGTATCGTGTATGGTCATCAATGAATGAGATAAAATATCTTTGACCATTCTGACAAGGTGTAGGAGATGGTGATGAGACTTGAATACCAAGAAAAGAAATAAAGGGAAAGAGAGAGAAATAGAGAGAAAGAACTGAGAAATCAGAATATTAGGGAGAAAGAAAGAGAAAGAGAGAGAGAACTCAGAATATTAGGGAGAAAATTCATTATCATCCTATCTAATCTCAAATAAAGGCTTTATTCCCTTTATATAGAAAACAATCCTACTCATACTAGGAAACTAATTAAAGCAATTATACTTCCACAAGGAAACTAATAAAAAGAATTACAACCAAATAAAAATAGCTTAACTAAAATAAAATAAATAATAACTAATCCTATCCTTATGCATTATGATCAACATCAATTCTCCCCGGCTAAGAAAAACTCTCCTCCGGAGAGTTACAATGCTGATAAACCTCCAAATGATTAAGATCAAGAAGCGGACAGTCATTTTCCGTAATCCAAATATCCCCAATGCCAGGGTGATCCCTCCAGCGAACAAGATACCGTCGGTAAGGACCACTATGTAACAGAATAGGCTGAGCTGCTATAAAATCGCCAATCAGAACGGTGCGTAGAAATTGAAAGCATGGGATAACAGGCACCGAAGCTGCGGTAGGAGAAAATGTAAAACCACCTGTAGACAAACCTGGCACAGTAGGAGGCTCAAAAGTGAAAGGAATCGTTCGAAATACATGGAATCGCAGCGGAAGACAAAATAAAATTTTTAATAAAGATGATTCCATCATCGAATATCCTAACCATGATCGTACAAGCATAGAGACATATGATTTACAAATAAGCATATATATTTATCAAACATAAATAAATCCTACTTGATACACTTTTCGATTTGCAATTGTTGATCTCGAACTTCAAACGGATGAAGTCTCCAACGAAGTCCACACGAACACAAAACCGCTTGAATCCTTGAAGCTTCTCAACAATGGAAGAATCAAGCTTGAGAGAGGATATAAGTCAAAACCCTATCTTAACTTTCTTGTCATATGTTCTTCAAATTATAATCTCAATAAGATGAACCCTATGAAACCCTTTCATATTTCATCTATCACTCTGGCCAGAGATTCACATTGAGAGTTATATTTGAGAACTGACCCTGACATTCTCTCTCATAATATTGAGAGTGATAATTCCTTATTGACCACTCATATGCCTTCATGCAAGACCTATTAGAGCCAATGAGTGCCGACTACAACCTTAAGATCAAGGCTGTATAAAACACTATCAAACCCTAACAACTCAGGCATAAGATATCCATGGTGTCTCAGGTCTTATGATTACCAAATGGACATAACATAAGAATATTCCTTTAACTTAATATCCATTGGAATATTCTAGCAGATCATGTTCAGTGTACATATTCTCTAATATGCACCCATAGATTAACCTAAGTGTCACTACACTGATAGGAAAGACTACATATCCTCCCATTGGAGTTAGTTTAAATATGTGCTACTCTTGTTGGTTTAATAAATGTCCTCTTTAATAAACCTATGAGCAGGAACTCTTTTAGAAATATATGTGTATGAGAAATATGAGTCTTCATATCTCAACAAACTTGAGATACATATTTCTCTTATCATTTATTCATGGACATTATCGTACATATAATTGAATATATAGACGATAAGTAATACCTTCTTATCCTAATATGAAATAGATATGCACTTTAGGATTGGTTTTAGGGCATATCTCTAACAAAAAGTGCCTCGATAAGGAAACAAATCCTCAATATTGAAAACAGGATTAAAATTCATATAAGAATGTAAGTCAATTAAAGCAGCATTAGATCCCAACTTACGAATGATACGAAAGGATGTGGTGGTTCGGGCATGCAATGGTGGGAAGGAATGTGTAGGATAACAAGCAGGGTGGATACGCACCATAACATAATCTTCTTCATCAAAATCCAATTTCCTATGATGAACATCAGTAGCTGATTTGTACTATTCAGTATTTAAAGCAATTTTTCGACGGATGTTAGCATGAAGATAATGAATGTGCTGAGCAAAAATATCAGTAGAAGTGAAATGACGGCAGTCAGTGGAAAGGGAAACCATGGCAAAGGGTTGGCGAGGGAAAATGTCACAGACAATTTGAAAAGGACTGTTACCAGTTGATCGATGAACAGATACATTAGATGCAAACTCCGCAGTTGGTAAAATTAAGTCTCAATTCCCAGAACGCTCCCCTACAAAGCACCTAAGTAAATTTCCCAGACCCCTATTAACAACCTCAATTTGCCCATTAGTCTGAGGTAAAGGAAATCTGTACTTGACTGTAATTTTGTTGATGGCACGGCTATCAACGCACATTCTCCAAGAGCCCTCGACTTGCCTATTTAACTCATTACGCTCTCTAGGGTTCATCCTATAATGAGGCAAGTTAGGTAACGGAGACCCAGGCACAAAATCTATGGCATGTTGGATATCCCTCATAGGTGGCAACGCACTAGGCAACTCATCCGGTATGACATCTCTAAAGTCCTCTAATAAGGTAGTGACCTCAACAAGAGGTTTAACAACCTTTTCTAAAGAAATCGGGAGTAACTGTTGGACTACAGGTGCCAAAACTATGCCAGACTCTTGTCCTTCCCGCACAAACTCCTTTCGGGAAAGGACATCGATATGGTTCTTGACAGGAGGTTGGGAGGGATTCTTAACCTTGGGATTTTTACTCATGGGAGATGGTTTGGCAGGAAGCAGTCAAATAGATTTTCCGTTATGCTTAAAAATGTATGAATTATCCCTTTCGTTGTTGGTCACTTCCAAGTCAAAAAGCCAAGGACGACCAAGCAAAATATGGGTGACATCCATAGGAAGAACATCGCACCAAATCTTATCAGAATAGTTTCCCATCTGAAGAGGAACCAAACACCTGTCTGAAACCGTTAAAGAGGTCTTGTCGACCCAAGCTACCCTATAAGGCTGAGGGTGAGGTTCGAGCTTTAACTTCATCCTAGCTATACCGGCTGTAGAGACCATATTCATAGTACTTCCACCATCAATCACAACCTTACAAACTTTATCCCCACATGTGACAAAGGTGTGAAAGATGTTCGTACGCTTCCAATCATCCTCCCCTAAAGGAGTAAACCGGATGCATCGCATGATAGCGAGATGGGACTGCTGCTACTCATCATCGAGCTCAAGATCCCTCTCAACATCGAAAGTTTCCTCTGGAGGGGTATAATCTGTGAAAGCAGAAGAGTCATCGGATGGAGGCCGCTCATTGGGTTGTCGAATGATTGGGGGATCATTGGCAACATCCCCGGGGTCATCAACTGTACCCTGACCTCTAGACTGGTCTAACTCCTCTCGAAGTGCTTCTATGGACTCACGGAGTGTGGTAAACTCAATCTTAGTGTCACGATCAAATCTAGTAAATGACTCTTTCAAAGTGGCTATGTCTTGCTGGACATTAGTCATGTCTTGCTTTAGGGCTATGCAGCGGTCAGTCAAAGTCATGGTAAAAAATAGGCAATGGTGAAGGTAGTGGATGGGAGGTGAATGCTGACACGTCTTAAATTACTTAAATTAGAAAGGCAAATTACCACTAATGATCACTTAAGAAAACTGAAATAAAATGAAGAAAAAAATACAACCTGCGTGCCTAAGTAAGAAAGAGGTGAAGTAGGGAATGAGAATGCAACGAGTGTGTGAAATATATCAGAAAGGTGGCCTAGAGTTTGAAAATAAAAGAAATGAAACAATAAAGAAAAGATGACAAGAGTAAATGTTTTTTTTTTTTTTTTGACTGTTGGGACAATGATAGAAAGCTTAAAGGGACCTAACACAAATTTAATAAGCTACCAACTAATTGAAAGAAAAATCTACAATTTTCAATGAAAATGAGATGTGTACCGTTCACCGAGGCTCAATGATGTGTAAAACTCCACTGTGGAGGTCGAAGTGACCCAAATGGACCTCAAAATCGGAACCGGGACGTCAAAAAATGCTGAAAAGGCTGCAGGGGCCAAACCGTAATTTTCCAGAAATCTGAGGGACCAAACTGTAATTTTCCAGAAAGGTTGAGCGCAAAATGGTAATTTACCATAAAGCTGAGGCGCTAAACTGTAATTTCAGAAAGGTTGAGGCACCAAATGGTAATTTTCCAGTAAGCTGAGGGGCAAATAAGTAATTTTCCTGAAAGGTATAACGCAGCTGACACGTGGCGGTCAACGGTCAAAGTTTGACCGGGTCGGTCAACGGGTCTGGTCGACAAATCGGGTTGTCGGGTCAAACTTCGGGTTAGGTAAATGGACCGGGTCTGAGCCGATTAAGCCAATTCGAGCGGTTGAAGGAGTGAGCCAAGCCGAGCCGAGCCTGTTGCTGGGAGGCCGAGGCAATGCGGAGGACTGAAGGCGTGTGGATCTGATGCGCGCGCGTGGATCTCACGTGCCGAGAAGCTAGCAGCGCGTGAGGGCACGTGGAGCACTTTTTCGGCAACTTTTTTCTGCCGGCGATGATTTCGGCGACGTCTGAGTTACTTTGGGGTGTTCCGGTGGTGTTGGCAGCCGTGGAGGTGGTGGTTCTGGTAGTGCAAGGCGCGGTCTCGTTGTATATATATATATATATATACTCACACAGGTAATAGAAAGCTTTTCGTGTGGGAGGTCCAAGCATGTGAGTGTGTTTCAAGCTCGTGAGTATGGTGAATCTATGGCAGCGAGTGGGTATGGTTTGATAGCGAAAAGTTCGTGGATCGAAGTTATGCTCTGATACCAATTGATGAGACTTGAATACCAAGAAAAGAAATAAAGGGAAATAGAGAGAAATAAAGAGAAAGAACTAGAGAGAAATCAGAATATTAGGGAGAAAAAAAGAGAAAGAGAGAGAGAGAGAGAGAACTCTAAATATTAAGGAGAAAATTCAGTATCATCCAGTCTAATCTCAAATAAAGGGTTTATCCCCTTTATATAGAAAACAATCCTACTCATACTAGGAAACTAATTAAAGCAATTATACTTCCACAAGGAAACTAATAAAAAGAATTACAACCAAATAAAAATAGCTTAACTAAAATAAAATAAATAATAACTAATCCTATCCTTATGCATTATGATCCACATCAGATGGTCTTGAGATATCTGTGTGTATGATTCCAAGAGTCTTAGTACTTCTCTTAACTCCTTTATTAAACTTGTTAGCTTGTTTTCCTTTAATGCAATCAATACAAGTTCCAAAATTAGATAAGTCTATATCCTTTAGGACTCCATCATTAACCAATCTTTTAATTCTTTGAATGGATATGTGCCCCAATCTTCTATACCATAACATAGATGATTTTCATCAATAACACCATGGTTTATGCTAACATTATCCTGCAAGGTCAAGAGGCTATACTCATAACTAGGGTCTAAATTAAGTTTAAACAAACCATCAACTAAAGTACCATTACCCACACGGGTAGAGTCACTGATAAGATTAAAAGTAGAGCCAACAAAGTTAAAACTAAAACCCATATGTACAAGTATGGAAATGGAAATTAAATTTTTAGAAATAGATGGAATGTAAAAGGTCATCTCAAGGTCAAGGATGAAACCGGACCCCAAGACTAATTTGAAGGTTCCTAAGACTTCTACACATGAACGCATCCGGTTTCCAAAATAGATGCATCGTTAACTGTTCGTTGGATTCCTATGGTTTAGAAAGCCTTACATAATAGTGGCAATATGAATTGTAGAACCAGAATCAATCCACCAAGTGTTATGATAAGTATTAACAAGATTGGATTCATAGCACAAAAAAGATTTGGGTATACCTTTTTTCTTAAGCTATGCCTTATATTTGGGGCAATCTTTCTTTTTGTGTCCCTTTTTCTTGTAGAAGAAGCATTTACGATCAGCCTTATTGTCAATTCGTTTCATTGACACACTCTTATCATTCTTCCACTGGGCAGCACTCTTTTTCTTTCCTCCATGTTCCTTTCCATGAGTTACTAGGTGGGCACTCTCTAGTTTCTCACGCTTCAATCTCCCTCCCTCTTGAACACACATGGTCAAAAGTTCATTAGTTGACCATTTATCTTTATGTGTGTTGTAAGAAATTTTAAATGGTCTGTATTCAATAAGTAGGGAGTTGAGTATGAAAATGACAAAAAATGACTATGAGATCCCAACATCTAAAGACTTTAGTTTAGCAGTAACGTCCCTCATTTCCATAATGTGCTCACGCACTCCTTTAGTACCATTGTGCTTCATGAATGATACCCATAAGGGAGGCCAATGCCTTGTCTGAACTTACAAACTGTTCCTTAACAGCTTGCATGAATTTTTTTTTACCTTTTCACGTTGTGGTATAGAAGCCCGATTACTTTTACTGACATGGGACTTAATGAGTATTAAACTTAGGCAATTAGATCGCTCTCACCGCTCATAGGAAGCCCTTTTAGTTAGCATACTTGATTCTGTGGGAACGGGTGGTTCGTCCACACGAAGCACTAAATCAAAGTCCAAACACCCCAATGTGAGAAAAATTCTTTCTTTCCAGTCTGAAAAATTATCACCATTCAACATTGGAATACAAGATGATTCATTACTAACAAACGAAGTAAGAATAATTGTAAATAAATCATACAAACTCACATTAATGCTATGAAACATAAAACTTAATTGTGAATATAACCAATGTTATAATTCACTAGTAAAAATCTAAACCTTCCTGTGGGCTGAGGTCACATCAAGCATTAGACTTGCTAATACTTTATAATAAGAGTAATGAATTTGACAACAACATGAAAAGAACCCATATTGTGGGCCTATGAATTCTCTCCTCTGGTTGCCTGATCCACAATCTTATTCCAATTATTTCACAAGAAATTACCCCCTCCCTGTGGGGTCGGGCAATCACTTTCTATGAAATAATTGCAATTTATGATACCATTGTTTACCATATAAAATAAAATCATTAAACTTAATGTGGTTTAAATTTACCAAAAAAAATATAAAACTCTATAAACCACACATCATCATATCTTAAAATGCTTTGGCCACTTCTAAGATACTTTGGCATCATTAGTCCTTAATCATTCAAATATAAATAAATTATCACTACATGCTAACGGGTTGAGTCCAAATTAAACCACAATCACAAAATCCCAATAATGTGATATAAACAATAAGCATGCCTAAAATTATCAAACTAGAACACATGTATCTAAATTATTAGTAAGAAAAATGATAAAGATTTCATGGCTTTTTACATCAAATGCCAATAACATTTTAGCTTAAATATTATAACCCATAAATCCTATTACAAATGTTCTAAAAAGAATAAGAACACTAATAAATTACAACTCGAAAATAAGGCCATGAACCTTTATATATTTTTATTACCAATTACCACAAATATATATATTTAGAGAAGTATTCTAGTTAGCTATAACTGATTTTTAACTAAAATCAGCTAAGCAATCCAAACCATTGGATTTCTTTTCACTTAATGCATGATTCATTAATATTGTAAAAAAAAAAAATCCAAGGGCTTGGATTTCTTAGCTGATTTTAACTAAAATCAGCTATAGTTGACTAGAACATTTCACTATATATTTATTTATATATATATAGAGTTATGATCTAGACAGCAAATGTTGACTTAGCCTAAGTCAGCAAACACTTAAATAACCGTTAGATAATTTAAGTGGCCTTGATCATCGCTCAAATGGTCGAGATCTAACTGTCATTTAAGTGGCCTTGATCTAACTGTCAGCAAATACTTAAATGACCGTTAGATAATTTAAGTGGCCTTGATCATTACTCAAAATGCTGACTTGATCGTTCCAATATATATATATATTGCTAAAAGAAACCAAGAATTATAAGCATATATATAAACCATAAATAAATTCATCACATCATTATCCACTAAATATGCTTTAACAAATTATAAGCATAAACTATATGGATAATTAAAAGTACCACATCACTGGACATATATGCTTTTAAATACCATAGAAGAACTACACATGCATCAAACAAAAGGGCAGAAGACTCACTTGAATTCTAATGCTCAAAAATTGAGGCTAGTCCGTAAACCAAAGGGGGAGCCAATAACTGACAGCATTATATATCACGGTTTGCATATATGATTACCATTAATCCGGCTATTAATCCATTATTATTATTATTGAACTCAACCCATTAACAACTTTATATAAATCTCAATAGCCAAAAAAAAAATCTATATAAATTATATTATATAAACTGGATAAATAATTTCCAACTACACTAAACAACATGGTCCAGAGGATGGCTCTGATATCAAGTGTTAGAAATATGATAATTAAATGCGGAAGTTTAGAATTATCTCCAGCCATTGTTGTCCAATAATAGTTTATATTTATCTAAATTTGATGAAGACTAAATCCACAAAGCCTATGTTCCTTTTGGCTCCTTCTGGCTTTCCCTTTAGGCCCCGTTTGGATCGGGGAATCAGAGGCTGGAATGGGAATGGACTGGAATGCATTTCATAATTGCATGTTTAGATGCAATATTTGAGTTGGAATGAAATTAGGAGAACTGGAATGGGCTGGAATTGATGCCCATTAGAAGTGGAATTTCATTCCCTTTTGATTTGTGGTATTCTCATTCCAACCTTTGGGTTGGAATAAAAAAATGACCAACCAAGTCCAAAAATCCCGATCTTCTTCCTCTTCAAAGCTCAAATGAAAACCATGCTCTCTTTAGCCGCTCGCCATTGATACTGGTTTCTAGCCGCTGTCAGCTCGTCGCCGGCAGATCGCTGGCTTCTCCGATCACTGAACCTCAGGCACTCTCTTTATCTTTCTCGATCTCTCTCTCTCTCTCTCTTTCTTGATCTGTCTTTCTCACCGCCATTGATCTGGTAATGCTCTCTCTATATCTCTCTTTCTCTCTCACTCGATCTCTTTCTCGATCTCTCTATATCTCTTTCACGATTGTCAGCTCGTCGCCATTAATCTTCTTCCCCTTCCTCCTCCATTCAATCCCAACCGAAGTATCATGAAATGGAGGTGTTTTGGTTTGCTAAAATTACCTTAATTGTTGCGTGAACATTGTTTTAGTTGATTTCTTTATGCATTTCAGCTATCCCATTTTCCCCTTTTTGTCTGAGGGTTACATACATGTATATGTATGTATATATATGCATATTGTATTTCACTAAATACTCTTTCCGTGCATTGGAAATTATAATATTTATTTATTTATTGGTTCCATCAAAAGTAGAAATGAGGCATAAGTGTGTGATTTACTGAATGTATTCGGAGCTCTATAATTTATTTGCAGACATTAGAATCTACATCTCCAGAAAGATATTCTTGAAAAAGCTTCTTGCATTCTAGTTGTTTGAATTTTTGGTTATATTATGAGAAATGTGACTGATCTATTTTATGATCTCATTAACTTATACTCTATTATATGTTTATGAGGGCTACAAATTGTGGCCTGGATACAACCCTGTGGACCAGCCTCGTGGCGGGGCTTAGGTGGTGTCCACATCATCACCGGGCGATGTGATTAGGGGGGTTTAGAAATTAAAACAAACAAAGGAGTCGCCACCTTATTTTTAAGGAATAAGGAAACCATGAAAAATATTTTATTTTTTTAAATCAAAACAAAACAAACTCCATTTTCAATGAAAAGACTGTCTACAAACCAGAGTTGGATCCGGGGGCTAGGTTACGACGTGGGAAGGTTCCAAGCTTTCACTTGTAGGCACCCACCTCGCCCTAATTAAAGGACTTCTAATTTATTTGGGCTATTTAAATCCTTAATGCAAACAATCCTAAATAATCTAATCAACCAAAAAAATATTGATATAAATGCATTAGCTATATTTAGTTATATTAATAATAATAAAAAATATATACAAACAAACCCCTAAAACCTAGGACACCCTACGGGCATCCTAGGGCGGACTTGAGCCCTATTAGCGCCTATGTAACTTACTAGTATCACCCAGCAAGTATCAAAGTCCACGTAGTTCGACTACCCTAGGACTCTCCTATTGTAATCGATCACATCATCAAAGGTATTTCAACATAATTCAAGACTCTAACTTCGAGAGTTTTTATTCTTTCAAAATCATTTATTTGAAATAATTTCAAATTAAAAGACATTCATAAAATCCAAATATTCCAAAAAATTCTTATCTTTAGAATTAAATTCCAATTGAAAATCTTTTTCAAAGATATTTCAAGAAAACAAATCATATTGAGAGGAATTTCATTCCTAGATAAAAATCTTTAAAACATTTCAAATCTTTTTGAAAATCATTTAACAATTAAATATCTCATAAAATCATGTTTATTTCATAAACATTACATCAAAAATCTTTTTATAAAATATCTCGAAGGTTGACTCTTAAATTGATTAAAATACTCAAATCTAAGTATGACTTTTACAACAAAGGAAATTCCTAGGGAAGGTCAAGTGACCTTCCTAAACCTAGGGTCTTTAACTAGCCCTAAAGTTAATCTAAAAACCTAAAAATACTAATGCAATGCATGCTGAAATTTAAACAAATAACCATGTAATCAATTCTAAAAATGCATGAAAATGCTCCTAAATGCACACTAATTAATCTATGTGAACCTAAGCATATTTCTAAGTTGGATTTGGCCTTAAAATAATTTTTAGAAGTGATTTAAGGGCATAAACAAATCCAGACAGATTTGAATATGAACCTTTAATCACTCTAAAAATCATGAAAACAAAGAATAAAAATGTGAAAATGTCCTAGCATGTTTTCTACATGAATATACTATGAAACTACTAATAAAATCATGCAAAATATGGCTTAAAAATGTTAATTAAACCACTTTAAAACATGTATTCAAATCTGGACAAATTTGAATACATAATTAAAGTAGCTTAAAAAATCATTTTTAATCCATAAAAAACATCAAATAAACACCCTAGCATACAATCTAACATGCTTGACTAATTACCATGCAAAAACATATCAAAAACTACACAAAACTATGCTTATATAATTAATTTAAACACAAGGGGAGGATCTTACCTTCGCACGCTCCCTCGTACACAATTTTTATGTTCAAACAATCAAATCCATGGCAAGTGTTCAAATAATCATAAAAAGCACAAACAAAAAGACTCAAGACTCATCACATGTCAAAATACATATTAACGTACTAATATTACCATTAAAATCACCAATCAATTATCATGAGATTCAAATAACAACATGAATATATTAACATTTACTCTAAACATGCTTACACATAAAATAATAGAAAACTCGTCCTAAACATGATTACTAACATAAAATAATAACAAAACTAATCCTAAACATATTTAACCACATAAAATCATAATAAAAATAACCCTAATCATGCTTGCTAAACATAAAATAACAAGAAAAACTAACCCTAACATGCATATTCACATAAAATCATAACAAAACAACAATAATCTTAGGCATGCATAAAATCACAAAAAAAAAACAAACCCTAGTCATGCATCCTAACATAAAATCACAAATAAAACTAACAAACCCTAGACATGCATACTAACAACAAAACTAACTTTAGTCATGCAAGCTTCATTAAACAAACATCATGTAATAACCAATATTATTCTACATATGCAAACAACTAAGAAAATATATTATACATCTTGAATACATGAGGATGGAGAAACAAAAAGGATTTTCATGAAAATCAATCAAAGAACAAGACCATGGTTGAGTATTTACCCTTCGATCTCCTTCTTGGCTACCCTTCTCCAAGCTTCTAGCCTTCAATTCTTGCCCCTTCAATGGTGTAAAGATAAAGGTCCAGATCTGTAGCATCCTTCTCCAAAAACCCTAAAATTCTCTCCCTCCCTCTCTAACTCCATAATGCAGTATATATAGAGTTAGGGTTCAAATCCTTGAATGGTTAGGATTTAATCATCTAAAAAACGATCCTAGGGCTTAGAAAAATTCCTCCTAGGGTTTACAAGCTGAACCAAGTTTGAATTTATCCAAAAAAATCAAGTCAAATCGGCCAAAATAGGTGAAATTTTCCAAAATTGCAAAATTGGCTCGAGCATGCTAGTGGCCGTCCTGGCCTGGACGGCTGGCCGTCCTGGGCTGGACGGTTGGCCGTCCTAGCTAGGACGGTCACCATGCTGACTTCGCATTTTTTCTTCCCTGATTCTAGGGTTTTCAAATTTTGGCCATATTTTGATCAAATTTGATCCAAATTCGATGGTTCAGGGCTCAAAACTACCGTGTTTTGATCCTCCACATTTTTAGAATGTTTTTGGGTTAAAATCAATGGACCATGGTCAAGGGTTTTAGCAAAAAGCTAGCCAATTGACCCGGTTGTGCCAAAATTGGTCATATGACCATTCTTTGTTTTGTAAAATTGATCAATTAGGCTTGCACCACTTCTAAAAACATGGTTTTAATATGAAATTGGTACTTGAAAACACATTTTGAAAATCTTTCATTTTGGTGAAAATGACCAATTCACGGTCGATTTGAACAAAACCCTAATTCAGCTCATTCTTACCCTTGAGATCGATTTTGGGCGAATCTATCCCAACCATTCAAAGGTTCAATTGGCACTCCAAATACACTCCCCACATCCATATAAACCTCATGAAACAATCCGTTTCGAATTCGGAGGTCATTCGGAAATTATACGAGAAAAAGGACGAAAATGCCCTTCAAGTCGCAAAAACCCTAATTACCTATCGAGCTCTCATCAGAATGCTATGAAAATTTACAGGGATGTTCTAAAACACCTCAAAAGTCAAATGCAATACAAATGGGTTGATTCCAATCCAAATGTACACATGAAATAATGAATTGTCCTTTTCCTCAGAAAAGGGCAATTTGGGCAATTTGGGCAATTTGGTCTTTACAAGGCCAATTCCTCATCAAATGATCAGCTATTCTAGTTAATCATTTACATGAACATATGGTAGAAAAAATAATTGGTAAAAATGGGGTGTCCACAAACCCACAATTTTAATTCAGAGGTCCAAGCAGGGGTTTGGATAAGTTGGTTTGGGTTAAATGCCTTCAGTTTATACCAATGTCTCCCATTTTATGTAACAAATTTAGATGAACCTTGATCATGTATGCTAAGAATGAGAGTACTCTTGATAAAAGGAGAGGTAACTTCTTTTCTTATCCTGAATTTCATATAACTAACCACCCATTGGTAAACATAATTTGTTGGTCCTAACCCAACTGATATGTAACAGTGGCCTGAGACCTGGTCTAAATACTACTGATTGGGGCATGGTAAAACGGCTACTCATTGACACTCATGGGTTTGAGAAATTTTTTAATATAATTCCTTTGTTTTTCTATTGATGTTTACTAAATTAATATGGTCTTGTTTAAGATTTCATGAATTCTAATTAGCATTTCTTTTTCAGAGGTTTAGGTCCCAATTGCAGTATTGGGTGCTGAAATTGACAAGGCATCTCCAATTTGAGGAGGTTTTATCCAAAAAAACCTGAGGCTGTCTTGTTTGCTTTATAATAGTTCTAGTAATTAGTAACTAATAGGGACTATTAGAAAAAAAAATACATACATTATTCTTAACATGTTCTAGGAAATGGATGATGTCTTGTTTGTGAGTGTCCAAACTAGTATTGTAGACATAGGCATCATTGCCTTGTCATTTAGGTATTTTGACTCACCCAACATCCATTTGTCATAGCATTGTTGTTTACACACGGTGTGCTAAATAAATTGAAATATTGGATTATAAAGTTAGAATTGTGGCCACTTTGGTCATCTCTGAATGATTTTTGAAAGCCATCTAGTCCAAAATCTTATTTTGTGTTGTAAAAGTTAAGGATCAGATGCATTCTCATTCAATACTATTGGGCAAATATCTGAGGTAATGGGAGCCCCTGCTTATTGTTACATCCCAATCTTTTGGTGCACCTGCTGTGCTGTAAGGCAAGATGTATTTGAACTTTGAAGAGGCCCGAGTAGAGTAGAGTGATTCACTTTTCTTTTATTTTGAACTGAATCCCACTCTTTCATTCCTTCATTATAAACCTACTAATGACCCTAAGAAATCACTCTCTTAAGATCATGATCAAAATTAGATTTAAGTATGAAGCCAACTGCACTATTTCCTGCCCCAGAAACATGATTTGTAGACATTAACTCAAAACAGAGAAATCAAGAGCCCAAGCTCCTCATACAATATTCTACTCTGCCAAGAAGAAACTGAGGTGCCTTTTGTTCTTCTTGAGGTGCCTTTGGTCATGTCTACTGGCATACAATAGTATTGAATGAGAATGATGGATGGAAATTTTATTTTTGGTGTTGATGAACATCAATATGGTTTGATTTGAATGTATGGAAATTTTGGTTAAATCTATGCTAAACTCAAGTTTTCTATATACAGAAAACTTCTATATATGAATTTTCAAACTTGGTTATGATGTACATTGATTTTAATTTAGTTAGATAAAATTTTGGAGAAATGAAAGATGAGTTATTTTAAAGAAAAGGAGTAAAATTGGAAAATTATAGAAAATTTAATTTCATTCCTAGCATTGCCAAACACAAGTAATGGAATGGACAGTCATTCCAATCCATGATTCCAGTTGCATCCAAAAACTTTTAATGAAATGAAAATCTGATTCCATTCCAGGCTACCTTGGGAATGGAATCGGATTTCATTCCATGCTATACTATTTCATTCCCCCAATCCAAATGGGGCCTTAGTTTCCTAAATGAAGAAGAAACCTTATAGCCTATCCTAACCACTTAATTTATGTCTGATATTAGATGGAAACTCATTTGCGGATGATAATTAGGCTAGGGACCTCTTCATTCTCAAAGTTAAACCTCTAATCCATTAAAAGGTAATTACTAGAAGTTAAGGGAATTTATTTGTAAGTGGTCTATAACCACTTTGCCTACTAATAAATAATTTACTTGAATAATACCACCCCATAAATCACTATTAGATGATATGGGGATAGGTAGCTATTATGATACTAGTAATGCTATATATCCCAAAAAAACATTCCACTAATAAAGAATTTACTAAAAGCCACATCGTTTGGGATTCACTTTGAGGACAAGTTTTTTGGGACATAAAGCATTTTCCTTATGATAATTACCCAATAACTAATGGGTTAACTACATGGGGAAAGGTGGCATGTTGACCACATTAGTCTCTGAAAAGAGACGTGTCTAACACAGAATATAACCTCCAAATGATCCAAATGAATCCTAATTTGTTTCAACTGAAGCTTATATTTTATATTGAAGTTTAGTCTTAAGAAAGCTTCAGAACTCCCCACACGGTATTTGTAGCACAAACGCTAAACGAATAAGTCTGGGAAGCAACTTTTCAATGAGGACATGAAAATCATTTTCTAGTTGTTTGTAATGAGTAAAACTCTATTCGATTTTCCTGCTTTAACTCTCTAATAACAAGTTTTGAAAGTTCAGAAAACATGATTATTATAAGCTAGCCTGAAACAAATTTAGATAACGGCAAAATAGTAACATTCATCTTTGTACTATTATACTATTTTCTGGTATTTTTTATGTGTTTGCACATAAATTGGCTTTTCGGTGTATGTGGGGGTGCCAGAACCAAATTGATTCAAATTGAAGCCAATTCTTTTTACCCCGGACGCCGGTTAATTATAAAAAGGCCAAGAAATCAATTGAATTGATTTTCGACCAATTAACAAACCACCTTAAAAGTCTTGATTGGAGAAGATGACAGGCGAGTGTGAAAAGGTTGGGGTTCTTCCCTTTTTTGGATTCTTTCTTGTCTATGAATGATCAACAGGACTTTAACATAAATTAAAGAAAAAGAATTTAGAAGAAACTAAACTAAAGAAAATAGAGCAAGCTATGCTAATTGCAGGGAATGTAAGTAAGCTATGCTATCAAAAACAGTAAACTATTGATGAAAATAATTACCATTGAAAGGAATTGCAATTACACTATTGAATTGAAAGGAATGCTGGAATTGAAAGCTAAATTGGACTAGACTAAGATAAAGAAAAATGCTCTGATTGATGAGTTGTCGGAGAGAGCCTCTTTATGGCTTGGCTTCTTGTATTAATAGAATTTTCCAGCAGCTTGCTTGTCCCAAAAGCTCCTTGGTTGTTGGTTTCCACTTCCATGTTCATGGCTTTATGGGAGCTCATGGCTTGATGAGTGCTTGCTTCCCACTAACGTTACTTAATGCCCAATTATCTAATAGTTACCCACGTATATGCCACATATTCCATGTAAATAGACAACCTCTTCCTTAAAAATAGCACCTGACTTCTCTTCCATTAATAAATTTCAAAAGTCGAATTTTATTTTATGTTGTCATAAAATTATAAATTTTTATAATTATGGCCTGTTAGGTTTAGTGTTTGTGTGTTGGCTAGTTTCGTTTCAAAACTTGGTTTGGGTTTGTACATTTATAGATGTGTACTGATGATCTCAAGTGAAGCCGTGGCAAAATGATTCTATATCTTCATGGATTAGGATGGTAAGTGACCTAGTGACCTAAGGTTTGAACCTAGGAGGTTAGATTCCATCATATGCATGTTCAAACTTGTAAAAATCAGGGTTTATGAATACCTGGATCGATCCAAGATTGATCTGGATCGATCCCATGTTTTGCAACTGTGTAAATTAGGAAGTTAGGAATGCTTGGATCGATCCAAGGTTGACCTGGATCGATCCACTGTTTGCACCTTCACAATGCATATTTGAAAGAACTTAAATTGGCAAAGTTGGATCGATCGATCCAAGCCTTGGCTGGATCGATCCAGTTTCTAGTTAAACTTCTTACAGAATGGTGGTTTTTGGTCCAATTCAAGTTGGATCGATCCAAGCCTTGCCTGGATCGATCCAAGTTCGTGCAAACCCTAATTTTACCTAATTTTAATCCTGTTTTCTCATTGGTTACTGTTGTTACTATAAAAGGAATAGGTCACTCGAGATTCCTGTGACCTCAGCCGCCAGAAATCATTTCCATTCCTAGACCTAACTTATTTCTTCACTTGATGGCTGTTGTTCTTCTTTTCTAAATTGAGTATGAGCTTGAATATTGATCATTTGATTATGAACCTTCTTAGAATAGATTAGAAACCTTGGAAATCACATTTACATACATGGAGTGAGAATCATCTGTGGAGATAGGATCATTCTCATGGCTCTTGGATGAAGACATCAAGAGTGAGACTACTTGTGTAGTTGATGAGCAAGCTTTGAAGAAGGAGGACTCGATGGACTGAGTTGAGGAGATCTCAGTACACTAGGCCATGGGTTGGTGAGATAGAGTGTATGGTATAATCTCTGTAACTCTTCTTTCATAGTGGATTGCTCTTATTCTCCCGTGGTTTTCTCCCGAAAGGGTTTCCACGTATATTGTGTGTTCAATCATTATTTGTTGATGTGATTTCAAACTATCAAGAAGGATGGAATGATTCTTGTGTTCATGGATCCCTCTTGATAGTTAATTCATTCTGTGTACTT
>JAESVK010000927.1:36337-89552 GCA_017140935.1 Hamamelis virginiana
TTGTTATCTGTTGCATGTCATCTCAATTTCACTCTATTTCAAATGGATCTGAAAAGTGCCTTCTTGAATGGATTTCTTCAAGAAGATGTGTTTGTGGAACAACCTAAAGGGTTTGAAGATCCACATCATCCCACTCATGTCTACAAGCTGAAGAAAGCCTTGTATGGTCTCAAACAAGCTCCAAGAGCTTGGTATGAGAGGCTGACATCATATCTTCTAGAGAGGGGTTTCACTAGAGGAAGTGTGGATAAAACTTTGTTCATAAAATCTGTGCAAGGGTCAATTGTTGTTGCTCAAGTGTATGTTGATGATATTGTTTTTGGATCAACTTTGAATACACTTGCTCATAGTTTCTCTGAAGAGATGAAGAGAGAGTTTGAAATGAGCATGGTTGGTGAATTAACTTACTTCCTAGGGTTGCAAGTTAGACAAATGGATGATGGGATCTTTGTTTCCCAATCCAAATATGCTAAGGAACTTGTCAAAAAGTTTGGACTTGAAAGTGCTAAACATGCTAGGTCACCAATGAGCACTAGCACAAAACTTTCCAAGGATGAAAGTGGAAAGGATGTAGGTCAAACCTTATTTCGAAGCATGATAGGTAGCTTGCTCTACCTTACAGCTAGTAGACCTGACATTTCATACAGTGTTGGAGTTTGTGCTAGGTTCCAGTCTAATCCTAAAGAGTCTCATCTTCATGCTGTCAAGCGAATCATTCGCTATGTGAGTGGCACACAGGGTTATGGTCTTTGGTATTCGAGGGATACCAATCTTAATCTTGCTGCATATTCTGATGCCGACTGGGCTGGAAATGTGGCTGACAGGAAAAGCACCTCTGGAGGTTGCTTTTATGTTGGAAATTCCTTGGTTTCTTGGCACAGCAAGAAACAAAATTCCATTGCTTTGTCAACAGCTGAAGCTGAATACATTGCTGCTGGTGCATGCTGTGCACAATTGTTGTGGATGAAACAAATGTTGAGTGACTATGGAGTCAAGGATTCAAGTTTAGTTGTATTTTGTGACAATGAGAGTGCAATCAATATTTCCAAAAATCCTGTTCAGCATTCTAGAACCAAACATATTGACATAAGACATCACTTCATAAGAGACTTGGTTGAAAACAAAGTGCTGTCTATGCAATTTGTAGCATCTACAAATCAACTTGCTGATCTTCTCACAAAACCTCTTGATAATGCTAGATTTGAATACTTGAGAACAGCATTGGGGATCTGTATGATTGATTGAAATTACTGGAGTGCAGGATACATGCATGATAATCACACTGAATATGAGTTTATCTTGGTTTTATCATGTGCACTTAATATCATCTCCCTATTGTATATTGCTCGATGTGAGTGAATCTGAAAATCTCTTGCACTATTGGTCTTGATTGTGTTGATTCTGTGATATAAGTTTCATGTTGTTGGAGTCAAATGGGATGATCATTATTCTATGTATTTGTGATTTAGATTGACCTATAAGTAGTCTGTACTACCTTCTCTTCAAGTATGCACTTCATCTTGAGTTATGGGATTTATCACTATATACCTTCATTCCCAATAAATTTGGCTCATGGTTAAATTTGCCTTATATTTCAAATGAAAGGGAAATATTCTCATGAATTGAAGAAGAGAATTGATCTTCTTTCAAATCCACTGCCTAGAAATCAAATTATATTGAAGAGGAGAATTGATCCTTCTTCCAATTCTGTGATATAAAATCCTATCTTGAAAAGCTGTCATGCTTATGCTCAAAAGTTCTCTCTAAAAATACTTGCTTATCCTGTTTCATGATCTTCTTGTGTATTCTCCGGGATTCCTTGTTCAGCTTTTTGATTTCTTGATGAGGAGTTAGTTGTGCTTACCTACTTGGTTTGACTTCTATATTCACAATCATTGCATAATTTTTCAAATCATTTTGAGTCTACAGCATCTAATTTATACATGGTTATGAATTGATCTAACCATTGCACACACTCACTAGTTTGGATTCTCATATTACAATTGTCAATCTTGTGATGATATGCATTTTGCATGTTGGTGATAATCATTGGTTACTCATATCCATGATTTTTATCATGTTTGTAGCCTACATTCTCAGTTTCTTGTCAGTTTAAATCTTGGTCTACAAATTTGTGCACAATGATGTGTCACTAAGTTTTGTTCCTTGCTCCAATCTTGTTTTGAACTGCCTCTTATTCATTGGTATACAATTATACTTGCCTCTAAGTCTTCACTTCTCAAGATGTTTTTGGTAATCAAACTGTTTTCATGTGTTTTTCACTTAGTGGATCGATCCACCACTGATCTGGATCGATCCAGAGGGCATTTCATTTTTCTTCATGCTGCATTGAAGCTTGGTGGATCGATCCAGCCCTTGCCTGGATCGATCTAAATCAATTTGTCACATTTTGGCTCAAAACATGCATTCTGTATCTGCAAATTGGATCGATCCAGCTCCACCTTGGATCGATCCAGAGTTGTTTTCCATTGCCTTTGTCTCGTGCTCAGGCTTAGTGGATCGATCCAACTCCACCTTGGATCGATCCAGAGTTGTTTTCCATTGCCTTTGTCTCGTGCTCAGGCTTAGTGGATCGATCCAGCTCCACCTTGGATCGATCCAGAGTTGTTTTCCATTGCCTTTGTCTCGTGCTCAGGCTTAGTGGATCGATCCAGTCCTCACTTGGATCGATCCAACTTCGAGGAATTTGATTATTTAGGGCAAATTTCAAAGTGCACTGTTCACTTTCTCCCGCATTTTTCAGTCTTGTGAGCTTTCTCTCTTCTCTGTCTTCTTTGTTCGAAGTATTTTTCCCTCATTCCAATCATTTTCTCTCACTATGAGTTCATCATTGCTTGACATTTGTGTGCTATGCCTCGGATTTCTATGGATTCGCGTGGTCATCTTCACCATGACTGGTGGTGAAGGGTCTAGGCATGGAGGTTCATCCTCCAAAGGGAAGGGCAAGGCCCCCGTTGCCAAAAAGAGGAAGAATACTCCTCTCTCTCCTCAAGAGCAAGCGAACCTTCCAAATCCACTCACTGTTGAAGACCCACTGGACGAGGAACCCTCTTTTGCACATGCCAAGCTCACTAAGGAGGAAGTTTATGAGCGGCGTCCCGTCATTTGTGAGCGTCAAGTAATTCCTAAGGGTATGACTGACACTCTCTTCATTCAAATGATTCAATTTCATAAGTTAGGTCGCTTTTTTGAGCCCATTAAGTTATTTATTCCCTCGCTTGTCAAGAGTTTCTACATGGGTGTCCACACTGTGAACACCGAATCATTTGAGATTGTGTCTAGGGTTAGAGGGAAGTCTATCACTGTAACTCCACAGATGATAGCTGATTATTTGGATGTGCCCATGCCTCCTCCTAATTCACCATCATTTTCTTTTGATAATGTGTCGAATGTGAGTGATGACCTTCTTGTCCACTCTTTGTGTACCTCTGCCGGGTTAAAAAATGGGAAATTCGTTCAAGGGAACCTCAAGGAAGAATTTCGTGCCTTGAACATCATTTTATGGTGGAATTTATTTCCCGGGGGTAGTCGAGTCCATTTTGAGCACTCCAAGGCTCGTTTGTATTATGCCTTCATGAATGGAGCTGTCATCAACTTTCCCAAGCTTATTTGGGGTACCATTCGTATTGTGGCTCGCGCTCATGAGGTCAAGACGGCCTTGCCGTATGGAGCCATGATCACGGAGTTTTGTAAGAAGTTAGGGGTGAAGACTTCTCCATCTGACAGGCCCGAGAAGCCTACTCGTGGCACCATTGATTTGGCGTGCATTAATCGCAGCCGTGGCCATCCCTCTACTACTGGAGGTGACTCTGATGAGGATGCTCCTCCTGCTCCTGCTCCTGCTGCTGCTGCTGCTGCCTCTGATGCTCCACCTCCTGCTCCACATGTTTACCCTATGACTATAGCTGGTCTTCATCAGCGCATTGCAGCTTTGGAGATCGGTCAGGCTCGCACTGATGCGAAGATCGACCACCTCATTTCACTCTTCACTAGTCAGCGTTCTGATGCTGCCGGTGGTTCAGGCTCGGGGTATACTGCACCGTCCTCACCTCACCTTGACGACAGTGGCCTTGGATTTGATCCATCCATCCTGTGATCCCTTTGTCTGTTTGTGACAAAAAGGGGGAGAGTTTTTGGGAGTTTATGTTAGTTTATGTTTAGCTTGTTTGTAGGTTTGTTAGTTTTTAAGGTTGTTTGGTGGGAAAATATGTATTTTGTAACCTTGACTGGGTTATCTTTTGAAAAGATATGTTGTAATGAACTAATTGATGAAATGAACTGATTGTTGAACTTACCTTGATTATCAATACAATTTGGTGTTTTATGGATGTTTGTAGCATTGTTCTCGCTTGAATATTTCATATTTTTGTCAATATGCTACTTTACATATTCAGTTCATTTTATGCTGCATAAGGTTGTTTGTGAAGCGTGTGCAGGTTTAACAGATCAAGATGGATGTGAAATGTATGATTCCTCAGTCATGGTTGGTTTTAGTTTTGTTTTGTTTATACGATTGTACAAGTGAGGGGGAGTGAATCTTGTTTCAAGGTTTCTTAGATTCATTTTCCTGTTTTTCTTGTTTTATATTTTGTTTTGTCACGAAACTGCCAAAGGGGGAGATTGTTAGGTTTAGTGTTTGTGTGTTGGCTAGTTTCGTTTCAAAACTTGGTTTGGGTTTGTACATTTATAGATGTGTACTGATGATCTGAAGTGAAGCCGTGGCAAAATGATTCTATATCTTCATGGATTAGGATGGTAAGTGACCTAGTGACCTAAGGTTTGAACCTAGGAGGTTAGATTCCATCATATGCATGTTCAAACTTGTAAAAATCAGGGTTTATGAATACCTGGATCGATCCAAGGTTGATCTGGATCGATCCCATGTTTTGCAACTGTGTAAATTAGGAAGTTAGGAATGCTTGGATCGATCCAAGGTTGACCTGGATCGATCCACTGTTTGCACCTTCACAATGCATATTTGAAAAAACTTAAATTGGCAAAGTTGGATCGATCCAAGCCTTAGCTGGATCGATCCAGTTTCTAGTTAAACTTCTTACAGAATGGTGGTTTTTGGTCCAATTCAAGTTGGATCGATCCAAGCCTTGCCTGGATCGATCCAAGTTCGTGCAAACCCTAATTTTACCTAATTTTAACCCTGTTTTCTCATTGGTTACTGTTGTTACTATAAAAGGAATAGGTCACTCGAGATTCCTGTGACCTCAGCCGCCAGAAATCATTTCCATTTCTAGACCTAACTTATTTCTTCACTTGATGGCTGTTGTTCTTCTTTTCTAAATTGAGTATGAGCTTGAATATTGATCATTTGATTATGAACCTTCTTAGAATGGATTAGAAACCTTGGAAATCACATTTACATACATGGAGTGAGAATCATCTGTGGAGATAGGATCATTCTCATGGCTCTTGGATGAAGACATCAAGAGTGAGACTACTTGTGTAGTTGATGAGCAAGCTTTGAAGAAGGAGGACTCGATGGACTGAGTTGAGGAGATCTCAGTACACTAGGCCATGGGTTGGTGAGATAGAGTGTATGGTATAATCTCTGTAACTCTTCTTTCATAGTGGATTGCTCTTGTTCTCCCGTGGTTTTCTCCCGAAAGGGTTTCCACGTATATTGTGTGTTCAATCATTATTTATTGATGTGATTTCAAACTATCAAGAAGGATGGAATGATTCTTGTGTTCATGGATCCCTCTTGATAGTTAATTCATTCTGTGTACTTTGATATATATGTTTCTTGAGTGTGGCTGATTTATTTCATACTTGTTACTTGATTTTAAAAGTGTTGAAAATCGTGTGATCTAGTAGGGATTAGGTTTTTCATGGCCTAACAGCATGTTTGATTCAATTGCAGGCAAAACGTTGTCAAGATTTCCTCCTTAGATGAGTGGGAAATTTCCTCCTTAGATGAGAGGAAAGTAAGATCAGATTTCAAGCGCGTGAAGATCACCTCAAGTGTGAAGTAATCCGACAATCGAGAAAGCTCAATTATCGAGACTCAGACTGATTTTGTGTCAATCGATATGCCAAAATGAAGAGAATTAAGGCTAGCAAAGTTGACATGGTGGTTGGCTCGAGGAACAAACAAATCTGCTCCAAATTTTTTGAAAATAGGAGAATCACTTTGATTAAAGAGCGTTTTGAACTATCTGATTTAAACTTGG
Source organism: Hamamelis virginiana (assembly GCA_017140935.1). Classification (NCBI taxonomy): domain Eukaryota; kingdom Viridiplantae; phylum Streptophyta; class Magnoliopsida; order Saxifragales; family Hamamelidaceae; genus Hamamelis; species Hamamelis virginiana. Next base: position 42,544 of record JAESVK010000927.1, read on the forward strand.
AAGAATGAGGAAATTTGGGAAAGAAGCAAAACTTTCAAGGAAGAAATCAAAGCTTTGGTTATAAAGAAGTAAAGGAAATGGTGGCAGATGAACAGGAAGAGCTCCATAGGGCCTTATCCTTTCACTTGAAGATGAAAATTGAAGACAGGTTAAAGGGAAAGAGCCAATGAGGACGCTAGAGGAAAGAGATAGAAACACTACAATAGAGGCTTTGATGGAATCCTTCAACACAAAGGTAAACCTAAAATCTAAATTTTATCTAGTAATAGGAGTGAAAGGTATTTTGCAGGAAGAAGTAGAGATTAACTAGGATAATAGTCTCATAGGAAAATTTATGTTAAATTTCCAACCCAGTAAGGAAGAAATTGAGAAAATGATAGAAAGTAAATGGAAACCAGAAAGTAGAATCATGGTAAATCCAACATCTAACAAATATTGGATTTTTGAGTTTGAAGAAAAGCAGGATAGGGAAAAAGCACTTAATTTGGGCCCATGGGCGATGGTAATAATTTCTTAATGCTACAAAAATGGGAACAAGGGGCCATGGAACATGGATTCAAGTTTACAAAGGTGCCAGTGTGGGTATAGATTCGTGATTTCCCACCAAATAGGATCACTCGAACATCAGTAGAAGCAGCCTTTAGCGTTTCTGGATCTGAGGTTCAAATAGATATTGAAGAGGTGGCATGCCTCATGTTTGACACATAAAGTATGGTATTTTTACTTGCTTTTAGCCATTCTAGCTTGCATTTTGACCCTAGTTTGCATAGAATAGGTGCGTTTGACTTTCTTTCGTGTTTCTGTGCTTCTATAGGTCGTTCAATGTTATTCGCACCTTTTTGAAGTGTTTTGGATGCTTAGAGAGTTGCCGCGTGTTGAGGAAAGTGTTTTTGTACGTTTTCATCTTCAAGCGGAGCCATTTTGTGAAGCAAGCCCGCCAAAGCCTACTCAAATCGTGTTTTCTCCTTCGTTTCAACCCAAGGAATGGTCCTTCAACTTGTGTGAGACATTTTAAAGTTGCGGGGATGGTTAAGCGGATCATTGTGAGACTAAGTGGAGGTTTTATGCTTTAGGAGGTGAAATTCTGCAGATAATGAGGCTGAGTATCGGTACTGGCTAGTTGAGTACCGGTACTGAAGTGCACAAATTGGGCAGTAATGGTTGAGTACCGGTACTGGAGCTCGAGTTTTCACCTGTTATGTTCGTAAATATTGTATTTGTGCAAGGGCACGCTCGTCTTTTGTTCTCCCATTCGTGTAGCTGTTGTGGGGGGTATAAAAGTTCTCTTTCTCAGCTGAAGAGGAGTTCTTGATCATATCTAGTTAGGGTTTAGGTAGTTTAGCTTAGGGTTTCTTACTTTCTAGGGTTTTTTATGCATAGTTTAGTTTAGATTTTGTGTTTTTCTTGTTGTAATCAGTTGTAACCTTTAATTAGGATCATTCTACTTGTTATTTAGCTTACAAACTTTGTTATTTAGCCTTTCATAGCATTTAATACAAGTTTCTACTCTTTCCCTTGCATTTATTATAGTTGTTCTTGCATTTACTACTCATTTCCTAGCCTTAATGGAGTTCTAAACCTCCAAGGTAGGATTCGAACGGTGGAAACTCATCACCAACAAAGGTAACAACACTCTCTCATCTTTTTGTGCTTAATGGAAAGTTGTATGATGCGAAATACTCACTACTTCCTTTCTCAATGCTTAGTGTGGCATCTTCTTGACAATGTGTGAACAAATTAATCTTGGTACACATTGTGCTTGAACTTAAATGCATGCTAAGTGTTTGTAATATTGCTTAAGTGAGCATTTGGTATCATTCTCTTATTCATCTTTGTTTGAAAAGCTTTTAAAGTCATATCATCCATCAAAGACCATTCTTTAATGGATCGTAGATGAGAATGCCAATGAGAGATGCTTGTTACCTAGTTGGGGATGAGTGGAGACCCTAGAATCCTATCATTTGTTTTTCTTTGTGTTTATTACCAACTAAATCGGTTACAAAATCAATCAATCAAAACCCCTCATGATTTACTTTAATTGCACATTCATTGGGTATCAATACCTAAGGACCCTTCTAAGACCCCACTCCCTGTGGAAATGACCTGTGGACTTCCCATAGTTTTATTATGCTTGGCGGTCTTGAGTTCCTACGCTTGGGAATATATTGAGCACACCGCAAACTAACAAGCATTTTTGGCACCGTTGCCGGGGAGTGGCGCGTACCTTGAAGTGATCTAAGGAAGAGCTAGTGGTAATTCGCAATTACATTGTGAATCTGATAAGTTTTTCCTAACTCTTAGTGTAAAAAAATTCTTTGTAGTGTAAATTTGTTGTGAACAATTGTTGCATGTCGGTTTGGACTCGTGGAGAGGGAAACCGACTTCTAAGGAATTGGCAGCAACAAGACCTTGAAAATTCAAATTTGAGACCTAACTTGGCTCAACCATCCTCTCCATCAATGGAGCACAACCAAAACCATCCGTTTCAACGAAATGTAAATGATCAAGACTTTCCAAATGAGCATCAAGTGTGAAGGGATGATGTTATTCCGCCTGCAACCCCTGCACCTGGTGGGGGAAATTTAAATCAAAATTTTCAACAAAACATGAATCAAAATGTGCAGCAGAATAGACAGTCCGACATCCCTATGGTTAATTTGGGAAGGACTTTGAGGGAGATCTTCAACCCTCATAGAACCACCACACCATCTTGTATAATTCCATCTCCAGAGGCTAGTCGTTTTGTCCTAAAACCTGAAATGATTCGACTTTTGCCTGAATTCTATGGCTTTGATTCTGAAATGCCATATTCTTTCACGAGGGATTTTACAGATGTGTGTAGTGCATTCTTGTTAACGGGGTCACCCATTGACATCATTTGCATTACTCTTTTCCCATTTTCTCTAAAAGATAAGGCAAAAATGTGGTTTCATGCTTTAACTCCTAATTCCATCCGCACTTGGGAATAACTACAAAAAACTTTTTTAGAAAAATTCTTTCCACCCGCTCGAACCAACATGTTGATGTGCATGATCCAAAATTTCACTGAAGAACCTAATGAGGCATTCGCTGGTGCTTGGGAAAGGTACAAAGATTTGATAAATGCAATCCCCCATCATGGACTAGACGTAGGTCAACTTGTAGGGTATTTCTACCTTGGTTTGACCCGTGAAACTAAGCAATTTCTCCAAATGATGAGTGGTGGGGAGCTTTTTGAAAAATCCCCCGAGCAAGCAATCCCATACTTTGATAGGTTGTCAGAGAGTGAGCGCAACTGGGAGGTTAACACGACTCCCGATGTTGCAAAGAGAGCTAGTAACCCAAGTAGTGGTGGAAAGTTCCAACTTAAGGAACAAGGTGACCTTCAAGCCAAGGTGGCAAGTTTAACTAGGAAGTTAGAGGCCCTAGAAATGCAGAAAGTCAACGAGGTTACCGCGGTGCCTGTGGTGCCAAACGTACCTCCTACACCTATTGTGCCTAGGGTAGAGGAACCATGCCTCATTTGTAAGGATCCTATTCACTCCACTAGAGATTGTCCTACCCTTCCCACCATCAAAGGAGCCGTCCAAGAGCAAGTCCATGCTTTGAACCCCCCTAGAAAGTCTTTTAATCCATATTCTGAGACTTATAATTCGGGGTGGGGTAAGCATCCAAACTTTAGTTGGAAAAATGATGGGGCGAATGCTTCATCAAATCAAGGTAATGCTCAAGCCCATCAAGGTTATTCTAACCAAGGGCAAGGTTCACATTTCCAAGGGCAAAGCTCAACTTTTCAAAACCAAGGATATTATTTTCAAAATTAAAATCCGGGTTTTTCAAATCAAGCCCCCACTTTTCAAAATCAAGGGCCACAAGGATTTTCTACGAATCCTAACCAAGGCTTTCCCCCTTTTTCTCAAGGAAATCAAAATCATCAATCCTACCAACCTCCCCACAAAAGAAATTTGGAGGACATCGTAGCCCAATTTGTCCATTCTCAACAAACAACGAACAATGAATTTCGAACGGCTATTAATGATGTGAAGTCTCAGCTTACTAAATTGACATCTTCGATGGGGAGTTCTCAACAAGAAAAAGGGAAATTCCCTTCTCAACCCATTCAAAACCCCCAAGGTCAAAATAGTGTTGGGACTTCAAGTCAAAATGATGGGACTTTTGAGCATTGTAAGGCCATCTCCACTCGTCGAAGTGGCAAAATAATTGACAAAACTATCCATCCCAAGGATATTCCAAAAGAGCTTTCAAAAGATTTACAAAATGAACCAAAAAGGGATGAGGATGTGATTGATGAGCCTAATGTCCCTAAAGCCGATGCTGTTGATGTGGATTTGGATAAAGAAAAAGCTAACCATGTTCCTTCTGCTCCATATCCCCATAGGTTGAGAATCCCAAAAAAATTGAACAATCATGCTAAAATCTATGAACTTTTTAAACAGGTTAAGGTGAATATTCCCTTGTTGGATGCTATCAAACAAATCCCTTCATATGCAAAATTTTTGAAAGACTTGTGTATAGTGAAGAGGAAGTTAGGTATCCACAATGATGCATTCATGACCAAACAATCCACCTCTCTCATTAGGAATAACTTGCCCCCAAAATATAAAGACCCAGGAAGCCCCACCATTTCCATAGTGGTAGGAAACTCGAAGTTGGGACGTGCTTTGGTAGATTTGGGAGCCAGTGTGAACTTGTTGCCATACTCGTTGTATGTTGAGCTAGGGTTAGGAGAGTTAGAACCTACTACCATTACCCTTCAGCTTGCAGACCGTAGTGTGAAGATTCCTAGAGGTATAGTTAAGGATGTGTTGGTACAAGTGGATAAGTTCTATTTTCCTGTGGATTTTGTTGTTCTAGATACTCAACCTATGGTGAGTCAAGGGAGTCAATTCCCAGTGATTCTTGGCAGGCCTTTCTTGGCCACTGCTAATGCTATAATACATTGTCGGGGTGGGTTGATGATGTTGTCTTTTGGCAACATGACTGTGAACTTAAACATTTTCAATGTTATCAAAGAAATAGGGGATGATGAAGACATTTGTGAGGTGAACGTGATAGAATCTGTGGTATAGGAATATGTTGATCATTTTTCATGTGACAACCCTTTGGAGTCTTGTCTAGTGAGCCCTAAGATTGTTGAGGAGATAGTCACACCTGAAATGGAGTTTCTATACTCCATACTTGAGCATAGTGAGGTGATGGAAACAAATGGGTGGACACCTAGATTCGAAGAATTACCTCCAATTGAGGATAATATTTTGCCATCAATAGAGAAGCCACCTAAGTTATAATTGAAGCCTCTACCTCCCCATCTCAAATACTCTTTCTTAGGAAATGAAGAGACTTTCCCTGTGATCATTTCATCTTCTCTAAATCTTGGTCAAAAAGCAAGACTCATAGAAGTTCTTAAGGCCCACCAAACCGCCATAGGATTCACCATTGCGGACATTAAGGGAATTAGCCCTTTGATTTGCACTCATAGAATCTACTTGGAAGAGGATGTCAAACCATCTAGGCAACCGCAGCGTAGGTTAAATCCTGTCATGAAGGAAGTTGTCAAGAAAGAGGTTTTGAAACTCCTAGATGTATGTGTCATTTACCCTATTACGGATAGCAAGTTGGTGAGCCCTACCCAAGTCGTTCCAAAAAAGTCCGGGGTCACTGTGGTGGCAAATGAACAAAATGAACTCATACCTACTAGAGTCACTACAGGTTGGAGGGTGTGCCTAGATTATAGAAAACTAAATGCTGGCACTAGGAAAGACCATTTCCCTTTACCTTTTGTGGATCAAATGTTGGAGAGAGTTGCAGGGCATGAGTTTTATTGTTTTCTTGATGGTTACTCTGGGTACAATCAAATAGAAATAGCATTAGAAGACCAAGAGAAAACCACCTTCACATGTCCGTTTGGCACATTTGCCTTTCGAAAAATGCCCTTTGGATTATGTAATGCACCGGGAACTTTTCAACGGTGCATGATGGGCATTTTCAGTGACATGGTAGAGAAGATTATGGAGATTTTTATGGATGATTTCTCCATCTTTGGAGATTCTTTTGAGGGATGTCTAGAGAATTTGAAGAAAGTGTTGGAGAGATGTGAGGAGAAGAGCCTAGTTTTGAATTGGGAGAAATGTCACTTCATGGTGACACAAGGGATTATGTTGGGGCATATTGTGTCTAAGAAAGGAATAGAGGTAGATAAGGCCAAAGTAGAGTTGATTTCTAATTTACCCACTCCTCAATGTGTTAAAGACATACGGTCCTTCTTAGGTCACGCAGGTTTTTATAGGAGGTTCATAAGGAATTTCAGTGCTATATCCCATCCCTTGTGCAATTTACTTGCCAAGGATGTTGTTTTTGAATGGTCACAGGCATGTGAGGAGGCTTTTGAAAAGCTAAAAAGTATGTTGATTGCACCTCCTATCATGCGACCTCCTAAATGGGACTTTCCTTTTGAAATCATGTGTGACGCTAGTGATTACGCTGTAGGAGCTGTTTTAGGGCAAAGAGAGGATAAGAAACCTTTTGTGATTTATTATGCTAGCAAGACTCTAGATTCCGCCCAGTCCAATTACACAATTACGGAAAAAGAAAAACTTAGCTGTGGTCTTTGCCCTAGATAAGTTCAGGTCTTACATTGTAGGGTCTCTCCCAAAGTCGTTTTCACTGATCATGCGGCGTTGAAGTACTTGCTCTCTAAACAGGATACTAAACCCCGTCTCATTAGGTGGATCCTACTTTGTCAAGAGTTCAATTTGACCATAAAAGACAAAAAGGGAGTCGAGAATGTGGTGGAGGATCACCTCTCTCGATTGGTATTAGAGACAGCTTATGAGGGTCTATCCATAGGTGACACATTCCATGACGAGCAACTGTTTGCTCTTGTTAGTTGTCCTTAGTATGCTGATATTGTGAATTATATTGTGACAGGATAAATCCCATCTAGGTGGACTTCTCAACAGAAGAGAAAAAGTTTTGGTTAATGTAAAAAATTATTTTTTTGATGATCCCTATCTTTTTAAACACTGCCCTGACTAGTTGATGAGAAGGTGTGTGCCTAACGATGAAAACAAATTGGGGTACTCACCTTCTGTCACTCTGAAGCTAGTGGTAGGCATTTTTCTTGCTAGGAAAACAGCTGACAAGATTTTGCAAGCCGATTTTTATTGGCCCACATTGTTTAAAGACTCATTTGAATTTTACAAAACTTGTGCTCAGTGCCAACAATTAAGAGGTGTTACAAAAATGAATATGATGCCTCTTACCCCCATTTTAATCATTGAAATTTTTTACTATTGGGGTATAGACTTCCTGGGTCCTTTTCCCTCCTCTTGTGGGTACTTGTATATCTTATTGGCGGTGGACTATGTCTCAAAGTGGGTGGAGGCCATCCCAACGAGAACGAATGACCACAAGGTGGTTTTGAAATTTTTGAATGAACACATTTTTTCTCGTTTTGGGATGCCTCGTGCAATCATTAGTGATGATGGGCTCCATTTTTGCAATAGGCCGTTTGAAAATTTGGTTAAAAAGTATGGAGTCACACATAAGGTCTCCACTGCTTATCACCCACAGACCAATGGTCAAGCCGAACTAGCCAATAAGGAGATAAAACATATTTTAGAAAAGACGGTTAACCCGAACAACAAGGATTGGTCTCTTCGACTAACCGATGCTCTTTGGGCATACCGCATTGCTTTTAAAACCATTCTTGGTATGTCTCCTTATAGGTTGGTTTATGGCAAAGCATGTCACTTGCTGGTGGAAATGGAGCACAAGGCATATTGGGCCATTAAAACTCTCAATTTCAATTTGGCTAAAACAGGTCAACAGCGGATGTTGCAAATGAATGAGCTTGATGAAATGAGGCGCGAGTCTTATGAAAGCTCCAGAATTTACAAAGAGAAGGTCAAACTATTCCATGACAAACACATTGTGAGGAAGACCTTTGAGCCTCAACAGAAAATACTATTGTACAGTTCTCGTGTGCACATCTTCCCAGGCAAGCTCCGTTCAAGGTGGACTGGTCCTTTCGTGGTCAAAACAGTCCACCCTTATGGTGCAGTTGAGATCGAGATTCCTGAGAATGGGAAAATCATCAAAGTCAACGGTCAGTGCCTAAAGCCATTCCTCGAGAACTTTGACCGTCAGGAAAGCATTGAGGAGTTGGTAGATCCAGTCTACCAGGACATCCCTCACGAGTAAATTCTGTTGTTACTCATTGTACATATCTTTTAGTTTCAGTTGTTAATCATTCTTTTTGGAAATGTGGATACTTTGACCCTTGTTCAGCTTTTCAGCTTATTCATAGCTTTGACACAGGTAATTTTGTTCCCTCTCCCTTCAATTTCGTCCTTAGTGCTTATCTTTTCCTGCATTGAGAACAATGCACATTTCAGTTGGTGGGGGGTATATACTGGTGTTCATTTTGATACTCATACTTTCACACATCAGGTAGCTTCTTTTTGTTGAAGGAGTATGCGTTAGTTGTTCGTGTTTTTATTGTTGTTCTAGTAAGTTGTTTTGCATAAATTTTTTGATTTGAGGCTTACATGAGAATAGAACTTGAACTTTTGAGCTATGCTTTCCTTTGAACTTGTGTTATGAACTCTGTACATTCCTATCACACATGCACGCCAACAAGACTGAACAGAACCACTTCATCATATCTGAGATTATTTCATCCATTTTTGTCTATTCTTACCTTAGAATCATGACTTGTACCATTTCTGCATATTTTGAATACATTTGGTATTGTCAATCTCACAAGTCATTGATTTTTGGTTCCCAAACTCATTTTCGCTTGGTTTTGGCTTCTTAGTGTGCATTTTTGCATAACCACGTCATTTTCATGCATTTTAGTTATTTTGGAACATTTGTACATTTTTGAAAGATGATTTTAGGCCATTATTGCTCATTTGAACTTCAAATCATGCTAAGTCACCATTTGACCCCTTGTTGAGCCTAAAAGTTGCCAAATTGTTCAAAACGTTAGGATCCATGGTCCTTTTTGAGTAGGCTTGTTTCAAAGCGAATGTGAAGGTGCCGAGCAAGTTTGAGTACCGGTACTCAAAGTCAGCCTTTGGGCAGTAGTGCTTCAGTACCGGTACTGAAACCCCAGTACCGGTACTGAAACCCCAGTACCGGTACTCAAGGTCGAATCTGCACTTTTAAGTGCAGAAAATTCCCATTTCGTGATTATCACTTTTCTCTCTTCTCTCATTTCTCTCACCCTCCGAATTCCCCAACTTTACCCCATCAATTCCTTCACTCAAACCCTAACCCTAGCCTATTTCCCTCCATCCAAACACTTCCCAAACCATCATTCTCAATCTTCTCTCTCATTTTCACACCTCTCACCCCCCAAAACCCTAGCTTACCCTAAAAACCTCACTCAAACCATTACAAATCATACCTCCACCCATTTTTCACCATTCCTAACCTTCAGAAGCCATTTTCTAACCATTTCATCATAAAGGTTGTGTTCAAGGAGGGATTTTGTGCTCTTTGGCTTGGATTTTGGGATTTCTCAAGTGGATTTGGCATTATTGGGCATTTTTGTGGGGTAAGTGGTTTTCTCTTGGCTTTGTGAGCATATTTCATTGCTTTATTTGTTTTGTTGGGATGGCTACTACTGTGTAGTGCTGGGTTGTTGTTTTCTTTACCTTGTGGGATTGTTTGACTGCTATGGAAGTTTTGGGGAGGAAGGTTTTGAGAGATGTGGGGCAGGGGAGCATGGTTTTTGTGGAGATGGGTATGTGGGATTGTTTTCTGTATGTGTGGATGGTGTTGGCGTTACTATCCCTTGTTGCCATCTCTATGGGGAGAACTAAAAACCCCAAGAAGAGTAAGGCTTCGAGCTCTTCTGCGGAGTGAGCCGTGAAGAAAAGGAAAGATGATACCTCACAGGCTGTTAAAAAGGGAAAAGGAAAACGCAAGAATGTATCTTCAGAAAGTGATGAGGAGAGTGATGATGATGACGAGATTGAAGTGATTTTTGAGGACGACTCTTTTCAGGCTACAAGGGAGAAATGGGCCCAGTCTATAGCCAAGAGAGGTTATCATTGTGAAAAGGGTATGCATATTAAGACGTTCATTTTCGATCATCCTATTCGTGATGTCATTAAAGATCAAAAGTTGCAGTTTATCTGCAAGGATGTAAAGGGGTACTTACCTTTAGTCGTTAGAGAATTCTACTCCAACTTGAGTGAGAATGCTGATAAAGAGTTCTTTCTGAACACCACGGTTTTTGGGGAGCCTCTATCAATTGATCCTGAGACAATTGTTATATCCCTGGGGTACACTCGTCCTAACACTTCTGACAGACCATATCCATTTCATGTTATCACCAAGTTCCATGCTGAGTTATTTGCCAATACCATGTGCACCAATCCAGTACCTATGGGAGGATTCATTAGGAAAGAGTTCATTCCAGGGAAGCTCAAACCAGAATATACGTTGATGAATAAGATTATTCACAACATGATCGTGCCAAAAGGAAAAGAGAAGTTTCCCAATGAAGAAGAAATTCAGTTTTTGTTTGAGGTGATGAATGAAAAGCTTATTGACTATGGTGCTGTGATTTGGTGTATCATGAGAGACTTCATCAAATCCACAAGTGAGAAGAGTCACATGCCATACCCAGCACTTATTACTAAGTTAGTGGAAGAAGTAGGCATCAAAGGCTCAAGCAGAGAAAAAATGGTTCCCCCTCGTCTGGGTCCCATTACCAGCAAAACTGAAGCCAAAAGCAGGGCTGTTTCAGTCAAGTCTCGTTTAGCTCAGTCTCCCCCAGCTACCACAGGACCATCTTCATCGTCGGCTCCTGAACCGAAGAGGACATCTCTATTGAGGAGGATGGAGCGCAAAATAAAGGGGTGGTTCAAATGCATCCTAGGGAAACAGAAACAGATTAACCACAGGCTTTCCAAGCTCGAGAGAGAGGTTTATATTCTGCAAGGAGAGCCTTCAACTGCTGAGACACCCCTTCCTAACTTGGAAGGGGATTCTGATGAGCTTGATGATTGTGTTGATGAGGATGCATTTTCTACCGAAGAAGAAGAGTCTGGAGAGGAGTAGTTGGAGTTCTTGGGTTAGCATAGGGTGGTGTTGGCAATAGGGTAGCGATCTCAGCCAAGTCATGCCAACACCCATTTTGTTTTTGAAAACCCCTTGTGTAACCCGCGGTCATTACAAGCTTAGAAATCCTTTTTGATTTTGAACTTGTTGGTTGTTCCATCATGAACATTATGCATATTTAAGTATTTGGTTTATGTTAAATGCTTCTTTCTTTTAATGAAGTTTTCTTTCTTTTTGGTAACTTCATTCTGTTTCATTCTCAGTATTTGTGCCTTTCATTGAGGTTGTTGTTGGTTTTGTGAAGTTCTTGTTGGATGATCACCACACTTGGGATTGGTTTGTGCATATTAAGTTCAAATGTTTGCATGGTTTGTTAAGTCCTAGTAATATGTTAATGTTCTCCTGTTATGGAAATGTTGAATGCTTAACTGCTTACTTCCTTGTTTCGGTTGTCTTTTTAGTTCTTTTTAGTTCAAATCTTACTAGGGACTAGCAAGATGCAGGTTGGAGGGTGTGTTTGACACATAAAGTATGGTATTTTTACTTGCTTTTAGCCATTCTAGCTTACATTTTGACCCTAGTTTGCATAGGATAGGTGCGTTTGACTTTCTTTTGTGTTTTTGTGCTTATGTAGGTCGTTCTATGTTATCCGCACCTTTTTGAAGTGTTTTGGATGCTTGGAGAGTTGCCGCGTGTTGAGGAAAGTGTTTTTGTACGTTTTCATCTTTAAGCGGAGCCATTTTGTGAAGCAAGCCCGCCAAAGACTACTCAAATCGTGTTTTCTCTTTCGTCTCAACCCAGGGAATGGTCCTTCAACTTGTGTGAGACATTTTAAAGTTGCGGGGATGGTTAAGCGGATCATTGTGCGACTAAGTGGAGGTTTTATGCTTTAGGAGGTGAAATTCTGCAGAAAATGAGGGTGAGTACCGGTACTGGCTAGTTGAGTACCGGTACTGAAGTGCACAAATTGGGTAGTAATGGTTGAGTACCAGTACTGAAAGTTGAGTACCGGCACTGAAGCTCGAGTTTTCACCTGTTATGTTCGTAAATATTGTATTTGTGCAAGGGCACGCTCGTCTTTTGTTCTCCCATTCATGTAGCTGTTGTGGGGGGTATAAAAGCTCTCTTTCTCAGTTGAAGAGGAGTTCTTGATCATATATAGTTAGGGTTTAGGTAGTTTAGCTTAGGGTTTCTTACTTTCTAGGGTTTTTTATGCATAGTTTAGTTTAGATTTTGTGTTTTTCTTGTTGTAATTAGTTGTAACCTTTAATAGGATCATTCTACTTGTTATTTAGCTTACAAACTTTGTTATCTAGCCTTTCATAGCATTTAATACAAGTTTCTACTCTTTCCCTTGCATTTATTATGGTTGTTCTTGCATTTACTACTCATTTCCTAGCCTTAATGGAGTTCTAAACCTCCAAGGTAGGATTCGAACGGTGGAAACTCATCACCAACAAAGGTAACAACACTCTCTCATCTCTTTGTGCTTAATGGAAAGTTGTATGATGCGAAATACTCACTACTTCCTTTCTCAATGCTTAGTGTGGCATCTTCTTGACAATGTGTGAACAAGTTAATCTTGGTACACATTGTGCTTGAACCTAAATGCATGCTAAGTGTTTGTAATATTGCTTAAGTGAGCATTTGGTATCATTCGCTTATTCATCTTTGTTTGAAAAGCTTTTAAAGTCATATCATCCATCAAAGACCATCCTTCAATGGATCGTAGATGAGAATGCCAATAAGAGATGCTTGTTACCTAGTTGGGGATGAGTGGAAACCCTAGAATCCTATCATTTGTTTTTCTTTGTGTTTATTACCAACTAAATCGGTTACAAAATCAATCAATCAAAACCCCCCATGATTTACTTTAATTGCACATTCATTGGGTATCAATACCTAAGGACCCTTCTAAGACCCCACTCCCTGTGGAAATGACCTATGGACTTCCCATAGTTTCATTATGCTTGGCGATCTTGAGTTCCTACGCTTGAGAATATATTGAGCACACCGCAAACTGACAAGCACCTCACTGCAATCCCACGAGCTAGAGTAGAACTTATTCCCGAACTGTGTGTTATCCCTGGAGTAGTTCTTCGATTCACTGACAACACAGAAATTCTAGTCACTTTTGCTTACAAAGTTCCACTATTTGCCATGAATGTGGTAAAATAGAACATCAAAAGAGAGACAATTGTGGTCTAGACCCAATGAAACATGCTGATGAACTACAGAAACTACTTAATGTGGTTAATTTGCCAGAAGGGGGAGAAGTTAGAATGTTCGAAAATGGAGAGATCGATGAATAGTAAGCTAAACAAGGTGTCTACCATATAATCAATGATGGAGAAGATCAGGAGGGGCTAGATTCTGCGTGGATCCAAAAAAAAGGAAAAGTCAGTGAGATCGCATCACTGGATGAGAATACAAATAAGCATGGGAATCTACTGGCAATGTGGAGAAAATCAATACAGAAAAAGCTTACTAGAGTGGAAGAAGGAACCATGGGTTCGGACCATTAGGGAGTGATTTTGCCGGGTGAAGGAAGTAGTGGAAGTCACGTGCCGAGAATAGCGGTGGTTTCTGACAGAATGGAAGAAAAATGATCGTTCCAAGCTAGGGAGGTTATTCCTAACTACAATCAAGATTTAAATATTTATAAACCACGTATTAACCTCAATTCATGGTAAGCACGAGTGTCGATCCACAGGGAACTAATTATGATAAATGAAAAGCGCTTAAACCTAATTCTAATTAAAGAATGGATTCAAGGTTGATTGATTGGTTGATTGTCTTCAATGTGTATTAAAGCAAAACACTAATTTTAAATAATTAAAACAGTTCAAAAGGGGTTTAACCGATGGAATGAAACAACTTGGGCAAGGAATCCATTTGAATCACATTTATGCAATTTAATTATATAAAATCATATTTTCGGTATTTATGTATGGTGGTTCTTCCAACTACAAGAAGGAATTACCAAGAATAATATAAATGTAAGGATTTAGCTTTCTTATCCTTAAAAGGCATGGATTATCATACGGAGCATGCACAATCCATACTAATTAGGTCTAAGTATACTAAGCCTTACATTTAATCCAATGATTACCATTGTATAGCTATATAATCACAATCACATATATACAATTATATAATGAATGATTTAACGTAAAAGAACAGATTGAATCAATCTCTTAAAACCATACAATCACATAAATACTTAAGAAATATTATTTATTTAACTAACAATTACATAATCAATACGAACTTCATCCTCACCCAAGTATGAGACTTAGTTGGTCATGATGAACAAAGAAACTCCTCCCGCCATGGAAGATCCAAGCATGATTAAATGGATGATAGTGTAGTTCAAGCTAAAAATCCTTAAGAACTCTATAAACAACCCTTAAATCAAAATTGAAAATTAAACCTAATTGAAAAGCTGCCCATTAGGGCTGCATCTTGTTGTTTAAATAATTTCCTTACAAAAATATAATAATGTCCTTAAAATTACTGCGAAAATGGGGGCAAAATAATCAAATCTAGCGAAATCCGCTTTCTCTATCAATAGAAGTGTTGCTATCGATAGAGGTTATATCGATAACACATGCATCTCTATCGGTAGAGATCTTGTAGCACTTGATCAATCTTCAAACTCTGAGGCCATTTCTATCGATAGAAAAGTTCCTTTATCAATATAATGCAATTAAATTAATTCTTGAACTTGGAACAGAGGATTCTGGCTATCAATGGAGCATTCTGGCAATCAATGGAAGGTCCTATCGATAGACAACACTTGTTCTGACTCTTGTTTTGTATTTTGTTGCATTTCGGCCTCTCCTCACTTCCAGCCTTCATCAAACAGGTTTTTTTATGAGAATATTATTTGCTTTAGTGCATCATTAGATCCTGTTCATGGAATGATGCCAAAATTGAGTGGTTTTGAGCCAATTTTCTTAAAATGACAAAATTAACATTATTAACTGAAACTAAAGAGAACTAGCATTATTATACAGTTAAGACATAAAAAAGCATCACAAACCCTATATTTAAACTATGATTGTGTAACAATCAAAAGAGAACAAAGGACAGGTGTTAGCAAAGTAATGATAGAAAGGACAGAGGAAAGAACACGTGGACAACTTGAAAGAGGGGGGGATATTTCATATCCCAATCAGTTTGATCAAGGGCAGAACTTTCGAGAGATGGAGAGAAGTTTTCTTGGAGAGAAATTTTTACCTCAGGAGACCTTAACTACCCATATGGATCAAACCAACAATTTGGATCTCACTGGACCTAACGCCAGTTTAAGACAATGCCCAATTGAAACTCACTTCGGGCTTAATAGCTTAAGCCCACAATGGGGCCAAATCATTCAAGGGCTAGACCGGGAATTAAATAAAGGGCCAATTCAAGCGGAATGAGGTATACCACAAGCTACATGGGGCTACAATCCAATGGGAGGGCTCGTGATCTCGGATACTATTCCACATACATAAACAAAGTTAACCCAGCAATTCAACCCACAGACTACAAACTGTAATATAGGAAACCAGTGGATGACAATGGGTCAAAAGGAGATGAGTACTGCTACACAAGGATCTCCGGTCATTAAGGGGACAGAACTGCCTACAAAAGAGTCAAGAAGCAAACATAGAACAAGAGCTCTAAGGAAAACAAAGGATAAAGGTGTCGCAACACCCCAGACAACACAAATCCAAATCCAGCATAAAGAAACCCAGCTTACAAGAAAGATGAAGATCTTGATAATGGGGAAGAGCAATACTGGAGAGCGAGAACAAACCAAAAGTCAGAAATCTGAAGATAGTTTTAAAATAGCAATTGCAAGAATTAAAAAGGAAGGACATCACTAGGAAATCTCAAGCCAAGAAGTTCAGATGTCCATGAAGGAGGTGCTGACATTCAAAATGGGATTAGACCAGCTAAACAAAAAAGCAGGGACTGGATCCAAGGTATGCAAATTAATTCGTACATCAAAATTAACCTTAAAAAGGAACAAATTTGAGTAAAAAACTATTTTTGAAAGGCCTGGAGGCTGCCTCTGAAAGGCCTCCACGGGTGCCATGAAAATTTTATGCTGGAATTGTCAATGTATAAGATGACCCTTGAGAGTTCAAGAACTTAAATGGTTGATATCTGAAAATCGTCTTGGGATTATCATTTTATCATAACTGAAAACTAATCCCAATAAAATCTTAAAATTTGTTCATCTTTTGGTTTAAATAATCATTTTATTGTGGATCCTATCTGTTATACTGGTGGTTTATTACTTTGCTGGTCTGAGAACATTGATGTTAGCGTGGAAGAATCTAGCCAATCCCATATTCACACACACATACATAACTTTCCTCCAAACACCTCATGGCATTTTTCCTTCATATATGGTCCCTCAAGATTTAGGGACAAAACCAATTTTTGGCAATTGATGGAAAGACTGAAAAATAAAGTTTCTCAAACATGGTTGTGTGTTGGAGATTTTAATGAAATATGGGATGTTGATGAGCAGCGAGGCAGGAAACACATTTCCCATGTAAAATTACTAGAACTCAACCAAACTTTGAATTCGTTAGAGCTTTTGGACCTAGGGTTTAACGGTCCAGTCTTCACTTGGTCTGATAGAAGGGAAGACCCTGATTTAATTCAAGAAAGACTTGATAGAGCGTTATGCTCTGGAGATTGGAGACTCATTTTCCCCAATGCTCAAGTTTTCCACTTTCCTCCTATATGGTCATATCATTCTCTAATCCTCGTTGACCTGTTTCACAAAAATTATAAAACCAGGAAAAAACCCTTCAGATTTGGATTCAGTTGGTGGCTGGAGGATGATTGTACGGAAATTGTTGAAAAATTTTGGGAAACAAAATTTTTAGGTTCACCGGCCTTCATAATTTGTAGAAAACTGTAGATGATAGCTAATAATCTAAAAATATGGGATAGAAATAAAAGACAAATATATAGGAAAAACATGAGGAAATTGCATGAGGAAATTCATAAGGTTAATAACCTTAATGGTGACATTGGAAAATTTAATAAAATCCAAGAAGATCTAGAACAAGAACTGATAAAAGAATAATTGAAATGGAAACAGAGATCTAGGGTGCAATAGTTAAAAGAGGGGGATAAGAACACTAAATTCTTTCATGCTCAAGCTGCCATTTGAAGAAATTACAATAAACTTAATTTGTTGTCTAAAATCCAAGGATGGGGAGTGGCTAACAAATGAGATTAAACTTAAAAATGAAATTATTCAGTTTTACAAGGATTTATTTAAATCGTCAAATCCTTCGAGTATGAACTTAGTAGAATTCAGAATTCAATACTGTTTGAATCTGGAGATGGCAATTACTGTTGAAGGTACCATAACAATTGAGGAAATTACTCAGGCTACTTTCCAACTGGGTGCGGAGAAAGCTCTAGGTCCGGATGGCTTCCAAGCAAATTTTTTTCATAATCATTGGAATGTAGTTAAAGAAGATGCCATAGCAGCTGTTAAGAAATTTTTTTTTATTCAGGTATCATTTTAAAAGAATGGAATAGGACCTTTCTGGTCTTAATCCCCAAAAAGTTTAAACCTGACACTACTACAAAAACAAGCTTTAGGGACACTTTTTTTCTGTACATTAAGGACACTTTAGGAAAGTGTACCAAAAATTACTTTAATGTGACACTTTTATGAAAGTGTCACTATTAGATAAAATTTTGCGACACTTTTGACGAAGTGTCCCTATAAACATACTTTTAGCAACACTTTTATGAAAGAGAAGTACACATTGAGAAACATGGGAGGAATGGTGCCAGATGTTAATTAGGTTTTTCTCTACTTTCATAAATTCTTGTTGTTACGTTTTAAATTAATGACAATTTCCAAAGAAGCTCTGCTGTATTTGAAGATATTATTATGCTTTCAAGCTTTCTAAAAATATTTATATTTTCTTTGAATACAGATTATTGTAAAAGAGAAAGGTATCTTCACAAATGTGATACCCCATCTACCAAAGCCAAACTGAGACTGTTATTTGAGGTAGCTCCTTTAGGGTTCTTCGTCTTCACCTGCTGCTACTGACTTTGCCTGCCAAATATTTAAAGTAGTAGTTGCATTGGTAATGTTTTTTTCCCCTTTTTTGGGGTTCATTGGGGTTGTAGTTGCGATAGTACTATCAATTATGAATGTGATAGGAGTGATTTGTGCATGTTTGGGAATTTTGTAAACTATATTAGGTTGCATTTTGTTGATTATATGAAGGTTGCGCGCGGTTCAAGGACTTGTAAAAATTAGATTGTGTAATAATTGTTATGCTTTTGGTTCTTAATTAGTGTTGACTTGGTTATACTAGTTTCTATATATATTTTTTGCAAATGCATGTGGGTTCATTTTTTATGAATATTATATAGTATTATATAAGTGTGGATATTTTAATATTGCGAGCACAAAAATGGTATGGATGCATGTTAGAACAGCCATTAGTTTTTATTCATATATGATTTAACAGCATATTATGGCATATTAAAATTGTGAAGCATTTGCAACCAAAAAAAAGAAAAAAAAGGTGTAAATGAGGACACTTTTTAAGTGTCACTCTTTTTGTAAAAAAAATTAGGAAACTTTTAAAGTGTCTTAATAAGATCTCTTTTAGGACACTTTAAAAGTGTTGTGGTTTCTGTCTATTTTAGGGACACTCAAAAAGTGTCGCAATTCAAAATATAACGTGAACACTTTTAAAAGTGTCCCTGTTGTGGACATATCAGGGACACTTAAAAAGTGTCCCTTTTGAGGCGGTCACCTTTGGAGACACGGCGCCTAAGGACACTTTCCAAAGTGTCGCTAAACACCTATGGGGACAATTTTTGAGTGTCCCCTTCTACATGTTTTGTAGTAGTGTGAGGTCATTGGAGATTGGAGACCAATTAACCTATGTAATGTCATTTATAAGATCATTGCAAAAATCCTGGCTAATAGGCTCAAATTAATATTACAAGAGATCATATCTCTTTATCAAGCTGTTTTTGTTCCAGGAAGATTTATATCTGACAATATTTTATTGGCCCACGTGTTAGAAGTATGCCCTAAACCCAATTGTTAGACTGTATTTAGGGAACTTATATTTCATTATATATTCATGTATGAAACTTTATTCATTAATGAAATGGATATTTTTATCATGCAAACTTATGTTTAATTACTGTTCATGATAAAGTCATTGGTGTGGACACCCCATTTTTACCAATTATTTTCTCATATGTTTTTTAAAATGATTAACTTGAAAAGTTGGTCATTTGGTGGGGAATTGGACTTGTAAAGGCCAAACTACCCAAATTACCCTTTTCGGGGAAAATGGATAATTCATCATTTCATGCGTACATTTGAATTGGAATCAATCCATTTGTATTGCATTTGACATTTGAGGTGTCTTAGGACATCCCTGTAAATTTTCATGTCATTCTGATGAGAACTTGATAAGTAATTAGGGTTTTTGCGACTTTAGGGGCGTTTTCGTCCTTTTTCTCGTATAATTTCCGAATGACCTCCGAATTCGAAACAGATTGTTTCATGGATTTTATATGGATGTGTGGAGTGTGTTTGGAGTGTCAATTGAACTTTTGAATGGTGAGGATGGATTCGCCCAAAATCAATCCTACGGGCAGGAATGTGCTGAATTATGATTTTATTCAAATTGACCATGAATTGATCGTTTTTACCAAAATCAAATATTTTCAAAATATGTTTTCAAGTACCAATTTCATAATAAAACCATGCTTTTGGAAGTGGTTCAAGCCTAGTTGATTAATTTTACAAAACAAGGAATGGTCATATGACCCAATTTGGTACAATCGGGTCAATCGGCTAACTTTTTACTAAAACCCTTTACCATGGTCAAGTATTTTTGACTCAAAATCCTTCTAGGAGTGTAGAGGATCAAAACACGGTCGTTTTGACACCTGGGTCATCGAATTTGGAATCAAAATGAGCAAGATATGGCAAAAATACGAAAATCCCTTAAAAATATGGTAAATTGGGGGAAAGTCGCCTAGTGACCGTCCAAGCTAGGACGACTAGCCGTCCAGGCCTTGGACGGCCACCAGGATGCCCGCTCCCATTTTTCAAATTTTGGAAGTTTTGGATTCTCCCACCTATTTTTGCCCGACTTTATTTGATTTTTTTGGAGATAATTCGAGGTATTTCAGTTGAAAAAACCTAAGATGAATCATTCTAGGTCCTAGGATGATTTTTAGATGGATTAATCCCAACCATTCAAGGTTCTTTCACCCTAACTCTATAAATATGCTTTAATAGAGTTTGAAGAGGGAGGGGGAGAGATTAGAAGAGGCTAGTTCATTTTTCATTCATCATTCTAGAGAAAACCAGAGGCTAAGAAGGGAGAAGGAGGAAGAACTCAAAGCTAGGAGCTTGAAGGAAGGTAGCCAAGAAGGAAAGAGAAGGGTAAGTGTTCGATCATAGCCTCGTTTCCTTGGTTTTCCATGTAAATCCTATCTTCCATGGTGAGAGTCTAGTTCATTTTTGTATGAGATGAACTAGCTTCCATTTTCATGTGTTTAATATGTATGATATGAATAGATTTTTAGTTGTTTACACATGATAGAGTAATATTAGTTTGTGCATGTTACTTTTTTAATGTATTTTGTATACTAGAATAGGGTATGTAGTTTATTTTTTTTTATAGGACAAAAGCATGTTTGTATATTTTGTAACATGTTAGTTTGATTGAGTAGTCCTTTGATATGGTTTTAAGTGTGTAAGCATGCTTGGAGTAAGTATTAATATGTTTATATAATCGTCGAAATCTTGTGGTGATCATTTGATGATCATATGATGACAATAGTTATGTAAGTGTGTTGATTCATTATTTTTCGACATGTGATGAGTCTTGAGTCATTCTTTTTCATACTTTTATGATTATTTAAACACTCGACATGGATTTGATGGTTTGAATATATGAACTGTGTACGAGGGAGCGTGCGAAGGTAAGATCCTCCCCTTGTGTTTAGAATAATTGTTTAAGCATGTTTTTGTTTGGTTTTTGATGTGTTTTTGTATAGTTTTCTAGTTGAGCATGTTAGATTATATGTTAGGATTTTTATTTATTGTTTTTAAAGTGGATTAATCATGCTAATTAAGCCCCACAAAGTAAAGATTCAAATCTGTCCAGATTTGAACATGGACTTTAATGAGGCTTAAATAGCATTTTTAAGCCGTGATTTCATGTGCACTTTGTAGATTAAATTTGTATATCATGTTAGTATGCATATTAGGGTTTTTTATGATTAATCATGTGACATAAATATGCTTTTTACTCACTTCAAATTGGATATTCAAATCTGTCCAGATTTGAATACACACTCTTGGTGACTTAATTATCATTTTTTAGGTCACATTTATGCATGTTTCTTTATATGGTTTTATAGTATATTCATGTAGGATGCATGCTAGGTCATTGTCATGATTTTTATTTTTTATTTTTAAGGTTTTTAGAATGGTTTAAGGTTTGTATTCGAATCTGTCCAAATTTGTTTATGCCCTTAAATCACTTCTAAAAATCATTTTAGGGTCAAATCCAACTTAGAAATATGTTTAGGTTCATATAATTGAATTAATATGCATTTAGGAGCATCCTCATGCATTGTAGAATTAATATCATGCCTATTTGATTATTTTGTTTAAATTTCAGCATGCATTGCATTAGTATTTTAGGGCTTTAGATTAACTTTAGGGTTAGTTAGAGACCCTAGGATTAGGAAGGTCACTTGACCTTCCCTAGGACTATCCTCTATTGTAGGAATTAATATCAGAATTAAGTATTGTAACTAATTCAAGAGTTTATTTTCGAGAGATTTTCTACAAAGGTTTTTAATGTGATTTTTATGAAATAATTATGATTTTTATGTAAGATTTGTTTATTAAATGATTTTTAAAAGAATTTGAAATATTCTAAGATTTTTATCTTGGGATAAGATTCCTCCCAATGTGATTTGTTTTCTTGAAATATCTTTGAAAAAGAGTTTCAATTGGAATTGAATTCTAAAGAATTATTTAGAATGTTTGGATTTTGTGAAAATCTTTTAATTTGAAATGACTTCAAATAAAGAATTTCAAATGGATAAAAACTCTCGAAGATAGAGTCTTGAATAAAGTTGAATACCTTTAGATGATGTGGTTCATTACAATAGGAGAGTCCTAGGGTAGTCAAACTACGTGGACTTTGATACTTGCTAGGTAACACTAGTAAGTTACGTAGGCGCTAATAGGGACAAGTCCGCCCTAGGATGCTAATGGGGTGTCCTAGGTTTTTAGGGTTTGTTTGTATATTATTTTTATTATTATTATTAATATAGATTATTGCATTTATATTACTATTTTCATTGGTTGATTAGATTATTAAGGATTGCCTGCATTAAGATTTTAAATAGCCCAAATAAATTAGAAGTCCTTTAATTAGGGCGAGGTGGGTGCCTACAAGTGAAAACTTGGAACCTTCCCACATCGTAACCTAGCCCCCGGATCCATCTCTGGTTCGAAGATTGTCTTTCCATTAAATGGAGTTTGTTTTATTTTATTTAAAATAAAATATTTTTATGGTTTCCTTATTCCTTAAAAATAAGATGGTGACTCCTTTATTTTCAAAAATCCCAAATCATCGCACGGTGATGACGTGGACAAGCGACAAAAAAGCTGGTTCACACTTGGATGGTATGATAGAGAGTTATATCTCAAGTGTTGAGACAGAGAGACTTATAACTTTCAAGTGCATCTATCCTAGACCTGTTATTAATAATAGGTTTATATATTTGGACAATTATAAACCATTAAGATTAGCACAGGTTATACTAGCTCCAATGGAGGAAGGTGAGTCTCAAGCCATCTGTGTAGAGACACTTTAGTAAACCTGTGGGTGCTTGTTAGAGAACAAGTACACCGAACGTGACCAATATGAGTACAGCTTATGGAATTCTATTTGTATGTCAAAAGCTGCTCATGTATATAGTCACACTTGTAATCCTTAGACTTGAGACACCACTAGTTATCTTATGCATGAATTACTAGAGTTTGATAGTATCTTGTACACCTTTAACCATAAGGATGTAATCGGTACTCATTGGCTCTAGTGAGTTATGTATGAAGATATGTGAGTGTGCAATAGGGGATCACCACCCTTAATATGAAATGGCGAATGTCATAGTTAATTCACAAATAATATCTCAATGAAGTCTTTGGCCAAAGCTGAAGGAAACCAAAGAATAATGTTTTCAAGGGTTTACCTTATTGAGATCATATAATTGATGAATCAGTAACACAGGGTTAAGTTAGGGTTTGACATAAATCCATACCCGAGTGACTTAATCATGACATTGTTTGTTGAAGGATTATCGATTACACGAAGGGTTCATTTATGCAGATATATTCACCCATACCTAGGGTACGCCATGATATGTTGCTAGACGTCACTCATGACTAGTGAAGGCCTAATGATAAGTGTTATCATTGATGGTAAAATTGGAATCGTTCCAATCGAACAAAAAAAAAAAAGAAAGTTTCTATTTTGGGAGACATTGAGATGTCCCCTGCCACTACTAGGTTGGGATGAACCCAATGGGTCACACACACAATGGTGTAAGTGAGTTTCTTGAACTTAAGAGAATAGTAGACTCTAATTTATATTTGTATGATCCTTATTATTAATGGTTAATAAGTAAGGGACCATAATATAAATTTCAAGAGTATAATCTATAAATATGAGATGTGGGGTCATGCTAGCACAAGCAATCCCATCATCCTAAAAAGAGAAGACCAAAAAGAAATAGGAAAAACCCTAGTGGCCGTGACCATCAAGGGAGCTCTCTCTCTCTCTAGCCGTCACACATACTCTCTCTCTCTCAAGATTGTGTCTTTGCAAAGGGTTGTGGAGATACAAGAATTTCAAGAGGTTTTACACTCGTGTGGACTTCATTGTTGGCATCCATATACTTTGGAGCTCAAAGAATCAAAGGGGATTGCATCGCAAAGAACATACAAGTAAGTTTAATTTATTGCTTTTAAATTAAAGTTGATTCAATTCATCATTTGAGTTCATCCTAGGGATGAGTACCATGGAAAATTTTAAAAACCTACTTTCCGCTGCGTTTCCATGTCGTATTCTTTCACCACGAACTCATTCATAAATTGAATCAGAAATATCGAGGGTGTACTCATTTGACAGCCATCAAGCTTGAGATAAGCAAAGCTTATAATAGGGTGGAATCGAGTTTTTTAGAATAAGTCATGAAATCATTGGGTTTTCCGACTAAATTCATTGGTTGGATCATGCAATGTGTGACTATAGTCTCATACTCCATCCTAATTAACGGAGAGCCGTCTCAATCTTTCTACCCTGGAAGAGGGCTTTGTCAAGGTGATCCTCTTTCCCATTTTCTTTTCATTCTATATGTTGGCCCAAAATATACTCTAAAGGGATGAATAGAGTATAAGCAAATAAAAATGATTTAAAAATAGGATAGATTGTTTTTGAAATCTTGAGCTTTTGATAAATAGAATGCAAGCTTGAACAATAACTCAACAAATAATATATCAAATAAATAACTTGAAATTAAAGATATTGAGTTAGAGAGATTCAAACTCAAGGATTTTAACATGGTTTAATCTCCGTTTACATCCACGCCTCAAAAACTCCGTCGAGAAGATTAATCCACTAACAAAACTCCTTCAAGGTGGAGAAACTTTTACTGCCTTCTTTCAAAGGTGGAAGACACTCACCCACAAGAGTTTCACAAAAACCTTTAAGTCTCACAATAAATACAAGAAGAGGATGGAGTATTACAATGAATGCTTCAACAACCTGATTTGTAATAAATACAAGCACAACTATTAACTTCTCAAATGCTCAATAAATATAACTAAAAGAGAATCACAAAGAGAAGCTTGAATGAAGAATGCTTGAGAGTAAATGCTTTCAATAAATGAGAAGAATATTGTAGGTTGTTCATAAATGAGAGCAATAGCTCTATATATAATGAACAAGAGCCAAAATGGTCGTTTGAAAACCCTAAAGTCTGATTGGAAGAGATGGGCATGGTTGAGGCTTATTTAATGCTTGATTTGCTATAAAGAGAAAGAGCCGTTTTGAAGTTGCAGAGTCGTTAGTCGACTAGGACAAGGTGGTTAGTCGACTAACTAGCTAATTTTCAAAAGGTTTTGGCTTCCCGGACTCGGTTAATCGATTGGGCTCAAGGTGTTAGTGTGACAGCCCACATAGGGTAACCCCTATGCGATAATGATACAGTAATATAAAACACCAAGCGCTTATCTTTAAATAAAGCTATTAAAAGATAATAGAATTTAGAACAGTTATACAATCTACATAAGTGTGGAAAAATTACAAAATCCAAATTTTAAAGACAGCGCTGAGTACTAGTACGTTTCATGAGTACAGTCTCGTAATGTACCCAACACTAAGTCTTTTATTACAAACCCAAAAGAAGTATCCACATGTACGAAAGAGTAACAGTGCCATGATTATCTTCAAGACATCAAAAACCTCCCTCTAAATCACTGGTTTGACGGTCCTATGGGGGGGAAAAGAAAAGGGGTGAGCAAAACCACTATGCTCAGTAAAGTTCGTAAACCTCAAATATTACATGACGCTTTTAAAAGAAACGTCAGGATTTTTAAATCCATCAATAAATCTCATCATCAACTAAACATCACATATAATATCCTTATTCATTTATATATTGCAAGATATATTCATCTTATTTAATAGAAAGTAATCATGCTTTATGCAAATGCTAGATATACAATGCAATGCTTATGCAGTCATGTCTGCCATCTTCTCTGTCCTGTCTTTCTTGTAAAATGGATACCAGTACTATGATGGTAACCTTATTTTTAGGATTCACCATTTTACCACAACGAATGACTACCTCATTTTCGGCCATCTTACCACAACAGCATCCCCACCTTTTTAGGATGTATATCACCCAGTCCCCGCCTTTTTAGGACTTACCGCGTTTGTCACTCATTGACAAGAGGATTTACGTGCTATTTATAGCAAGGGTGATATATTAGTAGACTAACTGTTTCCAGGATCTTTTGTCCATCGGTGGTATCTCAATTCCTCGTCTTCACAGTCACATAAATAATCACAAATACATATGATTTTTTATGCAATATATTTCACATGTAACTGTGTCTCATGCCAGATGCAATTATTATATGCAATACAAATGGTATACCTCTTATATCAACAATTCATGTATGACACTTCATGCATACATTTCATAGTATATCAGCTCATATATTTTATATCAACAGTTATATCAATGATATACATATGAATCAACTTGAGCCACTACCTGTAACTGTTCCTCTATAATTCTCCGTACTTCTCCAAGTAACAATATTTCTCGCTTTGCTTGTACGCACAACATACATGCCCATACACGTATGTCTACATAACAAGCGCACGATTTTATTTTCTCAAAATACATTGTTACTAGGAGATGTATGGAATTTACTTATAACCTCAGTCACTTTATTTCCAATATACACAACCACATTGCCATATGCCAATTTATTGTGCAATAAGCATGTCAAATATCACATGCATATATTTTATGCATAATAATTAACATGCGCCATATACATTATGTTATTCATAATAAACAATAACAGCATGTTATAATCTTTATTACTATCTCATACTTGATTTTAAAAGAATCAAGATAACCACATCACCATTCGTAATATATATCATTACCGAATATAGGTCAACACAGTTCCCTAAGCAATATATCCATTCTCAGGGGTTTACCTTAAGTCCACAGTATCCATTTTTTCCAGATATCTCAACTAACTTGTTTAAATACCCTTAGGTGTCTAAAGAAATACTTCAATTCAATAATCTCACGTAATTGAATTATCACCATCATTGACATATATATAAATATTTATATATCCCATAAAACAAATCCATTTTCTCGTCGATATAATTCATAAACTCGAAATGCTTCAAGGGAAAAGTATTTTCTTGTGCTAAAATACTATTTAGTATATTAAGCATCTCAAAACAAAAAGCTGGAAATATATATATATATATATATATTTGCTCAACCCAGCAATAGAATTTGAGTTTTTAAAACTTCATCTATTTGAATTAAAATGTGCAATTTTACAGGTAGAAACTAGATTCTCGTATGAATATCTCCAAAAATTTTCATAAATTTAGGATGAGTGGAACATCCTCCGATTTTAAATTTAAGTTGAAACAAAAACTGCGCGATTACCTGCTGTGTAACAGCCATTTCTAAAATCAAAGAAAAATAGTAAATCACATCATTTTTTCATAAACTTTTTATTGAAAACAAATCTAGAAGTTAGGAGATTATTCCAACAAACCATGCTCAAAAACGATTTTTCTACATTTAATTAGAATTTCTATACTAAAACTGTTATGAATTGAAATCTGTATATGAACTTTGATTTTTCAACCTCAAGCCAAATTCATTTTGTATAAATTTATCAAACAAGATTTCTACTTCTAAAGAAGATAAGAAATCCTTATTTTCTTTCAAACTCAACATGAAATATGTAAGGTAGTAGAACCTTACCTTGGTTGTGTGTTGAACTTCAAAAATTGCTTACTCCTTGCCAACCCAAAGAGTACTTCTCACTCTCTTTTCTTTCTCTTTCTTTCTCTAATTTCTTTCTTCTCTACTACTTGTGTATTCATTAATATTTGAAATGTGGTATTTATAGAGAAATGATTCATCCTTCATTCTCAAATTTATCTACCACTCTTACCTTCATCCATCATTCTCATCTTCCATTCTCAA
This sequence comes from Hamamelis virginiana, assembly GCA_017140935.1. Lineage (NCBI taxonomy): Eukaryota > Viridiplantae > Streptophyta > Magnoliopsida > Saxifragales > Hamamelidaceae > Hamamelis > Hamamelis virginiana. Next base: position 70,486 of record JAESVK010000927.1, read on the forward strand.
ACTTATCTACCACTCTTACATTCATCCATCATTCTCATCTTCCACTCTTACATTCATCCATCATTCCCATCTTCCATTCTCAAATTTATCTACCACTATCATATTAAATGTCACCCAAGGGTGTACATAATTTCTCATGCACCCTCCTCAATTGATGGCCACATGGCACACTTCATAGCCCAATGGCAAAATGCCAAGTGTGCATTTAGAATACATAAAATATAATAGCAACAATCACATATAAAAAAATGTATATACGCTATAAAAACTTTGGGGTCTCACAGTTAGTCGACTAGCTAAGTTGAAAAGCTTTGAAACATTTTATGAGTTCTTTAGTCGACTAGGAACAAAAGGATTAGTCGACTAGAAACTTTAAAAACTCATTTAGAAAATTTTTCGGGGTTGATTAGTCAACTATAAGAAGAGTCTTAGTCGACTAGTAACTCTGCTTCTCAAACATGGCTTCTGACCTGCTCTTTGTCGACTAGTAAAAGTAAAAGGGTTTTAGTCGACTAGAGAACTATTAGTCGACAAGTCCAAAGTGCTTAGTCGACTAACTTAAGATTTCTCAAAACATTGCTTCCGACCTTCACTTAGTCGACTAGGACTAAGGTGTTAGTCGACTAGAAAATTTGCAATGTCAATATTTCAAAATTCTTAAGTCCAAATCAACTTATAACACTTGAGCAAGTTAACTAAGTGTTCTAAAGCATTTTTGAGCACGTTTGAAAACATTTTCAAGTATGAATGCTAATGTAACATGAGTTAAAAGTGATTTTCTCTTGAGCTAGGTAATGTTGAGCAATTGAGATGCCTTACAATAAGTTCCTAATCACATGGAGAGCAACTTGGCTTCAAAAGGTCTTCATACGCTTGTCTTTAAGTTGATCTTCAAGGATAGAGTTTCATGAGCTTTAGGTGAATAAGGTATGTATTGGATTGCTTCGAATATGTTGATGAGTTCCAACAAGATATATAACTTCAATTCTATGGAGACAACACTTAACCATTTGTTAGATAGAAAGTATGGTTTAGTTATCATCAAAATTAGGTCAAAATACCTTAGGGCTAACAATCTCCCCCTTTTTGATGATGACAAACCATTACTTTGAAATACATATAGAGAGCAAAGCTCCCCCTCAATTTTGTACAACAAGAATGGTTAATCAACGTATTCAATGGGCAATAGAGACTTAGAAGCAATACACAAAGCTCACTCAAAGTATTCAAATATTTCTCCCCCTTTGTCATCTCAAAAAGGGAACAACAGATAAGAGAAATAAGAGAATACAACATGCAATATGCACAATCACAATTCTATTGGTCTAACCATACTAAGTTGACGCCGAATTGTGCAAAAACGATCCTCTTGAAGAGGTTTCGTGAAGATGTCAGCCAATTGGTTTTTCGTACTAACAAATTCTAGTTCAACATCTCCCTTTTGCACATGGTCACGACTGAAATGGTGCCTAATTTCGATGTGTTTTGTGCATGAGTGCAAACATGGATTTTTAGAAATATTAATGGCACTAATGTTGTCACAACGAATAGGTATGTGAGTGAATTGGATCCTATAGCCTTCAAGTTGTTGTTTCATGTACAAAACTTGAGCACAACAACTTTTGGTGGCTATGTATTCCGCTTCGGTGGTGGAAAGAGCTACCGACGTTTGTTTCTTACTAAACCAAGAAACAAACGAGTGGTCAATAAAATGACAAGTGCCACTAGTGCTTTTTTGATCGATTTTATAATCGGCAAAATTCGCATCCGAATAACTAGCAAGTTGACAAGAAGCATGCTTAGGATATAATAAACCCAAATCATAAGTCTCAATAAGATATTTAAAAATACGTTTTAACGGCAAGCAAGTGGGATTCCATGGGATTAGCTTGAAATCTAGCACATAAGCATACACTAAACATTATATCTGGTCTAGTAGCGGTTAAGCAAAAAAGACTACCAATCATACCTTGATACAATTTTTGGTCAACTTTTTTATCATTTTCATCAATCTCAAGTTTGGTAGAAGGGCTCATTGGTGTAGGACTAGGCTTCACACCTTCCATGCTGAATTTCTTTAGCATGTCCTTCACATACTTAGCTTGGTTGATCAAAATGTCTTCTCTGGTTTGCTTGATTTGAAGTCCAATGAAGATAGTTAATTCTCCCATCATGCTCATTTCAAATTCATTTTGTATAAATATAGCAAACTCTTTACAAAGAAGATTATTAGTAGCATGGAAGATAATATCATCAACATAAATTTGAACAATAAGTATATCATTATTTTTAAGCTTTATGAAAAGTGTAGAGTCAATTTTGCCTCTAATGAAACCATTATTGAGCAAAAATCCACTTAGCCTTTCATACCGTGCTCTTGATGCTTGTTTTAAAGCCATAAAGTGCTTTTGAAAGTTTGTATACATGATTGGGAAAAATGTTACTTTCAAAACCGAGAGGTTGTTTGACATAGACTTCCTTCGTAATATAACCATTTAAAAATGCACTTTTCACATCCATTTGATACAACTTAAAATTCTTAAAACTAGCAAAGGCAAGTAATATGCGAATAGCTTCAAGTCTAGCAACCGGTGCATAGGTTTCATTATAATCAATGCTTTCTTGTTGGTTATAGCTTTGTGCAACAAGTTTTGCTTTATTCCTAATTACATTACTATCTTCATCCTTTTTGTTACAAAAAATCCATTTAGTGCCTATGATGGAATGATTATTAGGTTTAGATACAAGTTCTCACACTTGGTTTCTTTCAAATTGATTTAGTTCTTCTTGCATGGCTATAATCCAACTATCATCATTTTCGGCTTTATTAAAATTTTTAGGCTCAATTTGTGAAACAAATGCAATGTAGTTACAACCATCTCTAAGACTAGAACTAGTACCTACCTTGCGTGAAGGATCACCAATTATTTGATCAATTGGATGATTTCTCACAAATCTTCAAGCTTTTGGCAACTCTTGAGGTTCATTTGAAGGTTCACTTTCTTCAATTGGACGGTCCTCCTTTAGTAGCTTTTGGGTTGCATCATTTGATGATGAATCACTAATGTTGAGTTTGCCAAGCTCTTCATTAGTATTAGACAACATTTTGCTATTTTCATCATCTTCAACAATATTCTTAGGAGCAAATGGATTAGATTAATAAAAAACAATATGCATAGATTCTTGCATGGTTAAAGTACGTCCATTATAAACACGATATGTTTTACTATTAGTTGAATAACCAATAAATATACCCACATCGGATTTAAATTCAAATTTAGCAAGATAATCTTTATCATTCAAAATAAAACATTTTGATCCAAAAACATTGAAGTAACCAATGTTTGGTTTTCAACCCTTCCATAGCTCATAAGGAGTTTTGGTTAGGATAGGTCTAATAACCACTCTATTTCCTACATAGCAAGCGGTGTTAACCACTTCTGTCCAAAAGGTTCTTGGGAAGTTTATGTTTATTTAGCATGATTCTATCCATCTCTTGTAATGAACGATTCTTCCTTTCAACCACTCCATTTTATTGTGGAGTTCTTGGGGCTGAAAAATTATGTGAGTATCCTTGTGCATCACAAAAATTTTCGATGCCTTGGTTCTTAAACTCTCTACCTTTATCACTTCTAACACTAATGATAGAATGGCCTTCTTCTTTTTCAATTCTTTTGCAAAGTTTAATAAATTCGCCACATGTATCAATCTTATGAGCAAGAAATAAAACCCATGTATATCTTGAGTAATCATAAACTAAAACAAAGGCATAAAGTTTACCACCAAGACTTTCTACATCATTTGGTCCAAACAAATCTAGATGTAACAATTCCCTAGATGTTGAGATATGTGTTTTGGTTTTGAAACTAGCTTTGATTTGTTTTCTAAATTGCCAAGCATCACAAATTTTATCTTTTGAAAAATTAGCTTTGGGCAAGCCTATAACAAGGTCATTTCTAGAAAGCTTTTAAAGTAAATCTATATTAGCATGCCTAAGCCTTCTATGACATATGCTTGAACTTAAAATGAGGTGTGCATAAAAGATTCCCAAGCGTAGGAGTCCAATGATCGTCAAGCAATAAAACTAGGGAGTACCTAGGTCATATCCACAGGGAATGGAATAGGCTCTAGTGATTCTTAGGTTATGCTACCCAATGAATGCAAATAAAGATGTAAAATATTGGTTTTGGTTGGTTGTTGAAAGTGATTTGTGCCAAATTGATGGCAAGAAGTTTGTATGAAAACTTGTAAGTAAAGGAGGATGGGTCCTATGGGTTCATTCCTTCCTAGCCTATGGTAAATGGTTCCTCATACAATGCACATTCAAGAATCTATTTGAACTATGGTCTTTAATGGAGTATTTGACAATGGAAGCTCAATAAGGTAATACAAATGATGGAATGTAGCTTAACACTCACATAGACATTTTCACAAACATGTAGAGTGCATATGTGCTCATTAACCAAAATACAACATCTTACTGGTTGCACAAGGATCATGAATATGAATCTACAAGGGTTCAAAAGATGAGAGAGAGTATACAAGCATCATTCCATTAACATTAAAGCTTTTGAGATTAGGAAACTCATTTACTTAGGGTTTAGAGAAGAACTCCACCATAAAACCCACCTTGTGTGTTTAGCTAGCCATCAAAGGAAATAAATGCACCATAAAAGAACAATAAATTCTAAGGAAGTGAAATAAATGCTAACTATTGATTCATAAACTGAAAATGTAGCTTACACTTGAGATTAAAAGAGAGATAAATGACCTAAACTAAGATTACAAGGTAAGAACAACAAGAAACAACTTAAAACTAAGCTAAACTAACTAGTAAACACCAAGAACAAGAGGAAAACTAAGCTAAACCTAATGTAAACCCTAAAACCAAATGGAAACAAGTCGACCCCCACTCCAGCTGCTAAGTGCCCCTTTTATACTTCCCATTGAGGCTCCTTCGAATTAGAGGTGAAAAGACAAGAATACCCAAGTGAAATGAGGGATTTATAAGCAAAACAGGCAGCTGAACAAGCCTAGGACTAGTCCCACTTAAGCTAGGACTGGTCCTCCCACTCTCTGATGCACTGGTACTAGTCCCAAAAAGCTAGGACCGATCCTCCTTCCTGTAGCAGGCCACTTTGCACAATTTTTGGCATTTTCGAGCAATTGAACCTTCATTCATCGAACCTGCTTCATTTGAACCTTCGAGCAACATTGAATAACCCTAGGAAGAGTGTTGGAGAGTTCTCTGAGCCAAGATGAAGGGGAAAACCAATTATGGGTAGGCTTTGGGGAAGAACCATGCATAAACTCATAAACGAGCAAGGAAACATGCTCGTGGGCTTCAAATGGCAACCGGCAATTCCAAACTTCATTCAAACACTTCAACAAAGTGAGAAAAGCACCAAATTACCTGCGAGGGGACAAAAACAACAAGAGAATAAAAAATAGCTGTTCTGCACCAAACTAGGGCTCAAAAGCATATGATATGCATGAAAATGAAGGTAAAAATAAAGAGTTTTATGTGCTAAACACACCCTCCAACCTGTATCTTGCTAGTCCCTAGTAAGATTTGAACAACAAAGAACTAAAAAGAAAAAGAAAAAGAATAGCAAGCAACTAACTAAATGATTCATTTTACTTGACACACATGAGCACACTACTGAAACTTAAAACATAATGCGAAAGTTTGAACTTAGCATGAATGAGTCTTTCCCAGGTGTGTGAAGAGTTGCCAACAGAAGTTTCATGAAACCCAACATACAACTAAGATGCACAGTTATGGAGAATAAAAGGAATGAAGTACTCAAACCGCACATCATCAAAAATGAAACAGAGTAATAAAGCATAGTTCAAATATTCAAACTTGCACAATGTTAAAAAAGAAACAACTAACATTCACGAAATCAAATAGGTCTTTTGGGCTTGAAACGACCTTGGGTTACATAAAGGGGCTTCAAGAAGACAAAATAGGTGTTGGCATGACTTCGCTTGGGTCACTACCCCGTTGCCAACACCACCCTATGCTACCCTTTTGAAAAACAAACTAAAACTAGACTGAAAGTAAACACACATAAGGAACTACTGAACTAAAATAAACCCAAGTTCTCTTAAATGCTCCAAACTATTCCTCCTCATCATCTTCTTTTGAACTGAAATCATCCTCATCAACACAGTCATTGAACTCCTCAGAATCCCCTTCCAAGTTAGGAAGGGATGAGTCAACAATGGACGGATCAACTCTCAAAGTGTGCACCTCTTTTTCCAACTTGGCCAACCGATGATCTATTTGCTTCTGCTTCCCCAAAATGCATTTGAACCACCCTTTAATTTTGCGCTCCATTCTTCGAAGAGGAGATAAACGTGCAGGTTGGGGAACTGATGAAGAAGATGGTCCTGAAGCAGCTGGTGGGGGTTGCACTGGCCTAAGCCTTGATGAAGCAGCTATGCTCCTTGCCTCAGTTACATTCGTGATAGGACCAAAATGGCGAGGCACCATCTTACTCTTTGGAGGAAGCTTAATTCCTTCAGCCTTCACTATCTGGGTTACTAAGCACGAGAATGGCATAAAACTCTTTTTGCTCGTGTACTCTAGGTAGTCGTTCATGATCCCCAAATGACTGCAGCAAAGTCAATAGGTGCACCACTCATCGCCTCATAGAGGAATCTGATCTCATCAACCTTGGGTAGCTTTTCTTTTCCTTTAGGGATGATCCTGTTGTGAATGATTTTATTTATTAGAGCATACTCAGGTTTCAGCTTTCCTGGGACGAACTCACTTCTAACAAAACCTCTCATCTCTAGTGGGTTCGAGCACATAACATTGGAAAACAATGCAGCTTCGAAATCGATTAGAGAACGGAATGGGTAAGGTCTTACATCGGAGGCTTGGTAACCAAGGGCTAAAGCAATGGTCTAAATGTCAACTGTGAATGATCTTCCGTTCACTAAAGTATTCAATTGAAACTCTATTTCGGCATTTAATCTCATGTTGGAGTAAAATTCTCTCACTTTGGACGGGTGGTTACCCTCCAAAGGTTTGCACAAAAATCCCAATTTCTAATTTTCGATTACAGCTCTGATGGGATGAGTGTGAATAAAGGACTTTTCTTTGACGTTTTTTTCGAATTAAAAACCCCTCTTGGCAATAGACTGTGCCCAAGAGCTCTCTTTTTCTTCTTGTTCTTCTTTAAACATAGCCTCGATTTCATCATCCTCATCCTCATCACTCTCACTGTCGCTCAAATGCCTCTTTCCCTTACCCTTTTTTACGGGCACGGAAGTATCACCCTTTCTCTTTTTCACAGCATGCTCCATAGAGGAACTCGAGGCTTTTCCTTTTTTTGGAACCTTGGTCCTAGCCATAACCGATACAACCAACCCAATAACTGAAAGTAGCACAAACATGGCCACCACACAATCCCATAAACCCATTCAACAAGCACAACACAACCATCCCTCATATCACAAAACATTTTCCTTCCCCCACTCATCATTTCCAAACCAAATAATCACACATTATACAAAGAAGCAACACAAAACAGCCACACTTCCCTTTAACAAACCCCAACACAAATTGAACCAAAAATCCCCAAATAAACTTGAAAACTTCAAAAATTGAGGTTACTCACCAAATGATACTTTAAGAACTTCAATACTCCAAGAAACCACGCAAAAATAGCAACCCTATCATGAAATCCCCTTCCTTTGATGGTGGAAATGAAAATGTAGGTGAAATGAGAGGTTTAGGGTTAGGGTTTATGGTTTTTGAGGTGGAAAATAGGTGAAAAGTGAGAATGTGTGAGGGATTAGGGTATGAATGGAGGGATTTGATGATGAATGGGTGATTTAGGTCACAAATGTGATGGAAAGGCTTGCAAGGGGGAGAAAAATAAGAGAGAAGATGAATAGTTGTGAGAGAATGAGGGTTTGATCTCGGATTGGGGGTTTTACATTGCAGAAATTCGAATTTTTGCAGCTAGGACAAGTCCCACTTAATCCAGGACCGGTCATGCCACTCTCTGTTTCACTGGTACCGGTCCCAATATGCCAAGACCAGTCCTCCTCTGCAGATTTTCACAGTTTGCAGCCTTTTCATGCACAAACACCTCAAAATTCACACTTTATGCAATTTTCACCTTCCCTACCCTTCAACACATCAAAAATACATGTCAAAACTTGCTCGGCATGCCCACACTTGCATTGATGCTCCGATTACACAATTCACCCCTCTTTGGCTCTTAGGCTTTAAACAAAAATGCAACATAGGCTCGAACTGGGGTTCAAATGGAAACTCAACAAAGAACAAGGGTCAAAGGGACAAAAATGGCCTATAATCATGTTTAATAAGTGCTAAAGTGTTTCAATTTGAGTAAAATGCACTGAAATGACAAGAATATGCAAGTATTTACTCTTTGCGGCCAAAAACCAAGCAAAAATGAGCTTGGGGGCTAAACAAATGACTTGTAAGGCATATAACACCAAATGCATTGTAAAATGAGTAAAATGATGCCAGTCATGAAGTAGAAGCATGAATAGATGGAACGGATGATAGAAGCTTAATTGTAATGATGCGAGCTTAGTTCAACTATGCCGGCGTGCATATGCAAGTGGAAAAGTTCAGGGTTCATGATCACAAGTTCAAAAAGAGGCATAGTCTACAAGTTGAAGTTTTATTCTCATGTAAGCCTTAAAATCGAAAAATTTTGCATCAGTACTTGCTAAAACCTACTAAAGTAAGAAAAACTGAATTTAAAACATGTAAGCTACTCTTTACCAAAAAGAAACTACCTATGTGTGAGTATGAACACAAATGAACCTCACAAATGAACCTCCCCCCTACTTAAAAATGTGCATTGTCCTCAATGCATGAAAAGATAAGCATCAAAAAGACAAAAATGAGAGGAAAAGGAAACAAAAGCACCTGTGTATCATTCATAAATCTTCTATCATCTGTACAAAGGTTAGAGTATCCACATTTTCCAAAAGAAAAACAAAAGAAATGAAAAACAACAGTTATATACAAGCAGTAACACAATAAGTTACTCAGATGGGGCCTCGTGATAAACTGGGTCCACTAGTTCCTCGACCACAGTCTCACGCGAAAAGTTCTCCAAAAATAGCTTAAGTCGCTGTCCATTCACTTTGAAAACATTGCCATTTTTTGGATTTTCAATCTCCACAGCCCCAAGAGGAAACACAGTTTTAACAAAAGAAAGGCCCTACCCAACGGGACCTCAACTTACTAGGAAAGAGGTGCAGCCTAAAGTTGTACAGTAGGATTTTCTGATTTAGCTCGAAAGATTTACGAGCTATGTTCTTGTCATGGAAAGCTTTCATATTGTCCTTGTACACCTTAGTACTCTCATAGGCACAGTTTTAAAGGTTGTGCGGTATGCCCATAAGGCGTCAGTCAATCGAAGTGACCAATCCTTTCTATTGGGGTTAACCGTCTTTTCCAATATGTGTTTGATCTCCCTATTGGCCAACTCAGCTTGGCCATTTGTCTGTGGGTGGTAGGCAGTTGACACTTTATGGGTTACCCCATATTTTTTCATTAAAGTTTCAAATGGGCGATTGCAAAAGTGCAAACCGCCTTCACTGATTATTACCTTAGGCACCCCAAATCTAGACAGGACATTCTCTTTCAAGAATTTCAAAACAACTTTGTGGTCATTGGTTCTAGACGGGATTGCCTCTACCCATTTGGACACATAGTCCACTGCCAAAAGAATATAGAGGTTGCCAAAAGAGGATGGGAAAGGTCCCATAAAGTCGATGCCCCAACAATCGAAAATCTCAATAACTGTGATGGGTGTGAGGGGCATCATGTGTCTCCTAGTAACTCCACCTAACTGTTGGCAACGCTCACGGGTTTTGCAAAACTCGAAAGAGTCTTTGAACAGGGAAGGCCAAAAGAAACCGCAATGTAAGATTTTGGCGGCTGTCCTAGCAGAGAAGTGACCCCCACATGCCTCACTATGACAAAAAGATATGATACTAGGTATTTCAATATCAGGTACACATCTTCTCAAGATTTGGTTAGGGCAATACTTAAAGAGGTAAGGGTCATCAAAGAAATACTTCTGCACCTCTCTGAAGAATTTGTTCCTATCCTAGGCACTCCAGTAGGTAGGAACCTTCTCAGTCACAATGTAATTCACTATGTCAGCAAACCAAGGGCAATTGGAAAGAGCAAACAGTTGCTCATCTGGAAAAGTCTCTAAAATGGGGATGGTGTCAGCAGAATCATCAAAGGATATCCTAGACAAGTGGTCGGCGACAACGTTCTCAACTCCCTTCTTTTCTTTAATTGTCAAATTAAACTCTTGGAGAAGTAGAATCTACCTAATCAATCTTTGTTTGGGATCTTGCTTTGTCAAAAGATATTTTAGTGCCACATGATCTGTAAATACTAGAATAGGTGAACCTAGGATGTACAACCGAAACTTGTCTAAGGCAAAAACCACCGCTGTAACTCTTTCTCGGTTGTTGTGTAATTTCGTTGGGCATCATTCATTGTCCTACTAGCGTAATAGATCACATGTGGTTTTTTATCTATCCTTTGACCTAACACCGCTCCTATAGCAAAGTCACTTGCGTCACACATGATTTCAAAGGGTAAGTTCCAGTCGGATGTTTGTATAATAGGAGGTGAAGTTAACATTTCCTTTAATTTACAAAAAATGACCTCACAATCATGCCCCCACTCGAAAGGGACATCCTTTCCTAGGAGATTACACATAGGTCGCGCAATACCACTAAAACCCTTAATGAACCTCCTATAAAAGTCTGTGTGTCCTAGAAATGATCGCACATCTTTCATAGTCTTAGGGGAAGGAAGTTTTGAGATCAATTCAATTTTAGCTTTGTCAACTTCTATCCCCCCTAGAGGACACTATATGCCCAAGGAATATTCCCTGTGTCACCATAAAGTGACATTTTTCCCAATTTAGCACAAAGTTTGTCTCCTCACATCTTTTGAGAACCATAGATAGGTTCTCCAAACACCCATCAAATGAATCCCCGAAAACTAAGAAGTTTTCTATAAAGACCTCCACAATCTTCTCCACCATATCGCTGAAAAGCCCAGTTATGCATCACTGGAATGTACCAGGAGCATTACACAACCCGAAAGGCATATTCCTAAAGGCAAATGTCCCAAAGGGACATGTGAAAGTAGTCTTCTCTTGGTCCTCTAAGGATACCTATACTTGATTGTAACCCGAATACCCATCCAGGAAACAATAAAAAGCATGCCCCGCGACTCTCTCTAGGATTTGGTCTATGAAGGGTAAAGGGAAGGGGTCTTTCCTAGTGGATGAATTCAACTTTCTATAATCAATACACACTCACCACCCAGTAGTGACTCGTGTGGGAATCAATTCATCGTTCTCATTCTTCACTACTGTAACACCAAACTTCTTGGGCACCACTTGGATAGGATTGACCCACTTACTATCTGCAATAGGATAGATTGTCCCACATCCAACAACTTCAGAACCTCCTTACGCACCACATCATTCATAACAGGATTCAACCTTCTTTGAGGTTAGCGGGAAGGTTTGACATCATCCTCTAAATAAATTATGTAGGTGCAAAGAGAGGGACTAATTCCCTTGAGGTCGGCGATAGACCAACCCATAACACTTCTATGGGCTCTAAGCACCTCCATCAATTTATGCTCTTGGTCAATCTCCAAGTGAGAAGATATAACCACGGGGTAAGTCTCATTGTCACTTATATGCATACTTCAACTCAGAGGGCAACAGTTTTAATTCCAATTTAGGTGGTTGGATACTTGATGGTACTAAACTTTTCTCAATGGGTGGCAGTGCCTCAAAGCGAGGCACCCACCCATTCACTTCCAAAATTTCCTTCTCATTGAGAATGGAGTATAGAAACTCCATCTCTTCACTCACTTCATCTTCCTCAACAATCTCACCAACTAGACATGACTGCAAAGGATCATCATGGGTGGAGAGATCCCATTGGTGCTGCACTAGAGTATCAATTCTACTTACTTCATTCACCTCATCCACCATATCTTCCCCCACTTCTTTCATCAAATTTAAAATATTCAGATTGACAATTATGTTCCCAAAGGTAATGGTATCAACCCACTCCTAAATTGAATCAAAGCATCAACTGTGGTGAAGAAAGGCCTCCCAAGAAATTACAGGGAATTGACTCCCTGAATCTAGCACAGGTTGGGTTTCTAGCACTACAAAGTCAACGGGAAAGTAAAATTTGTCAATTTGCACTAACACATCTTTTACTACCCCCCTAGGATTTTTCACACTCCTATCAGCTAACTGAAGCTTAATGGTAGTTGACTCAAGTTCTCCCAATCCCAACTCCACATAAACAGAATATGGCAATAAACTGACACTTGCTCCCAAGTCCACTAAAGCTCTACCCACTTTGGAATTCCCTATGGTTATCTCAATTGTAGGGGTCCCGGGGTCTTTGTATTTACGGGGCAAGGTATTTTGTAAAAAAGATGTGGATTGCTCAGTCATGAACACTTATTTATGCACACCCAAGTTCCTTTTCATAGTACACAAATCTTTCAAGAACTTTGCATACGAAGGCACCTGTTTAATTGCATCCAACAAAGGTATGTTGACTTTGACCTGTTTAAACAATTCAAATATTTCTACATGATTGGTCAATTTCTTAGGTGCCCTAAGTCTTTGGGGAAAAGGGGCGGCAGGAATGAATTTAGCCTTCTCTTGGCTTGAACCAATCTCAACGCCACTTAGTTTGGGAACACTAGGCTCATTTCCAATTTCTTTCTCATCCCCTTTAGATTCATTTTGTAAATTTGAAGAAACTTTTTTGGTGGAATCTTTGGATGGGATGGTTTTGTCAATGATTTTTCCACTTCGAAGAGTGGTAATGGCTTTAGCATGTTCATGAGTCCCCTCATTGGAATTAGAAGATCCAATGTTATGTTGACCTTGGGGGCTTTGCACGGGTTAAGAGGGAAACTTCCTTTTTTCTTGTTGAAGTGCACCCAAAGTGGAGGTCAACTTAGTCAATTGGGTTCTCATGTCCCTAATGGCTTGACTGGTTGTGTTTGGTTTTGCACGAGTTGATTTATCACATCATCATAATTTATCTTGTGGGGTGGTAGGTGTGAATTCCCTTGATTGGATGGACCATAATTTGGGTTAGGGTTTGAGAGAAACCCTTGACCTTGGAAGTTGGAACCTTGACCATGATTTTGAAAACCTTAGTTTTGAAAATTTTGGTTTTGGAAATTTTGATTTTGAAAATTTGGGCCTTGAAAACCTTGGTTGCTTTGAAATGGTTGATTTGGAGGTGGGTTGCCTTGGCTTGAGGAAGCATTTCCTCCATCACTTTTCCAACTAAAGTTAGGGTGTTTACTCCACCCAGGATTGTAAGTTTCAGAATATGGAGAGTTGAAGGGCTTCCTTTGGTAATTGAGAGCATTAACTTGCTCTATTTGGATCGCTCCCTTAACTTGGGGAAGGTTGGGACAATCAGTGGTTGAGTGGGTGGTGTCATCACAAATTATGCATAGGTCTTCCATTCTAGGTCCCGTAGGCGCCGTAAGCACCTTGGGCACGGTGCTCACCTCACTCACTTTTTGTAACTCAATGGCTTCTAGTTTCCTAGTCAAACTAGCAACTTTCGCTTGGAAGTCATCATTATCTTTTACATGATGCTTTCCTCCTCCAACGGGCACATTTTGCACTCTAGCGGCATCAAGGGATGAATTAACCTCCCAATTACGGGCATTCTCTGCTATGGAATCAAAACATTGTATGGCCTCTTCAGGACTCTTCTCATAAAATTGTCCCCCACTCATTATTTGGATGTATTGTTTGTTTTCCAATGAAAGTCCTTGATAAAAATAGCCAATGATTTGGCCAATATCCAAACCATGATGAGGGATAGCATTGAGAAGTTCTTTGTATCTTTCCCATACAGTGGCAAAAGATTCACCCGGTTTTTCAGAAAAGTTTTGGATAGCCCGCATAAGTGCATTAGTGCGCCCCGGAGGGAAACATTTATCAAGGAATTCACTTCGCATGTCCTCTCAATTATGGATTGAATTAGGAGTAAGAGAGTGAAAACATATTTTAGCCTTGTCCTTTAGAGAGAATGGAAATAAAACCAAACAAATGATAGGAAGAGGCGATCCTGTAGGAAGGAAAACACTGCAGACATCCTCAAAATCTCTCATATATGAGTAGGGTTCTCAGAATCGAACCCTCTATATTCAGGGAGAAGACGAATCATCTCCAGTCTCATGGGAAAATTGTTGGCTTCCTGAGGTAGACAAATACATGAGGGTGCTGTGGTTCGTTGAGATCTTGGAATCTCTATTAGCCAAAGGGACAGGGGGTGCTCGATATTGCTGAGCTTGAGGATTGGCATTCCCCCTTCCCACCGTCGGGGTTGCCGGCTGAACAACACCATCTCTTTGTCTTGGAGGGTCATAAGGTCTTTGAGGGTTATGAGTTAACCCTTGGTATTTGGATTTCCAGGAAATTGTTGATTTTCGATGTTCTCTATTGAAGGAGTGGAAGGTAAGTGAAACAAACTTCTTACTATTGGATTTCTTGGAGCTTGTTGACATGTAATCCCTACAAGTCGGTGTTGCTCATCACGAGTCCACACCGACATGCACTAATTTCACCCCAACCAAAGTAATATTCACAAGTATTATATGCACAAAGAATTTTGCATAAAGCAAAAGAGGGAAAAGAACTTACTGGATTTGCAATGTCATTGCAAATTACCACTAGCTCTCTTTAAATCAACTATAACGCTCGCCACTCCCCGACAACGGTGTCAATTGCTTGAACTTAAAATGAGGTGTGCACAAAAGATTCCCATGTGTAGGAGTCCAATGATAGTCAAGCAATAAATCTAGGGAGTACCTAGGTCATATCCACAGGGAGTGGAATAGGCTCTAGTGATTCTTAGGTCATGTTACCCAATGAATGAAAATAAAGATGTAAAATATTGGTTTTGGTTGGTTGTTGAAAGTGATTTATGCCAAATTGATGGCAATAAGTTTCTATAAAAACTTGTAAGTAAAGGAGGATGGGTCCTATGGGTTCATTTCTTCCTAGCCTATGGTAAATGGTTCCTCATACAATGCACATTCAAGAATCCATTTGAACTATGGTCTTGAATGGAGTATTTGACAATGGAAGCTCAATAAGGTAATACAAATGATGTAGAGTGCATATGTACTCATTAATCAAAATACAACATCTTACTGGTTACACAATGATCATGAATATGAATCTACAAGGGTTCAAAAGATGAGAGAGAGTATACAAGCATCATTCCATTAACATTAAAGATTTTGAGATGAGGAAACTCATTTACCAAGCTGTAGACATCCATTTTTGATCATGAGTATGGTCATTAATGGTTGCCTATGATTAGAGGTGAAATAGGGTGTTAAAACCCTAAGTTGTTAGTTTTATCCTTATGAGTAGTTAGGTAGAGGTCATTATCGTATGTAGGTTTTTAGGTTAGATTGAGTCAGTTCTTTTTGCATGTAGTTTTTAGAGAGTCTAGGAACATCCCTGTAAAATTTCATGGCATTCTGAGTCAGGCTTGATAGAGAATAAGGTCTTTTGTGACTTAAAGGGCAATACTGTCCTTTAAATCACAAAAGCTCTGAATGATTGTCGATCTTGTCTCGAATGGTCTCAAGGCTTTGGCATAGATATTTAAAATGTGTTTGGTAGCTAAGTTGATCAGTGGCAAGGTCTGTGGAGCCTTCTGGCTCGTGTTTGGCTCTTGAGGCTCAAAAGCCCCTTTCAAGTCCAGATTAGGGTTTCGACCGGAAATGATCGAGATTCGATCTTTTTATCAAACCAAAGCCTTCAAAGGCTTCAAAACACTTTCTTAAAATGTTTTAAAACTTGTTTCAAGAATAAGAAATGATTTCGAAAGTGATTGGTTAGCAAATTTCAAAACCCTAATTTGGGCCCGGCAGGCCCTAAACAGCTAATCGGTCGACTTTTCCCTAACAATTTGACTTTGTTCAATGCATTTTCCCTTCAAACACTTCTTAAAACATGGATAATTGAATCACGATCGTTTCGGTGCTTGAATCGTCAAATTTGGACTTAAAACGGGCCCGAAAAGCCGAAAAAAGCCGAAACCGGGTCAAAACGGGCTGAGATAGGCCCACATAGGGCAAAATTGGGCTCGAAGCTCGATGACCATCCCCCAAGGGACGGCCAACCGTCCATGAGGGACGGCCAACCATCCCAAGGAGGATGGTCATCCGAGCTTCATGCCTCCAGTTGCTATTTTTCAGTCTTTCTCCTGCCCGGGACTTTTCCAAGCCTTGCCATGTGTCTAGCTTAGCCATGGGGACTTTGGGATGAGTTTGAAGACCTTGGAAGGCTGTTTTAGAGCCCTTGGATCATTCCTAAGAGATTTAAACTAAGCCATTGATCAATTTCAGGCTTCCCGATAAATAAAGAGCCCTGAAATCAGTTTTAACACAACACACATTAAGGCATTTAAAGAGCCAAATTGGTAGAGTAAATCCTTAAGGCATTACACCAACCCCCTAAGCAACTTTAGTTGCACTTTTGTAGTCCTTGGAGTCCTTGGAGTTTGAAGAAGAAGCTAGGAGCAAGGGGAAAGAAGGCAAAAAGGTTAGTACAATTAATCTTTGTGCTCGTTTTGAGGAGTTACATAAGAGTTTGCATATCTATTATTATTATTATTCTTCTTCTTCTTCATATTTTCTTTCATTCTTGTTTTATGTCCATAATATGCTAGGATTAGGTGCTTAGGATGAGTCTTCATTGTTAGAAGTTCTTTATATGCATGATAGGAGTTAAGTTAATATGTGTTATTTTTAAGTTAGTAATGCATGTTTAAGTAAAATTTGAATCTTTTGGTATGGTAGAATGAGTATGAGTCTTGATTATTGTGTTAGGATAGTTTTGTGATTGATTACATTATTCCTCTTGATCATGCTTAATGCTTGGAGTGTTATATGACTTGTGTTCGAGGGAGCATGCGAAGGTAAGCTTCTTCCTTTGTGTTAAATTGAATAGTTTTAAGCATGGTATTTGGTTGTTTTGAGTAGTTTTGCATATAGGGTTTTAGTCCATTGTTTTAGCATGCATGTTAGTATTTATGTTTGATATTTTGGTGAATTAACAATGGTCTTGAAACCACTTAAAGTGAATATTCAAATCTGTCCAGATTTGAATATCTACTTAATGTGACTTAAATACCATTCTTAAGTCATTTTTTGCATAGTTTTACATATGGTAGTCTTAGTATATCATATTAGGTTGCATGCTAGATCATTTACACATTTTTTAATTATTATTTTCATGAGTTTTAATTTATTTTTAAAGGAACATTCAAATCTGTCCATAGATTGAAAGTATCCTTAAAGTAAGTTAAAAATCATTTTTTAGGGTCAAATCAACCTAGAAACATGCCTAGGTTCACATAGAATAATTAGATTGCATCTAGGATATTCTCATGCATTTTTATTAATTGTTTAGTCGCATTTTTCATGCATTTTTCATAAATTCCAGCATGCATTGTTTTAGTATTTTAGGTTGTTTAGATTAATTTAGGATGTAGTTAGGGACTCTAGGTTAGGGGAGCCACTTGGCTCCACCTAGGATTCCCCTTTGCTATAAGAATTACATTAAAATTAGGATTCTAGTGAGTTTAGGATCCTATTTTCGAGAGGATTTTCAAAACTAGTGTTTTACTAAAATTAATCCATCATTAAATGAATCCCAATGAAATTGGAACTCTTGAAATTGACTTGGAATGGAATTCCACCTTTTGAAAGGATTTAATTCGGGATAGAATCCAATTTTGAAAAGAGTTGTGATTGGATAAGAATTTTGATTTAAAAAGAATTCTAACTTCATTGGGAATCTATTAATTAATGAATTATTTTCTAAAAAAGAATTTCAAACTGATAAAAACTCTCGAAGATAGAGTCTTGGATAAGATAGAATGCTAATGATAGTGTAGTTCATTACAATAGGAGAGTCCTATGTAATCGAACTACGTGGACTTTGATTCTTATCAAGAAATTAGTAAAGTACGTAGGCAGTCAATAGGGCGCAAGTCCAATCTTAGGTTGACTGTGTGTCTGCTAAGGTCTTTAGGTTTTGTTTACTTTTTTATTATCTATTATTATTATTATATATTATTATTCATATTTTGTGGTTGATTAGATAAATAGCATTGTTGTGATAAGATTTTGATAAAGCCCAAACTTAATTAGGAGACCTTTAATTAGGGTGAGATGGGTGCCTACAAGGAGTTCCTTGGAACCTTCCCACTTCATAACCTTCCAACTTTGGTTCGAAGACTTGGTTTTTCTAAATATATGGAGTCAATGTTTTATTGAAAATAAAACTCTTTTTTGTGGTTTCCTTGTTCCCTAAAAATAAGGTGGCAACTCCTAATTTTTTACAAACTTTTATCCTTTGTCAAAACCCAATCTTGAGTGGATAATAGAGAATGATAAACGTGGATAATAGAGAAGGATAATAGAGAATGATAAATCGAGACGGATAAAGATCATCCACAATCCACGATGACTCAAAGTGAACAAAGGCCTCTCGATAGCTTGGGATATTTGGTGGCTGGTTCACACTAGGGTTTGGAGAAGAACTCCACCATAGAACCCACCATATGTGTTTAGCTAACCATCAAAGGAAATAAATGCACCATAAAAGAACAATAAATGCTAAGGAAGTGAAATAAATGCTAACTATTGATTCATAAACTGAAAATGTAGCTTACACTTAAGATTAAAAGAGAGATAAATGACCTAAACTAAGATTACAAGGTAAGAACAACAAGAAACAACTTAAAACTAAGCTAAACTAACTAGAAAACACCAAGAACAAGAGGAAAACTAAGCTAAACCTAATGTAAACCCTAAAACCAAATGGAAACAAGTCAAGACCCCCACTCCAGCTGCTAAGTGCCCCTTTTATACTTCCCATTGAGGCTCCTTCGAATTAGAGGTGAAAAGACAAGAATACCCAAGTGAAATGAGGGATTTA